>VZRV01002986.1:130842-153160 GCA_013398115.1 Falcunculus frontatus
GAGGGGGCGGCGGGGCCGGGGCGCTGCGGGGCCCCGGGGCCTGTAAACAACCGGGGGCGGCGGAGCGCGGAGAGCGCGGGAGCTCGGCGCCATCCCCGGCGGCACGGCTGGGAGCGGGTCGGGCGGCCGCAGGGAGGGAGATGGATGGGCAAGGGGAAGGGGGTTGCGATCCCCCGGCTGGGATGCCGCTGCCGGGAGCCCCCTGCGCAGCCCCTGCATTGCAGGCGCCTGCTGAGGGTGGGGGTGTCCCCGCAGCCCCCCGGGCACGGCGGGAGGCGGGTGAGCGGCGGGGTCTGGGCCTGGCTCAGGTAGGAGCAGCAGCTTTCCCTTTCTCCCTGCCCCCCTCCTTTCCTCGCCCAGAGTTCATTTAATAAAGGCTATAAACAGCCTCCTCTCCCATCGCCACCCAAACGCTCGGGGCACGGCACTGACTGGGAAAAAAAACCAAAACAACAGGCATCTATTTATAAAGCACCCCACCCTGGAGAGGGTCGGAGCATCAAGCGCTCCCCAAATAGTGACACTGTGATGCAGCGGGCGGCTTTCCCTCGCCAACGCCTTTCGGGCGTTTAAAGTTTGTGAGAGATTTCGGTGCCTTTGAAAACAATGTCGTGAGCAAAGGTTGCGCTGACGATCTGTGATCTGTCACAGAGTGCGTGGTAAAAGTCCGTGGAAGAAAATGCTGTCCTCGGTGAGAAAGTTGTTCGGTGATGTGCTGGGTAATTGGGCTTGCGTGAGAAATGCCGGAGGTTCTGAGCGTACGTCTAAGCTTTTTGTTACATTAGATTGTATTCTAGTAGCTGTGATACAACGTTAAGACGGGCTGGAGGTTGACAGTTTCAGGAGAGTTGGTTTTGCAGACATCTGTTCGATATGTATTTGTATTTATTTGGTACGATTCAAATATTCCTTAGTGTTGCCATGTGGATGGCAAAATTTTGTGGTTACAGAACTAATGTTTAAGTTTGTGGCAGCACTTGGGAAGAACTAAATTTTTTTTGAGCTGTATCTTCTGTCAAATGGGAAAGTGCTGTTCATTGGGGTGGCCTCTGTGGTAACTTTAAGGCTTAAGGTCCTTAAGGTATGTCATCCAAAGGAATTTTTTATTTTTTATTTTTTTTTAAGCAGAAGACAGTTTTAAAACACGAGAGCAGTAGCTGGAAAGAAGGTAGGTGATATGTTTTCTTTAGATTGTGGTATTTAGCATCAGAGTAAGCAGAATCAGTTTATAAAGTAAAAGTTCTAAATCTTGTGATTCTAGGAAATGAATTTCTGAATGTGAGCCCTTGTAGCACTTGCCTGAGCTGTTTCAGTGATTCGGTGGCTGAAGCAGGTTTTGTGAAGTACTGGTGGAATTAAGGCTGGATGGCTGCTGTTGCTCAGCACCCTGAATGAGTTGCCAAATGACCAAGAATTGTGCAATTTCTAGCCACATTTCTTCTCTGATAGTTTCCCTTCTGTTGCTATTCATAGTTTCTTCTATGAATAACATCAGAGAAAACGTGGGCCAGGGAAGTTTTACACTTTACCTATCCAATCACAGTAGCATTCAACGGGAAGGTATTAAAAGGACAGCAGCTTGGATGGGTGCACCAGCATCAGCTGCTCCTGAAGTTTTCACTCCCAGGCCTTTCTGGGTCTCCCTTTTGTAGATGAGACTGGGCTAGAAGACTTGCTGATCCATCATGCCAGTTTTTAATGTTTTCTTCACAGAGATCTCTGATAAAGTCCTCAGATAAACAGGAGAGTTTGTCTGTCCTCTCACTCTCTTCTGGCATAGCCATATTTTTCTCGTATACAGGCAAGGCCTAGCTCTGGTTTACAGGTTTAGTCCTCTGCTGGATGGTTGTCAGGTAAATCTCTCCCCTCGAGGTACAGGAGAAAACTATACCTGTTTTCCAAGTATTTCCTTAACTGTCTATAGGTATGCTTGGGATACTTTTGTTGAAAGCGAGGAGAGATGGAAATGCCAAATGACTGGTGAAGCTTGCAGGTCCAAACAAGCAGAACTCACTCAGAGCAATTTGAATTAAAGCAGAATACTAAAAAGTTGGGTTTTTTTTTTTTTCTATAAAATCGAGCTGGTTGCTTCTTATCTGGAGTGCAGCTTATGCGGTGGAGTTGAGTCATTCTTGCTGAGATTGCATTTTGAGAACTGTCGTTAAAATGCTTAGATATTTAACTCTGGCACAGTATAATTTGCAAACTTATGTAACGGGTATGTTTTTGAATGCAGCTGTCAATAAGAGATCTTATTGCACTTTTCCTTTTTAGTGGAACTAGGGAATATAAAGCAGCTGCTTTCACAAAATGACCTAAATATAAGTAATTTAAGAATAGCATATTTCTTATTAAAATATTGACATTTGTATTGGCTTAATTTTTATGTGTTCAGGTCTATTCTGACGTACAAAATACTTACGTAATTGGCTGGGCAGAACGGCATTGCAATTAAGTGATGGAATGATACAGGTTGTGCTAATAAATAAGCAAGTTTTAAAATGGAAAGTACTGTAAAATAACTGTTTTCATTTTGCCTCTGCAAACCAGAGACATTTTAAAGACTTGAATAGTAGTAATGTTTGAAGTGAAGACAATAGTGGTTTATCATAGCTAACCCTGAGCCAAAATGCATTTATTCTTACTATTACATGTGGACCTTTGTAATTTTTGCTCCTCTTTTCTCATAAATCGTACTTTGCTTTTTACTTTTTTTTAAAAAGATATGTTATCTGTTTCCCTCTAAATAATGCAGCTTGTAGTCTCATTTGTTCTTTTGGAAATTAATCTCTTTTTGGATAATACTTGGTCGCTGAACTCGTACTGATCTCCATAGTTTTAATCACATGATCCAAATTTCAGTTTAGAATACTAGGATAAGGAATAAACTTCTGTAACATTTACACATGCTTAACTACAATCCCCTTCGTTGAATGAATGGCAAATGCAAAGTATCAAGTCTGTGTATACAATATGTAATCCCTGAAAAAATGGCAGTGTTCTTAGGATATTTGGAAGATCCAGGGAATGTGCATACATGTACATTTTACAGCATTTTATGTACATTCCATTCACCAGAGCTAAAAAATATTGTGTAAGGAGGATTCATGTATTTGAGCTGTGATGTGGTGCAGATCACAGTGGAGATAACATTTTCTGCTTGTAGCTTCTTTATGTTGCTCTCTGTCTGTGAAGGAACAATTTAGCATTTATTAAGATTTAGTATTTCTAGAGTAAATCACTTGACTCTTAAGACTAGGAAGAATGTTTAGACCAAGGGAATTGTAATCAGGGCAGGAGGAGAAACCAAGTGTGATTCCATGGGAGTGAATAGGCTGATTTTTGTTCCTGGGTAGAGGCAGTAGCCACTGGGTGTTACTGGTGTTAAACCACTGCTGCAAGCTCTGCTTTTCTGTAGTTGTCTGCTAAACTCTGCTCTGTGTTAAACCACGAACTAAGTTACAGATTTCTGTCAAGTTGTTATCTTTTTTTCTTATTTATTTTGTTTGTGTTTAAACACAAATACCAGTACAATTCACTAATGGATATTTCAGCTGCCTATTGGACTCTAGAGAACAGAGTGTGTTTATAAATACATGAAACAGTTGCTCAGATTTTTTTAACAGCTCTTCTCAAAAGGTGTTTATATGTGACTAAAACAACAAAATAAAAACGTATTTCACTGACAGTTCCGATGAAGTACACTTCTGCTGTTTAGAGTGTAAACTTTATAGCAATATATATCTATGTGTACCAAAAGAGCCTCTAAGGGTGCTACAAAGGAAAAAGCAAAACTGGCTAACCATGTTTCAATATTGAAATATATACAAATGCAGTTTACACAGAGAGGGAAAAATACATTAGCCTCTTCATTGCTAACAGGTTAGTTCTCACTTAAAGTAAGAATATTTTAGTAGATAAAAAGGTCTCTAAAGTCTTCTAAGATAACAATTTACAAACCCAACAAACTCAAGTGTAACATGACTTGTATTTTGATAGCTGCAGTTTAAATAAAGCAAAGCACTTCAGTGTGCTTATGGTGATACGCCACGTGCAGCTGAATTATGTGGGACTACTCAGATGTGTGATGTTGCTCTCATGCTTAAATGCCTTGCTGGATTGTGACCTAGAGGATGAAATGTGCTCTCATGTTTGGGTCTCAGCTGTAACTTGAAGGATTTTCTAGGTCTATGTGTGTAATTCATTTTTACTGCCAACTGTCCTTGTGATCTGAAAATCGAATGGTAGCCTGTATTCTTCTTGACCCTCTATCATAGCTATTTGTCCATTAAGTTCTGTGGTATTTTTTACGTAGAAATAACCTAAAATGAGTAGCCATGAGAACTGTGTAAACTGTGCCTGAGCTCTTTGTGTTTGGAGATGAGTTTAAGGAATTCTCCAGCTGTTAAGTAAAACCCAGTCTTTGGAAAGGAGTGCAGAATGTGGAAAAATGTGGGCGGTTAAGCAGCTAGCATTAAATTGTAGGAAAATTTAATGAAGAAAGAATCAGTTGCTGTCAGTAAATAATTTTCTGGTTCCCTCAGTCAATTACAGTAAGTATTTGGACAGACCCTTGTTAAAAATCAACTGCTGCCACTCTGTAAAGAGCCATTCTGAGGCTGCAGAGCGAGGCCCTGTAAGCTTAGGAAATGCTGGCATTAGCACTGCTTTGATTTTGAAGAACAGGTGAATTCAGTGACCAGAATATTTAGAGCTGTTGTGAACTCTGGTTTGGACTGAGGGGAGCCTTGTTTGGACCTTTACTGCCTTGTTTATCATGGACAAATCGCCTCTCTCCCGGTAGTGATAGAAGTGAACTTGGCAATCTGTGCCCCTCAGAGGAAAGCCTTCTGTCCTGAAAGCTTCTGTCTGCATAAATATAGGCTAAAAACAATGGGGTTGTTTTTTCCATTGCTTTCTTTTTTATATTTTTATGTAGTCTTGGGCGACAAATCTGCTTTATTGCAGCAGTCATCCTCTGTCCTTGTTCTTCTAATGAGATAGGAATGCTGGGGACACAAGGGCAAAATAGCTTTGTAAATAAAATCTCTGTGTGTGTACAAATGAACAAACTCCAGCTTTTCCTAAGCTTTGAGGATTTGACTTCCAGGTCTTAATGTGCTTCTGGCATAGTTTTGATGTCATTTCCTTGCAAGCAAAGCCAGGTTACAGCTGTAACTTCAGAACATTTCCTATTTTATTGCCATTTTATTCCCAGGTGTAGTCATCAGGTTTCAAGTCTCTCCTGTATGCTGCTTTTCCTATATGCTCGCCAGAATAGTGTTAATGTTGCTGAGATTAGAACCCCACAAATGTTTTCATGTAAAGTGAAGGGTCTGGGAAATTGTTTTTATTTTAATAATAATTGTATTATTTCATAATATTGAGTGCTTGACTAAACAGGAAGTTTGGGGCCTTCATGCAAACGTCATCTTCTGATTATTGGGCACACACATACTGGTTGTGTTTTCTCTAAATAGTTTTTTTTTTAATTTTACTCCCAAGCTCTATCTGTATAAACTTTGTTTTCAATTGGGTTTCATTCTGCCATGTTGGTAAAATAAATTGCTTATAAGACAAACCATAAACAGTTGGCTGATGCTTCTTGTTGAAGTTAGGAAGATCTGAAGTTTGAAAGTTTTAAATAATAGGTTTTTAAAAGGAGCAGTGACATTGGTGAGCAACTAGAAACACAAAGAGGAAAAATTAAAGAGCAGATAGGTGGATGATTCCATGTGTTCAGTTTTCTTGAAATATATCAGAGTGTATTAACTTAATTTTTAAGATATTTGTGGTGTGGTTATCAGTGAAACGATACAACAGAGGGATGGTGGGGTTCTGTAAGAATTTGTACACATTGCCACAGGCAACAAACAATATCAACTGTAAAAAAAGTGGCAGTTTCCTGAACTGAGAGTGACTGTGTTAGTGTAATTTTTTTCCAGTATTTCAGGAATAGTTCAGTTAATGCATTTGCAGTTTTGTTGTTTTTTAAATTATTGCTATTCGAGCCTCCCTTTGTTTTTGGAATCTCAGCGAATAATCCCGCCAGGACTTTTTTTCCGTGGAGCATCTTTTTCCTGGTTTATTTTAACACTTAGCTAAAACACTGACAAAGACAAATTGGCAGTAGCTTGACTTCACTCCAGTTGCATTTGAACAACCAGAACAGTCCTGGACAAAAGCCATTCTGGTCTAGAGGCTCTTTAGCAAATATCTTCACTCTTTTGGGTAGGGGCAGGATGGGCTAGGACTCCAATTCTGTCTTGATTTTTCTGAATAGGTTTAGCTGAACTTGATAGAAAAAGTAAATGCTTTTTGTTTGGATAGGTTTGGTTTTTTTTTCCTTTGACACAGAAATGGCAGTGGAATGATGTGAGCCTTCCTTTAAAAAAAACATTCCTCTGTGAATCTTTAACTTTTTTTTTTTGTGGCAGGTATTGTTTGATTGGTAAAACTGTCAGTGAACGAAGATATTGAGGCTTCAAGCTGTAAATGAGAGATCAAAAAAAAAAATTAGAGAAAAGGAGGGGTTTAGCTATTATGGGAAGTATTTGATATGTTCAGATTTGTTAAATTCTTGCACTGTAAGTGGCTTGTACTCAAGTAGGAATTTTCAGCTAGGCCCACAATGTTTAGGAGTGGGGTAATGATCTATTATGATGAGAAATGACAGTGGCATAGCACTTGTGGTATTACAAATACTGGAAAAAATTGTAATTCAACTTTTATGACTTATTATAATTCAGCTTTTATGACTTACTATAGTTCCATTCTTCTGGGTTGTCTCCTGTTTCCTTTTCACCCACTTTTTCTTTGTGGTGAAACTGTTGCTGTATGTAGTTCTGTTGGAATAGCTGTGTAGCACTGTGTACTCCTTCTGTCATGAGCAGCTTGGTTGGAATCCTTAAATTCACTTGTTTGCCTTGCTCTTTCAAAAAATTTGAATCTTCTTGCATCTCATTGATATATAAACTGAAGCAAGGCCTGCCTTTCTCCTACATTCTGTCTACACAGACTGCAGCTTCCTTGGATCTTCCAGTTCTTTTTTGCGGTTGCTTCAATGGGGCTCTGAATTTTGGCTGGAGCCTGCAGGAATTTCTGCACTGTTAACAAAGCAGTTGTCTGAGCTTTGTGTCTAAAATGGGTGTCTTTTGTTTATCTTCCAAGTAAGTAAGAAATCTTTGGAAAATGGAGTATAACCAGAAAGGTGCTGAACTCAGCACCAGCTTGGGCATGTTTTCTGCTTATTAATGCTTTCAAGCAAGGACCTTGGCGTTTTCATTCTCATGCTGTTCAGACAGAAGCACATTTATGCAGAGCTGCCTCATTGATTTTCATTTCGTTAGTGCCATTTTGGTTGTCTACGTAGTTTTTCATAGTGATTGGGCTGCTCGTACTTTGATGCTGCTGTGGTTTCTTCTCTTATGCTTTCCCACTTCTAATTTATAGTACAGATATTTAGAAAGAAGCAAGAATTCTGTCTGGGCCAAGAAATACTCACTTAATCGTGTTCTGAGGGTGCCAGTCGTGTTAGGATCCTGATGGGTGACTGGCACTTGTGGATGCAAGTTGTATCTCCTCTCAGAATCAGTGTAGTGATTTTTCATTCCCAGCAGCAGTCTCAGTGATTCTGGAAAGAAGTTAGTTTCTTCCATAACAGACCATATTGCAAAATTAACTCCATAAAGAATTCTTGAAACTACATCACTGTCTTTCAAACTTCTGAAGGAACAATTTGTTAGAGGTGAATTATCTTTTTCGATGTCCAGGGCTTCCTTTTGCAAAAATCAGATTACACATGTCTCTGCTGGAGAGAGTTTGAACCTCAGCCAAAATACACTCATATTGAAAAGCTTCTCATTTAACCTTGGAACAGGTTTAGTTGTCTGCAGGAAAGGTAGGTAGGAGCAGAAAATAATGCTTTCAGAAGAAGCTGGAATATGGTGTTGGAGGGAGGGTGTTAACTTAGAAATGGTTACCTTCTGTGTTCCAGAAGGCTTTAATAATCCTCTCCTAAATCCTACCTGCCCTGCCATACACGCCACGTGGGATAAAATATTTTGCTGCTTAGTACAGGGAGGCATTTGGAAAGGCTGTCAGCTCCTAGCAAGGAGAAGGGATTTTAAGCAGAAGTTGTGTTTAAAAAAAAACCAACCAACTCTCCAAACATCTTAGCTCAGTGAAATGGCAGTGCCTGTGGACTGGCTACTAAGAGGTCAGAGCTCATAGGTGTTTGTATCAGAGGTGCAGTGATTCAGTATTTCTGCTGTGCTGTGAAGCTGTAATAGCCATCACTGTTGCATATTAATTAGTGGGAGAGAGGGAGGGTAAGTTGAGGAAGTCTGGAACGGTTCATGCTTTCCCTCATACACACAGTTATTAACTTGCTTCCTCTGGGTTTTGTTTTTTTGTCTGCCACAAGCCATACCTGCTACATCTCTCCTAAACCGAAAGTTCTTAATGTTATTAGAAATTTTCTTACTCATACGGGGAGTTTCTTATGTTCTTCCTTTTGCAGTTGTCTTACTGACATGTAACACAGACTACAGCTGCTCCCCAAGAAACAAATGTTCTGGTGGGGAAATGGTGGGCTAGTCTGTGTTTACTGAAATAGCCCCACTTCTGTATTTTATTTCTTTTACTTCTTTTTCATAAACAGTTCATGTCTCCTAGCTGGCCGTGTATTCCTGTGTCTGAAAGTACACATTCAGAAACATCGACTGTAATTTTTTAGTGTTTTATTGATGTTTCGAACCGTGAGTGCCAGAACTCAGTCATATAGCCTCCAATAGTTTTTAAATAGTTTAATTGGCAAGAAGCTTTTTCATGACTTCATTCAGCCCATGACTGTGGTGTAATTATGTCTCCTCATCTGCGTGTTCTGTTTTATTTTAGTCATTCTTCCGATCCCTGGGATGTTCTCTGACATGTTGTTTGTTAAAATTAATTGATTTGGGGCATCCAGTATGTACTGTCAGTTTTTCATTCAGCAGGCTGTAACTTCTGAAAATGTTTCCACATTTGCACAATTACATGCTGTCTGGCTACTGCATCCAGCCTGCTTAAGGCAGAGGGAAAAGTACAGCGGATCAGGCTGGAGCTGAAGTGAATAAATGCCCTTTTTCTAGTCAGTAGCAGTCTGTATAATTTGGTGACTTGCTCTGTGTCCTGTAGTTCAAGTAAAGGTTGTAATCTTTCTGTATGGTCCTCATTACAACACACAGGGTGTAATGTCACTGAGAGAATTGTTCCAGGAAATTGGAGTGTGGGGATATTTCTCAGCTTAGTTAGAACAAGTGCCTGTGACTTCAGTGTGGTTCTTATAAGCAGCTTATCCTAGTGGAAGGAATACAACTTGAACATTGTTTAAAAAGGATTATTAATTTACATATTGCTCAAGTGAAAGTTTCAGATGGGGGTGGTTTGTTTTCTTGGACAAAATGATCAAATCTTTGTCCAGATTCCCTGGAAAAATAAATTTGTATTTCTGTAGGGGTATGTGGAGTTGCATTAACTGCCCTTTGTGAACAATTTAGGGCTTATCTTCGTTTGAACCTTGTGGCAAATGAACAAGCAAATAGCAAAACAGTAAAATTTATTTTCCTGTGTAGCAGAAAGCATTACAGTTGTGCTGCCTGGATAGCACAATTTGAGGAACAAATGAAGGGGCAAAGAGATTTCATGCATTCCATTGATGTATCTGTGGTTGTCCATGGTTGTCCATGGCCTGGTATACTAATTACCCTCCTTTTCTTTGCCACTCTGTTCTCCAGTTGCATCTACTTTCAAGGAGTTTAGCTACTGACTCTTTGGCATGCTCCATTCATTATTTCAGTTTTGTTTCTAATGCTGCAGTCCTTTGAATTTTGGCACTCTTGTGTTTTATCCAAGATCTTGTTATTTGTGTTAGTTTTTCTAGGCCCTGTACAGTATTCTTACTTTTCTGTCTGCAAACCACAACTTGAGTTTTCCATGCACTTGCTGGAGAGGCTGTCCTTCAGTTTGACCTCCACAAAATCAGTGCTTCAAAAATCATGGTTAAAATGCACCTGTAGATGCAGAGATGCATCCCCTGCATATTCAGTTCTGTTCACAGGGGTCCATTTTCACGTCTAGTTTTCTTCAGTTGCCTCTCTTTTCTTCAGAGGCAAAATCCTTTGGCTGCAGAATTCTCTTTTAGGACCTAAAACTAATGGAAGTCACTGATACGGAAATGGTGATCCCAGAATCATCTTAGATTAAAATTGAAGTTTGCTTGGCTGATTGCTGTGCAGTTGTAGCACCAGATAATGTGTGAGAGTCACCATTTCTGAAGAAAATGTTGCACCTCTGATCTTTTTACAAGGCACCACCCTTACAGTACTGTTCAGAATGGTGCTTCTCTAAGAAAAAAACCAACAGTGGGTGGTGTATGTTTGCCACTAAATTTCATTAATAAAGTGTCTTTTTACTTTGCCTTTAATAGGAAGAGAGAGAATGTCTGTCTCCTTCAGTACATACGTGCATTGTTCAAGCATCCCAAAAGTTGAGGCTTCCAGAGCACAGGACTGGTTCTGTCTCCTGCCATGAGACTGCAGTTTTCTGACACGATTGTAGAAATATGTGACTGGGTTAAGATAGTAAAATTATGTGGAGAATAAAGGTCATAAAATGAGGGCTCCTCTTAAGAAAGATGACTAAAGACATAAAAAGAGGCTGAGTTAAGCCATGTTCAGGATCTGGTTTATGTGTTACACGCATTGCATGCAGTCTGTTCTGGATCTGTGTTTTTACATAACAAAGTCATGCTGTAACTTGGGCACTTGCACTGCGATAGGTTAATCAGATTTGCATACAGAGTTATAGGCTTAACCAAGGGTGTCATTCCAACTCAATCACTGTAGTGCACAAAGCACCGCATCAGAGAATGACAAATGTGCTCATAATTTAGGTAGACACTGGTGTATAGAAGATGTTTCCATAGATATGGACTCAATAACAGGTCTAAAAGGTGTTTTTAGTAGGAAGGAGGCTCGGCTTTCTTATGTCAGCATTTCTCTGTGTGTGTCCATACCTTCTTTTGAAACTAAGATTTTTTTTTTTTTTTCCATAGCTAAGACTCTTTAAATTCTTCAGGTTTTAACTACACATAAGGGTTTCTTGGTTTGAAAGACAGGTGTCTGCTAAGGAAGGCAGGAACCTCCCTTGGAACGGAAAATGTAACCCCCTTCCCTCCAAATTATTATGATTTTGAAATTAGGGGACTTTCAAGCAAAGATATGAGAAATAGGGATAACAGTTCTTTACTAGTACATATAACAAGGCAATAATACAGAAACACTGGCTTGACCTGCCAGAGTCAGGATACGACCTGACACCCTGACAGGCACGATGGTGGTAGCACGCAATTAAATGGTGGCTGCAGTCCTCTTGAGGTGATAGATACAGCTCTGTTGAAGCGGTGATCCCATAGAAGGGTCTGGTCTTCCTCTGAAGGTCCAGTGGTGGTTATGTAGCTCTTGTCCTCTGGGAATCCTGTAGGTAAGGGCTGATTGTGGTGGTCCAAACCTCACATTATATCCAGGTGGGAATGCTTGGTTCCTCCCCCTGGGCAGAGCACCTCACAATGGGATGATGTCATTTTATGAGTCATGCAGTGAGGCTGGATGGCTCATTAACAGAAGATATCCCTCCAGAGGGAGTTATCAGGGATGTGTCATGGAAGAGACAAGGAACTCTGCCCCACCCGGTTTTAACAGCTGGTGATAAAATACATACTTTGGGTTACATTTTACATTGTTACCTAAGACAAAGGGCATGGGGGGGAGAAGTAGCAGGTGGTCTTCAACTCATCAGAATTCACAGATTGGTCAGTTTTAACTGACATTTTTCTGAATGAGAATTGAAATTCTGGGAAAAAACCTAAGGGTCTGGCACATTCATCCTATCCACAAGTTAAACGATGCTTTTTCTGTAGACAAAGTGAGGATTTTGAAAACCTGGCCTATTATCCTGAAGGTTTAGGCTGCTATTCTGGTGGAAGTCTGGTTAGCTGGAGTGTGGCAGGGAAGACAACTGCAGTCTGCTATTGCAGCTTTCAGAGAGTGATCACTTCACGCTGTGGGCTGTGGGCAATTTCTGAAGGAGTTGTTCCATGACCACATTGTGGTTTTCCTTCTGCCCAGCTGTATTCACATCCATGGTGGGCAACTCTTATCCCTGAAGAATCCTGGGTCAACATCTCACATACAAAGCTTAGCTTAAAAGACCACCAGCTTTCAGGTTGCCTTCTGGAGAGGGATAAGGCAATTTGGTATTTAAATGGAGAGTGATTTATTAACTTTGGAGGTGTGCTAGCAGTTCTGTAGTTGTTGTTAGAACTTCACACAGACTGTCTGTATCTATTTCTAATTTATATGATAAACTACTGAGCAGGACAAACAGTTTACAAAGCACAACTCTGAATGTTGTGTATATAGTAAGGTGAGAGATTAGAAGAAAAATGGCCCTTTTTAGTCCATGTTTCAACAGTGTTTGTGGTCAATCTAACTGTATCCTGTTCTTAATGTTTTTCTGTTTTGTTTTAAACACAGCAGTAATGTCAAATACCTCACAAAAATATATTTGCCAGGGCAGTTTCTGCTTTTTGAGCTCTAAATTAAGGTGAAAAAGTTGAATGTCTGCATTCAGTTTAATGATCTCCTCAAGAAAGAGAAAATTCAGTGTTAAACTCTGCTTCTATCATAGAATGAATAAAAAGTATTATTCAGCAAAATAATTCCCCATGTGATTTATAGCAGCATTCTGTAATTATTTTGATCACTCTGACTTCACCAGAGTTGCATGTGAAGATAAAAAAGTCTTAAGTCATATTTTTTTCCTAGCAACTGCAGTAATGTGAACCTCCTGCATGTGCTTGGGACACAAAACACACACCGTGCACGCTCTGTTTCGTTGGTTAGTTACATCTTGCTTGGGCATCAATATTTTGTGTTCAGTTGAGAAGAGACAGAACTCCAGAGTGGGGTTTGGGGTGAGAGGAAGCAGAGGTGAATTGCTGCTGCCATCCCCATACAGCTGAAGTATGTGTTTTGTTTTTGTTAACAAAGCATGTGAGCCAGAGAGTGCATAACCAGTCCCCGTGCCTCACATTTGAATCACTGTTGTGGTGAGATCAAATATAAACATTTCTTGACTGTTTATTCTAACACAGATGTTTTAGGAAGGTTGATAGTGGCGGGAAGAGACAGTGTGAGGAGCTTTGTTGGATATATGGTGTCACTAATGGCTGATGCTGTATTGCAATAAAAGCATGTTGTAAAAACGTGATGCTGTCCCCTAGAAAACTGGTCAAATATATTCCATGGTCAAGTTAAACATTTCTAAAACCCCTGGTGTACTGATTTTTCTGCTAGTGCAACTGTTAGTTGGGGCTTCAGGTAAAATCTGTTCCTGAGGTTCCTTTCACAGCTAATTTTTTGTCCACAGTCTTCAAATAGAAAAGCTCATAGTTTTGTTCCATTACCTTGTATTGTATAACAGTGATTTGCAGACTCTTTGATGCTTCCCAATGCATAATTTGCAAGTATGTAAAATGTGTGACCTATTTTGTATGATTTTTTAATAATGAATGCACAAATAAACCAATGTGGATTAGAAGGGTGGGTTGGATGGTTAGGGCGTGAAAACCATGAAGATAAACCAGTTAGTTTACACTGCCTGCAAATATAACTCTTATTCTCTTAAGCATGAATATTTGCTGCATCACATCCCAAGGAGGAGGTGAAGGAGGAGAGGGTGTGCAGTGTATGGGTCTGGCTTTGTGATTCACACAGGAATTTACAGTATTGTGAATTTATTTCCAAACAGATTTCCTCAGACTTGTCAGGGGCAGTTGTCTTTCAGTGAAGCATGAATACATGAGGGTTTTAAGTAAATCTGCAGCACAGACATCTGAGAAGCTGCTGCGTAATTTAACTGAAAATCTAAGGATGAGCTTTTACAAGATGGCTGAGCCAAACTAATGGCTTGCTGCTGCCTAAAGGGACAACTGCTCTGTTCCTTCCGAGTCCTGCTCCTAGTTTATCCAGTGTTGCTTTTTCCTTTATGCAGACTCTGGCATCCTCTTGGTCATTCAGATAATTTATCTGTTTTAAAAAAACCAAATAACAACCGAACCCAAAAAACCCTGGAACTCCCTTCCTGAAGGAAAACCTAATCAGTTTGCTTTCATTTCCCCATCACTACCAGAAAAGCAGCATTAGCAAGAAATTGTGGCCAGCAGGTAGGGATCTAGGGAATGCCACTGTCCTGGAAACATTGAACTCTTTCATGGCTCCGTAGTTGCAGGGAACAGCCATTCAGATGTGTGCCAGTTAACAAGTCCTCTTTGAAACTGATTTCATACATAGTTCCATTAGAGGCTTTTGTCAGAACCATGAATGACAGTGAATATAAAATTTTCAAGTAAAACAGCTGAAAATACAAAACTATGAAAAGTGCAGTTCAGCTAGTACTAGTGTCCTTGTTTAAATAAGATGAAAGCAATGCAAATTTAACTGGAGACACAGAAAAATCAGCTTTATAGCTGTGTATTTTGGTCATCTTAACATTACTTGTTGCAATTATTTAATAGCTTCCAGTAGGATTTATAAATGAGATGCTTAAGAAACATCTTAATAATCCTTTTTTTTTTCCTTTGTAGAACTGAAGGAAGGTCATCATGGGAGCATTTTTAGACAAGCCAAAGATGGAGAAGCATAATGCCCAGGGGCAGGGGAATGGGCTGCGTTACGGTCTGAGCAGTATGCAAGGCTGGCGCGTGGAAATGGAGGATGCACACACGGCTGTGATTGGTTTGCCAAACGGACTTGATGGATGGTCGTTTTTTGCTGTCTATGATGGGCACGCTGGATCACAGGTTGCCAAGTACTGCTGTGAGCATTTATTAGATCACATCACGAGCAACCAGGATTTTAAAGGGCCAGATGGGCCACCATCTGTGGAAAGTGTAAAGAGCGGCATCAGAACAGGTTTTCTGCAAATTGATGAACACATGAGAGTCATCTCCGAGAAGAAGCATGGCGCAGACAGAAGTGGGTCAACAGCTGTGGGTGTCATGATTTCTCCCCAACACACATACTTCATCAACTGTGGAGACTCGAGAGGTTTGCTCTGTCGAAACAGGAAGGTTCACTTCTTCACACAGGATCACAAACCAAGTAACCCGCTGGAGAAGGAGCGTATACAAAATGCAGGTGGCTCCGTCATGATTCAGCGTGTGAATGGCTCCCTTGCTGTTTCAAGGGCACTTGGGGACTTTGATTACAAATGTGTCCATGGGAAAGGTCCTACAGAACAGCTGGTCTCACCTGAGCCTGAAGTTTATGAAATTGAGAGATCAGAAGAAGATGATCAGTTCATCATCCTGGCTTGCGACGGTATCTGGGATGTTATGGGAAATGAAGAGCTGTGTGACTTTGTAAGATCCAGACTTGAAGTCACTGATGACCTTGAGAAAGTTTGCAATGAGATAGTTGACACCTGCTTGTACAAGGTAGCCAGACTTGAGAGAAGGAGTTTACTGTTTTCACTATTTGAAGTTTATGAACACATTAATAATTTTGATTCCAGTCTCTTAAGTATCCAGTGGTTTATGTTAACGTGACTTTGACAGCAATGACCATATTTCCCACAAAAGTGGTGATAGAGGGGGAACAAACACACAACAGAAACGATGTTTATCTGGGTGGTTTTGGTCAATTAAGACTTTATAATCATGTACAGATACATTGTGATCAATGGAACATTAGAAGCTGATGGGAATTTATGGGCAAGCCAAAGACAATAACTGCCCTTTTCTGTTTCGTAACGTACTTTACAAAACCTTAACTCCTAGGACTTAATCAGGCTAGAGAGTATTTTTCCCCTTTCTAATCTTCCCCTGCTTTCTTTGGCATGTAGTAGTAACATTACTGTCACATTTACACCAAGATAAATGCAGAATCAGTGAACCTTGACTTCATATTTTGAAGATCTGGCTTCCTAAATTAGTTTTTATTTTGATTTAATTACCGTATTTCTTATTCACTGTTGTGTGATACAGCTCTGAAACCAGCTCAAGTAGAAGAAGATGAGACTATTTGGTTAAACAAAACTATGTAACTTTGTCTTCATTAACTTCTACTTTGTATTAATAAGTTGCAGTGTGATGCAGTTACGGAACAGGTTTGAAGTACTGAGTTTTGTAGCTTGATACTTATTTTGCAAAGGCAAACTGGAAGTCATAGTGTCAAAACCCCAACTTTTTTCTAAAGGAACGAGACAACATCTCTGCTCTTCCCACATGGCTGACAGGATCATTGTTTCCCATCTGGAAAATTGCAATTGTTTTCCAACACCTTGGCAGATTGATAATGGTTATATTTTTGTTTACTATTTCTGTTTGGTAATCCTAAAAACAAATACCAGGAAAGGAGCAGTGGCTTGTGGATGCTGTAAGCTTTGCAGGAGCCAACTGTCGGCACCTCCCGTACACCCATATACTCTTGTTCTGCACACTGGCTTGTTCTTGATCTCGCTGACATCAGTGGATTTAATTAATGTTAAAAGTTAAACCTATGGATGCATGTTTGTAGGCCAAAGCACAGGGGTATTGAAAGTAAACCAAACAGTTACTCTGCATAAGCAGAATGTGTTTGTATTTTAACATACTCAAGTATTGGGGTTCTCTTTAGTTGGAGTTTTAAATGTTAACATTTTTGCAAAGACCTGGGTATTTTACAGCTGGTCTTCTAACAAATTCTCTCACTTGTAACTTTTCTTGTTTTAAATGAAAAGGAGAAGAAAAAACCTAATAGCTGTGATTTTAGGTGGAAGCTGTCTGAATTCAGCACCTTCCTGCTTAGTGCTTTTAAGCAATGATGGTTTTGTTCACCCATTCAGCTGTTTTCCCAAAATGATTGGATGGTACTTAAAACAAGATGGAACACAACTTTGTAATTATACATCACTCATTACTAATGTCAGTTTTTAGAAGACAATGGACTGTCTGTAACTGGCTCCATGTAGTCTTCAAACTATAAAAAAGGAAAAACCAGTGACTTAGGAATTGTACTGAATGAATGGGCCTGGAATTTTGTAAGGGGTACAGGGAGATTTAATTCTAATGATAATATTAATCCATAATAGTGAAAGTTGGATTCTGATACCATCCGATTTGTGAATTTCTGTGTTTAAAGTGCTTTGATGTGTGTTTAGCCTGGTGTGTATACATTTCTCAAATCATTTTTTCTTTTCCACCAGGGAAGTCGAGACAACATGAGTGTGATATTGATCTGTTTTCCGAATGCACCAAAGGTATCACCAGAGGCGGTGAAAAGAGAGGCAGAGTTGGACAAGTACCTGGAAAGCAGAGTAGAAGGTGGATCATTTAAAAAAAAATAAGTAACTTTGTTTCTAAACAGACCCCTGGCCCCTTTCCCCTTCCAACAACTAAACCCTTAACACATACAGGCTTTTTAATAGACCTTCAAGTGCCATTGGCCATCCTGTGTACCTCTGAAAAAGGCACTCGTGTATGTCCTGAAAAAGTTCTGCTATGAAAGTGCAGCAGCCTGTAGCCCTGAAAATTATTCAGGATGGCAGAGAATTCATTTGTGCTCAGTGTTCTTCCTGAGTCTGTTGACAGCACTAACTTCAGACCAGTGAACCCTGGTTTCTGTTACATGGAGTTAAATGAAATAATCAGAATATCTTGCAAAGTGTCTGTCAAGATGGTAATTTGAGTGCCATTTTTCCTTATAGTTAAGTACAAATCAATTAGCTGTAATATTTTATTATCCAGTAATAGTAGGGTTACAACTTGATTACTGTAATCTTTAAGCACCTGCTTACATATTTACTTATTTGAAAGTATGTCAGAAATTTGTCAAAGCTAATCTTTAAGCATTCATGACAAACAAAAGCTGGGAACTCATCTTGTTACTCTGATAGTAACTTAAAAATTTTTCTTTAAATTTGTATTTCAGGAGTTCTTAAACTTTAAATGGAAACTGCAAGTCTGGGGCTTTTTCGATCACATAAAAATGATACTTGAAATCAATTTGATTCAAATAATTTGTGATTAAAACTGCAGTTACAGTGCCTTTTGATATTTAAAACCAACTACAGCTTGGAGTTTGTTTCTGAAATCTAAGACATGCTGTATGCATTATTTGCATAGGTTAAGTCTATTTTTGAAGTGGACTCCTCTATATGTTGCAAGTCTAGTTTATATGTGTGTATACTCCCAAGAATCCTTAATAGCACACAGGGCACAATAGGCAGAGTTCTCCACAACTATGGTAGCAGTGATTAGTAAGTTAGAGGAGTACATTATGCACTTTTCTCCTCCTTAACTTGCATGAAGGTAACACAGTGCAGCTCCAGAAATTTCACGGAGAACTTGCCTACATGGGAGTTGTGGGCTCAGACAAATTCATGTGCAATTTTTAAAGCACTTACAACCTGTGTAGGTGCTCCTTCAGAAAGTACCACGTTTTTCAGAGGCCTCACTCTCTAGGCCTTGGCAACCTGCATCTGTTCTGTCCCTGAACAAATGCCCAGGCAGACATTTCTGTGTTTTAATCTCGCCACTTGCCTGAGAGGAGAGGTTGGTGCACAGTCAGCGCTGGTGTGAATCTCCCTGACAGCGTGGCAGGAATATCCCAGTGCAGTCGCACTGCAGGAGGGAAGTGTCAGATGGCTCTCTCCATGCAGAGCAGGGAGCAGGTTTGCACCAGGCGTGTGAGGAGCTTGCTGTGTGTGCCCACCCACAGATTTGGTGAAGAACAAGTGTGCTGTACATTCACACGTTGATTCACAGCATGGTAACTCTCCTTATCTGGGCAAGTGCTGCCTTCTTATCTTAGATATTTTGTCTGAGTTCAGACAAACCTGTGACCTAGAATATGGAAAATACGATGAAGCCAAGGCTGCGTGTTCAGCTGGCTTCATTGTACCCCAGGAATATTACAGTGAGGAAAGCTGGCATTTTTGTACAGCTGCTTCATTTTATAAAGAGCCTAAACACTGGACCTGCATGTGATTATGGTACATACAGGGAATTTGGCTGCTGGTACTTTGCATTTATACAAATAGGAAATTGCAGGAATGAGCGAAGTGTGATAATTGAATAGAGGCAGAAGGATTCTGTATGTAGTTATAAAGCACTTTAATACTAATTTAATGGGATGATGTCTGAACAACTTGAGGAAATATATTGTACTTCCCCTCAAGGGTCTTTGCTTAATTTTTAGAGTTATCCTCAATCTTTTGTCAGTTGTTGCACAAAAATATTATTTAAATTAATGAATATGTAGTAAACACTACTCAACCCAGCAGTGATTTGTATCAGCTGTTTGCCGAATTTGGCCTTTTAGGACTTATGCATGAGGAAAGTTGAAAGGCCTGAACTAAAGCAGAATTTCAAGAACAGGAGTTGATAACTTTGTTGCATTTAACTTAATTCCTGTGCCATTGCATTGTTTTTGAAGTAAATGGATAATGCCTTATTGACTAGTAAATTAAGACTGCTGCAGCATTTAAAACTTTATACACTACAGTGAATAATCTTGCTCTTATTTTAGGATGCTGTAAGAGTGGCAGTGCTTAACTTTAAAAGCCTGATTTTTGGCTGAAGGAACTAAAAAAAAATAGAGTACTTTTAGAGTGATCTTACTAATCTGCAGTATCAGTTTAAATTTAAAATTAATTAAAATGGAAACTTGGTCAAAATGCTTATTACGTATTTTTATGCACTTCAGTACTCAGTGAAGTCCAACAAGTAATGAGAGTCGATACTTTCTAATGTGCATTTTTTTTCTGGTTGTATTTTTATCCCCTCAGCCCAGAATATACCTTTACACTGTTAAAAAGTAGTGCAAATTTTAAGACTGAATAGGGTTTAATAATGATGGTCGTCTTGAATAAGGAGAGATGATTTAGATTTTGAAAAATGTAGAAACTTTTCTACTTACCGTGTCACTTAAGACTCTCCTGAAGTGTTTGTGGTCCAGATTTGTAGCTGCAACAAATAATGGAAGAAGCAGCAAGTGTGGAGAAGCATCCTTGTGCCATTACTTGCAATAAATCAATGTTACTCCTAAAGTATCGTGTGAACTTCATGGTAGAAGTTATCAGTCATTCCAAAATGTGTTGCTATTATTTGCACTAATATGTGTTATTAATGTGTTGACTCTAAAAAGAAACTTGTCTAAGCTTTTTTTTTTCTGTTCTCATTTTTTTTTACATAAAACCATTTCGTAATAGATAATCCCTGCAATATTTATACCTATGTAGAGATAAATAATTTTAAGTTAGCTGTTTTCTATTCCTTCCCCGATTTTCACAAGAACAAAGTTCTGGCTTTTTCTTAAACTTTGTACAGAATTCCCATTTTTGAATCCTTTATTTTAGGGTTGTAAGTACATTTTTCCGGTACTTGATGCCATGAAAATGTGTAGAAGTTTTAAAAGTAAATTAAAGACTGGGGGGAGGGTTGGAGGTGGATTGAAACAAGATAATTCCAATAAATTAAACACAGCTAGCAGACCGACTCCATTTGTTGTGTCTTCAGTGTTCATTCAGTCTGTATCTATAGTTTTATCAAAATATAAATGTATTCATTTAGTGGAGACTGTATGTTAAATGTACTGCAGTTACAGGTTGTGAAACTGTGTAGTTTAGGTCAACTATAAATTCCTTATTTTTGTATGGCAGAACTTTAGCACTAGCACAATGTAGCATATTCTAGATGTTCAAAATTGCACAATAAAGGAACTTGGCAAACCAAATCTGAGATCTTGGCTTCTTATTCAGATTTAAGATTCATAGATTATTTCTTTGCTAAATGTTAGATGGTAAAATGAACTTTGGCTGTAGATTTTGAGGAAATGGCAAGTTTTTGAGGTGTCTCTGGTGTGCGGTGTCATGTATTTAAAATTTAGGTTTTGAAGTAAACAGCTTAAAGCTTTGTGCTGCGGAGTTTGATGCTGGTTGAGGACTAGGCAGTGTTTCCACTATACCTTGCAAATAATTTACACAGCCTGACTGCAAAACAGAGCTGATGGTTTTTGTAAACACACACAGCCCTGAAAAACCATTACATACACAAAAATAATTCACAATTGTTGTTTTTTAGGGTTTTTGGTTTTTTTTTTAAACTAAAAAGGACTGGATACATGGTTTTAAAAGCTTTCAGTGTGCCTTACTCACAAATTATAAAATGGAAACTTGATATGTTCTTCTGGAATTTAGGGCAAAATCTGAATGCTTGAGTATTTTTCAAAAGTGGTACTGATGAATTCCAACTACTTTCAAACTGTGTAAATGCTTTATTACATGAAGAGTAGTGTGCATGTACATACATGCATGTATAGATGTGCACAGATGTACACATTATTGTATGCATGTTGCAATATTCACTTGAAGATGAACAGCACCAGGTCTTAATAATTTATGTGTTTTGTAATTTCTGAGAGCTCATGTTTGCAGAGAAATGAATGAGATGTGTTTTTTAAAATGTTCTTGTTCTTTAAGCTTCATAAAATCCCTGTTTAAAGAGTGACTCTTCAGGGGTGGTATGGTCTGAAATGTCTTGAATTCAAATAAAATTGTGTGCTTTTGACTTGAGGAGAAAAGTGACAAAAGCAAACACAAAAAATCCTCAAAAACAGAAACCCCAAACCAACCAGGCCTAAGAATAAAGTTAAAGAACGAATGTCTTGACAAACGTGGCTGTGGTTACAATACAGATTCTCTTCACCCAGAGGCTGGAGTGGATCAGCTTTAAGTTTCTGCCCTGTATTTAAATATCTCCTGAGCTGAGGATGAAACTGTCAATTAGGTGATGTCCCTGGCTTTTAATTTATGTGTAATAGTTCTTAAAATTTGTATGTTGCTGTAATGCAGTGAGGTACAAGTATTGGTTAATACACATATAGCCATGGGAATTACTTTTGACATGTCTAACCTTTTATTTCTTGAAAATATTATGTTTTCTGTGATGGCAATAATATTTTATCTTGTGTTGCAGTGATAAAGCTGATGTTAGTATCTGCCCCGTGCCTTGGGCATGTTGTGGGAAGATATTCCATCTTCTGTCTAATGTATAGCAGGAAAGCCATTAAAGATTCTTTTTCCCCACTGTTATTAGGTAGCTGTATATTTCTAAAACCAAGTCAGTGTGTTAACAGCAGTAAATCTGTGTCACATCTGTTACAGGTTTTTCCTTATGGAACCAAAGTTAACAATTACCATGTTGAGTACGGTCTGTTGCTTTTAATTTTTTTTTTTT
>VZRV01002986.1:157613-262825 GCA_013398115.1 Falcunculus frontatus
GCAGTTTTTTCCTTCAGCTTCCCATTGGATTTTGTTTTTTTTTTTTTCTTTTTTGATTATCAGTTTTCAAGTTTTTTTGACTCTCACTTTTTCACTCTGTGTTAGAATAAATAAATAAAAATCATGTTGCTCATTTGCATGTTGATTGCAAATTTTTAATTAATATTTTATCAATCTATTTCTTATCAATTTTCTATCAGTATTAGAAAAGTCAAGAATCCCAGAGATGAAAGTTAATTTCAAGCTATCTTGAATATGCTAAGCATGGGATTTTTTAAAAGGAAGTAACTGTCCAGATGCTTGAATTNTGCCTTTTTTATAAAACTGAGTGTTTCAATCTTTTTAAGTTAAATTTGGACTGCACTTACAAAAAAAGTACTTCTGATTCCCAGAGATCATAAAGAAGCAGGGTGAAGGAGTGCCAGACTTAGTCCACGTGATGCGTACGTTAGCAACTGAGAGCATCCCAAACCTCCCGCCGGGGGGGGAGTTGGCAAGCAAGTGAGTTCACATCAGTGTACATGTGGGGTTTGATTTAAACTGCATCTTAACTGCAANACAAAAGGTGATGATCTGTTGTCCAATTTTTATTACTCAGTTGTTCTGGATGAGAAGGGCAAGCCTAAGAATGGAGTTGACAATGAATCACTGCGAAAATTAAATGTCAAACTGTAGTTTTGGGAAGGAATGAGGGGTTTTTAAGGGTGGCCTGAGTTGTCTGGTTTTTTTTAAATTAACTGGGGTTTCTGGGGGGATGTTACATTTGAACATGTGAAAATAATGCCCTGACTTTAATTACTTGGATATGTTATACACTTCAACAGGAAGTGATATGCATAAAATGTTTTGCTTGGCAGCTTTCTTTTCTTGTCTGTAGCCATGTTGTAATTGCTTAAAAATTTGCTTTTGTTTCTCTCTGCTTGTGACAAATCTGAAAGCGAGATAGAAGTCTATCGAAAAGGAAAAACGGGAAGTCAAATTCGTAGCTTTATATAGCTGACTTTGTCCTTGAAAAGTTCAGTGGTGATGCTCTGTGGTTTCTCAAATGTTCAGTCTGTAAGGAAGCAATGTGCTTAGCTTGTTTGCACCCCAAACCAAGTGCTTTTTGGTTCAAAAGATTCTTCATGAGTCTGTGCTGTGTTAAAATGGATTGGGCGCATGACGCAGAGTATTTTTAGCCTTTCAGAGTATGATTTTTGTATTGTTACACCAAAACATCAGGACTTTAGGCATGTAATTGAATAAATTATAAATTAATACATTTAATAAATTATAAGGTGATGACTGTAAAGATAGCTTCTACAAAACAATATTGTTCCTGTAGGAACTGTTTGATTAGGAAAAGAAGAGATGGCAATTTAATGTATAATGGCATCTGTTTAGGATGGGTTGCTGTAGTATTGAAATATGAGTGAGTCAGTTACTCAAGAAATGCAGCATACAAACTGATTTTTCTTAATCTCCTTTAGCTAGCAGTAGCATCATGGTTGTGAAGAGATGCTGAAGTGACTGACTTCAGTGAGATTTTGTGTCTTAGTGATGTTAGTTTGAATAGGGACTTAGAGAAATATTGATTTAATTCGATGTTAATGTAACTTAAAGCACTGTTTCCAATTTGGAAGGAAAATAATGTTTTCCAAGAAACTTGCCTGTATTTAGAATTCAAGATACCTATTTCTTGAAAGATACGGGAAACTTTCCAATCCAAATATGCAATGTACTTTGTGTGTAATTGCTTCATTTTATTGCTTTAAATCCAGCCTCTTCTTTCATGCCCTATAATCATTCACTAGAGTCACTATTATGTTTATACATGGTAGTTCCTGACTTTTCAGTGTTGTAGGATGATTACAAAGCTTGTCATCTGCTTTTTTTCTTCTCTTGCACTCCTTTGTGATTGCTCTCCATGCATTCATCAGTAGTTTAAAGGTTGTTCTTTGAAGTTTGTTTTGTATCACAGTCTGCTACTTCGTCTTACTTGGTTCTGCAGAAGGGGATCTAAAGAAAGTTGCATTTAAAGTCTAATCTGTAATTCCTGTTTTTTACTCCCCTCTTTCCTTCCTGTTCTCCCTCCAAAGTTTTTTCCTTATATACTGGGAAAGGCAATGGCAGCTTCTTCCTTCAGCTTCACATTGGATTGTGGTTTTTTTTTTTTCTTTTTTGATTATCAGTTTTCAAGTTTTTTTGACTCTCACTTTTTCACTCTGTGTTAGAATAAATAAATAAAAATCATGTTGCTCATTTGCATGTTGATTGCAAATTTTTAATTAATATTTTATCAATCTATTTCTTATCAATTTTCTATCAGTATTAGAAAAGTCAAGAATCCCAGAGATGAAAGTTAATTTCAAGCTATCTTGAATATGCTAAGCATGGGATTTTTTAAAAGGAAGTAACTGTCCAGATGCTTGAATTTTTTTAAAAAATTTTTTTACCAGACAAAATTTATCTCAGTCTGAAGACACAATACACAAAACTGCAATTTGTATTTTAATCTATTTTTTGAGAAAAATTGCAGGAGAGTATTGAGCATGTCATTGTAGAAGAGTACTGTTCTAGAACTAATTTTTTCCTGTTTGCACATGGAAAGTCCATTTTAGGATGCAACACAAACAAAAATGTGCTTTAGAATGTAATTTTTGTGTGTCCAGAAAATAACACAACACTGTTCCCCTATGGAAGTGCCATAATACATGAGGCACTACTGCAGTGGTTTCTGGGCACACAAATGACCAGGACATTCCACTGAGCTTTCTGCTACCCTTTTTCAAAGTGAAGACCTGACTGTCAGGTTGTGCCCTTCTCCTGCTGACCTCTGAGGGATATTCAGCCTTGTTTGTCTTGAGCCTAAAGGTTTTAAAGGATATGGAATGTTTAAGGACTCTTAGTGCTAACTTGCAGTAAACATGGTTCTGTTCTAAAGTTTGCATTTTAAACCAAAATTAGAAATTTGACTTGGAAAAGAAAAAAGAAGAACACAGCCTTAAAATCTTGTGGGTTATTGTCTTTTTTGCTCTAGACGGAGTGTGATTGAAGCCGTGTATAACAGACTGAACCCCTACAGGAATGATGATGCAGTAAGTATCCTTTCTCTTACATTATCTTTCCTCCCACCCCAATTATTTTAGCTGGTTTTAAAAGAAAGATACTGCTAGTTCTTGTTAAAGACCCCTTCCCCCAAGAAAGGAATAACACTGTTGTGCTCTTTGGATTGTGTTTTGTAATTGTTTTCTGCTGCCTTCTGCTGATCATAATCTCGAAATTCCAGTAGGGTTGATGCATTTTTCCTCTGGAATTCCATTATTTCAATCCTGCTTGGGTTTCCAAGTGCTGCCAAATGGTGGAAAGTCATGGGTTTTTTTTCCCCTTCTTTACAGGAGACATTTTTCCCCAAATATCAAAAAGAAAAATGCTATATCTAAAGGTTAAACAGATGGGTTAAGAGTATATTCGTTTACCAAATGGACTGTATAAACACTTTTATTCTTAAACATAAAGCATCTTAGAGCAAGCAAACAGTTTGGGTTCTTATATGTCAGTGATGAGAGAGAGATAAATCCACTGTCAGTATGGGGGATAGAACAACCAAACAGTGAACATGAACATGATTCCAGTGGCAGTTTGATCATCAGAAACAACATTCTGTCACCATAGAGCACTTAATCTGATCCTTTAACTATCAGCAGAAATTTCTTACATGCTTGGATGTGACGTAAGTGAAATGCAGCCAGACATAAAGATTGTGCGTTGGCTTTACAACTGTGCACTAGTTTTATTTGGCAGCCCTCATTCTATTTTTAGCATAAAAATTCCTAAATAGGGGCTGAAAGAGGATGCTTTACCTTCAAAATACATTCTATAGTATGTTGCTGTTCTACAAATGCACAGTACACAAACTTTGTGATCATGTTGGCAACTGGGATACAGAAATTTGCATATGGAATAGTTGGCAAGCAGCTCCTGCATTTTTACTCATGCTGCTTTTACTCTTTATTCTTGCTTTCCTTTGCTACTTCTGGTCTTGAAGGAAAAGCTGGAGGTGGTACTTTTGCAAAGGGCAATTTCAGTTTGTGTTTTTTTACTACACCTCCGTGCCAACTGTTCCCCTCTGGTTTGTAATGGATTCTGTGTACAAGTTTGAATGAAGGGTGCAGAACTTCAGTGCTAAGAAATTATCACGTGTGGCATTGCTAGAGACTTAATTAGCCTCTTTCCTCTCAAGAGAGTCACTAAGGCAGTGCTTTTGAAGAGGAGTAATATTTCTACCTCCTGCAGTCTCAGTAATGATGGGGAGGTGTAGCTGTGGAAGCACGAGGATGTGCTGTTGTAAAAGCCCATCCTGGCCCTTAATTGCTCAGAGAAAGGGAGCAGGTAGTGCTGAAACAACCAAAGGTGGTGCACAGGAGCAGTTTGCTCTGATTCCTGTGCTGCTGATTCAGCTGTTGCTTCAGCTGCAGAGCTGTGGCCCCACTTGCTCGTGGTTAACCTGTGAGCCCCCCTGATGAGGCTGGTACAGAAAGCTGAATATAGAGCAGTCTAAGCAAGGGAACAGGAAACAGGCCTGACACGAAGGTAAATGGATTAAAAAACACTTGGTAAAATTAAATACAGGTTAAACCAGGAATTGGTTAAACATTTTTCAGGCTTGTAGTAGTTATACAAAATCTGCTGTTGCCTGTGGGCCTAAATGGAATGAATTTTAGGGACACTCAGTTATTGGATAGGTTGTAATGCCAAGTAGTGTGGCCATACAATTAGGATTTGGAGCACAGCATGTCTCTGCTTTCTATTTTTTTTTTCTTTTTTTTTGTAATATACATTTTTTTTTCTCTTTGCAGTTTTATTACCATCCAAAATTACCATTTCCTTCAGTTGCCTAAACTACACTTCTGTAACCTTAAATTAAAAGTGTTAAAATAGCTCTGAGTTATAACAGGGTGTCAGTTGATGTCTGTATCTTCCCATGCAGCGAGGGAGGGCTGAGAACACAAAAGATGATAATGGTGATAACACATGGCATGAGCACATCCTGCTCTTTTCTCGCACCTGTGAGCTGAGTGTATCCATTTTGTATTACTTCTGACTACTCAGGAAATGCTTTTGAGTAACATTCCTAGGATCTTATTTTCAACATTGATTAAACACTTGGTCATATTTTGAAATTTCTTGGTTCTAATGTTTCACTAATTAAGAATATGTGGGGTTTAGATACTTCTTAAAAGCTGTTTCTGAAAGGGGAGAGAAAACAGACTCCTGAAATGATTTAAGTCTTTACCCTTTTCAGTCTGGATTATCCAGAAACTGCTGCAAGGATGGGCACTCCAGACTTTAAAGGGTTCCTTCTTTTTTCTTTAAGGATTCTGCCTCAACTGATGATATGTGGTAAAACTGCTCATCTAGCTGTGGAGTTCACGTTTCATCCTGCAAATGAAAGTGCAGCCCAACCTCAATGACCCTTCTTAACATCCATCCTCAACCTTAATTAAAGAAGGGAATATGATGTGTTGGTGAGAGTGACTACAGCAGTACGACATCTAGCCCAGGAACTGATCTTTTTTGTAAAACAGACTTCTGTAAACGTGATTTCAAACCATAAATTCATGTTGTAAATCAGACTCCAGCAATTTATGTTGTATGATTTTGTTTTTGTAAAGTGCAATTGTCTTTGTACAAAATGCTCATATTTAATTATGAACCGCTTTAAATCACTATAAAGGTTAGAAGAAATGTTTTGGCTTGTGTGATGCAACAATATATATCCCTTTTAAAATCATGTTGTGGTTTTGGATTGCAAGGAGCAGCAGCCTAGCCAGCTAGGTGCTCAAGAGGTGCACAAAACTGTTAAAGATAACTTTTTGGTTTATATGAAAGCTGAACTCGTGGGCAACCTACCAGAAATTACAGTGTGTGAATTTTGCTTGGCCATGGAAAAATAACTTAGGAGTAGTGCACATTCTTCAACAAACGTATATCATTTTCTTGGATGCACTCCTGCTCTCACATTGAGTTGAAGGCATTTGTGATTTTGAGTTCAGTGGGAGTTAAATCATGCCCTATTAATAGTATCCTGTTCATACGTGTACCAATCTTGGGATTAGAATGCCTTGGTTCTTTGCACCTCCTTTTTCATTAACCCTTACCTGAAACTACTAATCACTGAGCACGAAGGCAACTTTCTACATAAAGTAGGAGTCTGCAGCATTTTTACAATCCTGATTGGCTGGGTCTGCTGCTGTTCCAAGAAAAATACTCTGAATTCCATTTTATCAATAAAGCTTGATTTAACAAACAAGACATTTACCCATAAATGTGTAATTCCTTTTTTCCTGCCTTTTAAAATGTCAGTGCCATTGTAAATGATATTTTACTTGTGGAAGAATATTTTTATTAATTGGTAGCCCATTTTTAAAATGGGAAGGATTTTGATTATTGCCCAAGACATAGCCATATGCTAGAGGATGATGTGGGATTAATCCGTTACCCTATTTTTTACAAGTGTGGGTTTTTTCAGGCTTTTTGGTGTTGGTTTTTTTTTTCCCTTCCCTACTGAAGATGTGCATTGGTTTGAATTTGCCTACTGTTTGATAAAAATACATTTGTCAAAGCCTGACAATCTTTAACATTTTATGGTGTGTGTTTTTAATTGACCCACTTACTTAGAATGAGAGACTAGTGGTTAAACAGTACTTGTGATTTGAGGTATAGCATGTTGACAATATTTAACTGTTCGTTGTTTAAAATTCTAATTTAAAATTTTATAAGATAATAAACTAATTTGATTTAAGCTTAGCTTTCTCCCATTGAGCATACGAAAATTAAGTTTTCAAGTCAGTCGTGTTTGCAAAACTGCTGTTTTGTGCACCTTGTATTGTCTTTTTGGTTGAGAATATTGTATTTAATATGTAGTTTACTCATTTAGTAGGCAGATTCCCCAAAAGGAAAATCAGTAAAACAAGTAGATTGTAACATTTACTGCAGTTAAACAGAATCAGAACTTGGTGTATAATTACTTTTTGATAGGAAAATGTAGTACAATGCATTTTGCTATATTTGTCTTTCCCTAACTTTGACATATACATATTTGTATATATAGCCTTAAAACTAATGCAGAGTTAGGGAACACTGAACAGTGAAAAAGTAACTTATAGTGTCTTGGAACTAAGTATAGTATATACCAGCAAACTTTTCTTTTATCCCTCTTGTCTATGTGGGGTGCTTAAACGTAACTTCATTGTATTCAGTTTGTAATCTGTTCAAGCATGAATGAAGAAAACATAAGCACTATTTGTATTTATAAATTTATAGCAATTTTTGCTTAAAGAACCAGTTCCTTACCTACCTATGAATAAATGCTTAAAATGTCTAATTTTGTTGTAGAGTGCAAAACTATAATGATGTTAAGTTATAGCTTCACAGGCACCTAATTAACGAGCATATTTAATAATACATGGCGTATTAGTGTGAAAAGCTAAACTTAATTTAGGACTAGGCAGATAAAGTTCTGTCCTTTTTTTCATAGAGACTAAAGTTTAGTTTTGGAAACTGCAAAACCTTGAACTGGACTGTGGAACCTTTGAGTTTTAAACTTTAGAAATCAGAAGCAAAACTGTGGTGTGAAAAGCCATACTTCAAACCATAATCACTTAAACTGTCTCAGTGACAAAGGAGATTTTTGAAGCCTCTTCTGACGAGGTCTCCAGAAGGTTAGAAAGAAAATAATTCTGCTGTTGCTACAGGCGATGTGAGTAGGTTTGAGGGTAGTGGCAGAAAGGCCGTTTTCAGGCCTTTTTCTCTCCCGCCTACGTTCAGCGTTTTGATGATCTCAGAGCGCTGAATTATGATGTATGCATAAACACTGCCATTTTAGATACAGATTTTGATTACAGAATAAATGAGTTCAGTATATAAAGCATCCTAGAAAAGAGGCAAGCTGTACTTTTTTCACTGCTCTGAAAAGAAAAAGGCACTTTTGCACCTTTTGTGCATCTCCTTCTTGCACCAGAAACTTTTTTTTTTTAAAATGCTAAAAACATTAGCACCTCAGGGGCAAGGCAGCAATTTTTATTTTGAAGTATTGTGTGCTATTTATTTCCCTCTTGGAAAAAGATTCCTGTGTGACAAAAATGAAAATTGTGTGATGTTAAAAGATGTATTTTTAAATACATGTTCAAATAGGATGGTCCCGATTTGCTTGTTTTTAAAAAGAAATGACATTTGTAAAGCTACTTTGCTTCGTATGCCGTGCAACTTTGTTTTCCTTCTACATTTGACAGCTTCACTGGCTACAGTTTCTGTGAGTTTTGTTATAGTCAGATTAAATGTTTCGCTGATCGTTCTGGGAGAATACCTGTAACTGCTTTATAGACAACTTTCCAAATAATTCTCGCTAATTCAGCATTGAAATATGTTCAAGACAGAGGCTTTTAAAATGTGCTGTAAACCAGCGTTGGATGAACTAAATGCAGTGACATTAAGTAGGATCTTAGGTTTGCAAGGCTTTGTAAATCCTTTATGTCCGTAGAGTCCCCGGTACTCGTGCTGGGGCAGAAACAGAGCCAGAGCCTTTCAGCTGGGCTTGCTCTCAGCGGGCCCAGGAGCAGCACCACCACGACCCTGAGACACGGCCATCATTCAGTTAAGCTTTGAGCTGGAGCCAATTGGAGAGAGGAATTTCATCTGCTTGTCGTAAAACTGCTCTGCATTGCCACAGCCGTAGGTTGTGTCAGCGAGGTGCCTGGTGAATACTGAGCAGCAGATGAGTCATGGTAGCGCTTACCTTGAGAGTTCCTGCAGGTGCCAAAGCTAATCTTTTCAACATTTACTTGTAGCAAACTGACTTCAATGTCCATTAAATTACTTATTGCAAAGCTGGTGCTGTCACTATATAGGTTAATGTCTGAGCCGTTGTGCTCAGTTCAAGAGTTGGAAGCTTAAGGGTGATTTAACAAAATTAGGGATCAGTTTTCACTTCAGTTGGTTCCCTGGTAAGAATCCCACCTTAATTTTATACACTGGGATAGGATAGACTTCCTATTGCATTCCATTTTTAGTAGTTTATGAACTAAGTATGTGGTTTCATGATCAACTTATGCCAAGACTAAACCATTGCTCCAAGTTTGCCCCTACTGCCTTTTTTTGTGCCAGTGCTTGTCCTTACGTGGGTGTGCAGTTAGGAGAAAGAAAAAACCTGTCCTCTTCATCTGGGTAAATTGGTAATCCAGCTGTGGGTTGCTGGTGCTAGGGAAAGATGGAGAGTGGGGAGACAGGACTGAGAGCAAAGGAATGGTTGCCCCACCCCTCCTGCCACATTTTGGGAAACCACACCCAGATAAATGATGGCCTATGTAGGGAGCATCAAAGCCTTTGCAGATCTTACCCCACTGTGTACTTAAGACAGACGTTTTGCTTTGATAAAGATTCTTTTTCTTTAAACTGGAATCATCAAACTTTGGGCTCAATGTCTTGTGTGTGAGTTCTGTGCTGACAACCTTCCTCAGTGTTTGCATTCTCTCGAGGTTTGTAGCTCTGTCCTGTGGGAGAGACAGCACGGCTGCCACAATTAGGTTAATGATATGGTTGTTACAGTTTACCTTAGGTCAATGTACATCAGGATTTCATCATGCCAAGGTGTTCACCTTCACCTCTACCTGCACCTTCTTGAACTGCTTTTGTGCACAAATGTCTTGGTGTATTTCAATTCCTTGATATTTAAACTTGGCCGTGTCTGAAAGGGGCTAACCTTTAGGGAAGCAGTGCCCTTTTCCTCATCCTTTGGCAAACACAGTAATCAATACAAACCTGATGTACCTTGCACGGGTTCAGAAACAGCAAAACTATAGAGCTACAGGGCTGTACCTGACATTCTTGTGTAGAAAATGAATTGTTACTTGGTGCCAAGCTTCACCAGGTATGAGAGTAATGTCTCCTAGATAATGAGTGTGGGTCCTTGTTCTCACCACTACCTGTGTCTGAGGTGGTCATACCTGAGCCTTCATAGACCAGTTCAGGGTGTAAACTCTCCATCTGGCTGGAGAGGTTTTTTAACTCTTTAAGTGGTGAAAAGAGGCTCCAGAGGTGAATTTCCAGGATGCTGTAGCACATTAAATGAATGTGATTCCTGCTATAAGCTGTAAAAAAGGAGCAAAATTTGAAAGTAGCATTCTGTGGCTAAATAATTTTGACTGACCCTCTGAAATACTGATCAGAGAATCCAGTCTTCTGTGAGCTTTTTCTGTAGAGTGCTTGCACAGTCTGCAGCTCTCTGCAGACCCAGGTGTGCACATCTGAAGCACTCTGTGGCCTTATTTTGCCTAACGTTGCTTTGTAAATGAGGTAGCAGCCACCTGAGCTGTGGCACGTGTTCACAGGAGGTCAGGAAGCTGTAGGAAAACTTGAAGCTTCTCTTTAGTGTCATGGACCACTAAATGCATTCAAGTAGAAGAAAAACCAGACATGTTAAAAGCTGAGTTTACATTGTGTCCCACTGACAGTTTGTTTCCAGAAAAATGACAAATATTTCTACCATTTACTTAATATGTGAAAAAATGTCTGGAGCTTTAATCTCCTGATTGTGTCAGAGTTGTAGACCTATAGTTAGGCTTTGTGCATATTCCTCATTTTCTCTGTGTTTTTGTTTGATGTTCCTTTTGAGTAGCAGTAAAACAGATCTTTCTTTTGCCCATCTCTTGTATGCATTCTTCTGAAGTCTTTGCTTCCAGGCCGAGGGAACAGGAGTGATAACGATGTCTTAGGAAAGTGTTTTGGGAGAGGCTTGCTTTAAATGCAACCACCACAAAACCCCCTAACTTTTGCACCCCAAAAGTTGGGAAAGTGGGCTTAACTTTAAAAATGCCTTTTATAGAATTAAGAAAATCTGAAAGTGTCAAAACTTGAGTAGAAGTGGGATGAGAGATCAGATTTCTAGAGTGGTGTATGCATAGCCAGATTTTTACATGTAACTTAAACTGATTCCTGCCCAGATGCTTTTTTAAATGTCACTGGGCACCTGTGTTCTTTTTTCTTTTTTTCCAAAATGGGAAGAATAAAACCAATGGTCCTTACTACTGTGTAACCAGCCATTTATCTGAAAGATGGGTGCTGTGTCAGGCAGTACCATTTTCCTTTAGGAGCACGACATCTGCACTTCTCAGCTTCCTCAGTAACACTGAGGCAAAGCTCAAATTCCTTTTTGCTTCCTGGAAGTGTTGGCTCTGAAGAGCTTGGTGGGAGTGTGGGGTTTTTACAGGTGGCCAGGACTCCCCATGTGTATTGTGCGGAGGTCTCTGGAGCTGGAGGAGCTGCCATTGTTATTTATTTGGAGAAAAATCTTTAATAAAAAAAGAGAAAACAGACTGGCAGGTCCTAAAACATTCAATACTTTTATTCTGTCAATGCCTGTAGACTAAGGTCCAGAGTTTCATTTCAGCTGTGTTACTGAATTCCAGCCAGTCTGAGCAGTGCAAATGCTGGGTGGCCAATTGTATTTTCACTGTTGGGATTTCAGGTTGGATCACAATATTTTTGGTCACGCAACAGGGGAAAATTAGAGTCAGATAGACTTGGGGAAATCAGGCACAAACTTAACTTTACATCCTGCTGAAGTTCATGGAGCTTTTGCTCACAACATAGAAATTTTGCACTATGTTGTTGGAGCCTTAACTGTCCCACTTCTCTTGGAATGAAAAACAAATGTAATCTTTACTCAGTTTAGGTTTTGTTAAAGCTTTTCAAAGCCAAAGGGAAGACGGTGGTAATGTTAAAGCAAAACGTTAGATTAATCTGAGATAATTTCTTAATTCTTTAAATGTCTAAGAAATTTTTCTTGTTTTTAAAACCTCAGAAGAGCACAGTTTAGGAGGTTTGATCTTTGATGCAGTGCTTTTAGCCATAAATAAGTGAAATCCAAAATTACATACTTGGGATGGAAAAACAACAAGACCCTGAAAATGTAGGAATAAATGTCCTGAATTTACATAGAATTCTATCCATGACCAGCGATGGACTCCTGAAAGGTTGGAACTAGATGGTCTTTAAGGCTCTTCCAACCCAGACCATTTTATGGACCATTCTATGAAAGGATCTTTGACAGTGTTTATAGGGCAACTTTTTATTCTTGCTGAGTGATGCCAGACTGAGAAGTCTGCTGCAATTTGGAATTTCCAGCCTCTTAAACTGGAAACTGGGCATTGCACACCAGAGTCCCCAGTGCTGGGATGCTGTTACCCCACATTCCACAGGTTAACACCCTGCAGCCCGTGGGACTTGGGGTTTCCCAGCCTGTTCTTGCTGATGACCTTGGGCACCAAGAGTTAAATTGTATTTATTAACCGGATCTAACTCTTTGGTGCCAGGAATCCAGTTTTTGGAGTAAGTGCTGAATTATGCAAATGTTCTTGGCAAATGGTGCCGGATATTTCACTGCTTGGAAAACTCAATTACTCGTGACCAAGAGTTGATAGGAGACAAAAGCCGAGGTTCTCCCAGGCAGGGAGTGCTGGACACCTGAAAAGTGTGAGGTTTGACTTCCAGGACCGGCTATTTTATAAATCTTTATAAGCAGAGATTTTGGGTTCTAGCATCTGTCTTGTTACTAAGACCACGTACAAACATGCTGAATTAGAGAGTTTTCACCTGTCTTCTCACAGAATTGACTCCACACCATACCATAAGAGTCTCGTTTGTAGTGACATGCTGTGCCTGTCTTTTTAGAAAATTCATGACCTCTTTATATCTATTTTGTGGAAAGTGTAACTTTTTTCATTGATGACCTGTATAAATGTGTGTTACGAATGGAGAGATTTAAGCTTGAAAAGCATGTTTGCAGATTACACAGCTTCATTATGGAATTTATAAATTTAACAGAGTAATATACAAAAGCATAACTATTTTCCTTAAGTAGAATGTATAACAATATATAATAAATTATTCTCCACGTAGTTCACCCACTATTTACAGTTTTACACAATTCAAACTGTGTGTTTACAGAAAGTTCAATAAATGTATATTTTGTACTATGTACAGATTCCTGGTCCCAAAGAAAATGTGTGAACTTAGTTTCTAACTTAACTTTTGAGATTGTACTTTTTTTCTTTTTTTTTTTCCTTTTTTTTCTTTTCTTTTTTTTTTTTTTTTTTTTTGTTTGGAATCAGTTGAACAAACTGCGTTACGCCTGTCGATGGTGGAGGCTTGCATTGGAGTAAACGGGAATTGGAAGTATTTCTAATCTACAAAAGTGATTCCACTAAATAAAACAGGCAATTACATCGTGTGTGTGTATTTGAGTGCGGTGCTACACAAACCATCCTCACATCTCTTTTATTGTCCCTGATTTACAAACTTTCCAGGCCTCCTTCAGCTTTCTGGCTCAAGGGAGTTAGATTAAAATGAAATACTGAGGGCTTATCGTGATCACTTCTAGTTACAATTATAAAACTTCCCCCTTTTTGCTGTTTTTCCCTTTCATGTTGAAATTCCAAGATAAAGCTGCATGTGCTTGGCTCCAGCCCCAGCATTCCCCAGAGGCCGCCTGGTCTGGGGCTTTCAAGAGAACTAGGGATGGGTTAGGATGCCCAGCTTCTGGAATACCACATCACACAGGAGGAAAATACATTTGTATCTTTTGCCCTGATTCAGATTCAGTATTGTAAAATAAAAGCTAGGCCTTTGTAATGTAATTTCTAAGAACTAAGGGATGCTAAAGGCTAAAATAAGCATGGGTTTAGCCTTTATGATTTGAAGGAAAAATGAGCCTGTATGGAACCAGCTCACATTTGTCATCCATGGAAATCTTTACAGACAGAGCTGGAAGGATTCTGACGTGGACTAAATTAATTAAACCTGGGGAGGGGGCAGGAGGGGATTCTGCTGTCACCTGAGACCTGGAGCAAACTTGTCTCTTAAAAGAACTTGAAAGATTCAGCCCCATCCCTTTAAGGATTAAAACTCAGAACCACTGAATTGTCTTGCAAAATAAAAGAATATTTTCTGTGGATTAAAAAAAATGGAATTGCTATGATAAGACTGACTAATAGCCTTGGTAGTTTCATATTAATGGAGCAGACATGGAGACAAAGTATATCCCTTTGTTTTCCAGCTCAGACTGTTTTATCCCATCTAACTGGAAATATGCACTTTAGTGTATTTTTCCTCAAACCACAGAATAATATACCTCTAAATAGCATTGTTGGTTTATTCAAATGGGTTTCTTTTAATCCTGACATGTAATCATGACTTTGAATGCCATCCGAGCTGTTTAGATAGAAATATTAAGCCAACTGCAGATGTTGGTTGTGGCTGAATTTCATGAGGCTGCATTTATGTGAGCTAATTTAAGAGAGGCAGAACCCTGAAGCCTGCTTAAATCATTTAACTCATTTCAGTTTTAGTTCTCAGCAATTTTTAAGAATATAGGAGATTATTCTGATAAGTTCTGAGGGAACAGGGGTGAATTTGGAAAAAAATAGAAGATTTTACATTTACTGAAGGTTTGACTCGATCTCAGAGGTCTTTTCCAACCTTCATGATTCTGTGGAAGAAATAACTAAAACAATTATCCCTGTGAATACACATACACGGGAGAGGCTCTGGGACTTGGGTGAATGTGGTGCTTGGCTCTCATTTATGAGCTTGCAGGGCTGGAAGTTAATCAATATAATGAGAATTTCTATATTGATGAAGTTAATCTGTGTGTACCAATTTTAGTGCAAACTTTCCAGTGTTTTTACTGAAAATGAGAGAGCTTGAAATTATCTGCAGCCTTTCGAAGGTCCTACTTAGCCACAGCTGTGGGAGAGATTTATTCTCTTTTCCCAATTAGCAGCTTTTTCTGGGGTACATGCTCTACTTGAAGAAAATGCTTGCTAGAAGTTTTTAATCCTATTAAACAGGACTGAAAACTTTGTGACCGACAACTTAGACTTGTCTGGAATTAAGGGTTTGCTGAACAGACATTTGAAACAGGGAGTTTATTTGTACAGTAGAGCAGATAGGAAGTAAATACAATTAGCTCTGTGTTTTCTTGTCTTTACCTCTGCTCCTTAGCAGTAGAAGTGTTTGTGACACTGCCCAGTGTCCTGCTGATTCTCTTTAGGAAGTGTCATCCTGCTGAAGCTGCATCATGGCTCTTCCCTCTTACTGTGAACAGAACATCAGAGTTTGTGCTGGCTCGTGAACACCAAGTGGAACTCGGTGAGAACACTCACCTTCCTCTGAAATTTGAGTCCTGTCCCATACACTGTAAGAAGGTAACAAAATAATTCAGGGTATATTACAAGCATGCAATAAAACATTTTTTTTAAAGGCTTTCAAGGAAACAAAACATTTTCTGATGTGTTTTTAAAATAACCTGTGGAGTCTCGGGGCCGAGGGGAATGGGATATTTGGACAAGCCTGTCCTCCAAGTCTTTTGAGCTGTGCTTTTTTTTTTCCCCCTGCATTTCCTGCTTATCCAAATTACCTTTTCCAGAATGCCAGAAGCCTTTTGAAGTATTCTTTTAGAAGAGTAATTTATTTTTCTGGTGATCACCCCTGTCAGGGGTACAGTAGGAGTCTGTTACCTGAAGAATATGAAGTGACATCGTCAATTTAAATCAGTCTTAATCCTGAGAATGTTTTACTTCATGTTGTAAGTATCTGGACGTGTGCACTTTAGAGTGGTTTTGGATCTTTGTATTTGCTGTTGTTACAAAGGGGTTTTTTTTATTTGGGGGATTTTAATCCTCACCTACAGCTGTCTTAGCAGACTATGTACAACTGGAATAGGAAAGCAAGTGAAGGCACCTCCTAGCTGGTTGTTGTTAACTCCCAGTAAAGAACTGGAGACTGGTCAGATGTCAAGAATCAGTTTCAGAGAGGAAAAAAAAAAAGAAAAAGCAGAAGGCTGATTTAGAAGGCTTTTACTGATAATAATATCAATTAAATGTGCAGCATGAATTAAAATAATGTAAATATTTAATTGCAGAAATATATTAACTTAGTGCTTCTACACTCTTAAAGCTCACAGGAATTTCAGTATGAAAACTTTATTGTTCTGCAAGGAAACCTTGATAGGTGCCAGCCTCATGGGCTGAACCTTGCCCTGTTTCAGATGTTAAGCTGAGGGTCTCAGTTTGCCTGCACCTAAAAACCTCAGCATGGGCATGAGTTCAGTGCCAGAATAAACCTGCCCCAGGCCACAGCCCAGCTTTTATTGTCTGATAGCTAATACAGAGCTTTCATATTAACATTTGATAAGGGGCTGTACTCACCTTATCACCTGGTTTCTAGATAGACTGTAGCCTTTAGCCTGATTTTTATATTCCCTTCACCCAGGGATCAGTTGGGTCTTGTCCTGTGGGTGCCTCTTGCTCTGAGTGCAGTGAAGCACATCCCTTCTGCCACCTCTCCCATGCACCTGATCCCTTTGATTTTTCTTCCTTGTCCATCTCTTTTTGGCCTGAAGCTGCCAGCCTATTCTGTAAAAGTCTGAAAATCCCCTCAGTGCTGGAAATTGTGATCCCTCTTGCATCTTCTCTGCATTTTCTAGGTTTTTTCATACTGGGAATAGTATCATTGTACACGGCCCCACCTGGCTGCACCCTCCCTCAGGTAGCTGTGGATAAGGTTCCCCCTGAACCTCTTTTTCTCCAGGTTGAACCCTCTCCCAGGGTTTGAGGCAGTGCTAAAAAGCCAAACTCTTCTCCAGGCAGGTAACTCACGCCGTGGTGTGAGCACCTTGTCTCAGCCCATCTGTGTGTAGATGCCGTGTCCATTTCACTGGGTGGATCCCGAGCTGGCAGAGCCCAGCACCATGTGCTGAACATCCATCCCCAGCTGAAGCCAGGCAGCTCCTTGCGTGCTCAGGAGTAAACCCCTTCAGATGTTTGTGTGGCACGGAACTTGCAGTTCATTTCCTCTGCTGCTGCTGCTGCTGTGGGGGTTTTTCTGAGAGAAGAAAGAGAAACAACAGAAGACAGAGTCGCACAGTCTGTGTTAGCTGACGCAAAAAAAATTAATGGAGCTACTTCTGACCCTTTTTGATTTTTTTTTATTTCAGTACTGCTTGACTTCAAAAGCTTTTTGCATCATTTCCTGGAAAATGTGCTTAGTCTGGTGAACTGGTACTGCTGTATCATGTTCTCAGTGTTTGAAGATTGTGTTTTAGAGTGATGTAATCCCTGTGCTCCAATTTACGAGTTCTGTGGAAGTAATGGTCTCCAACCTGATACCCAATTCATTGGATCGTAGAATCATTTACGTTGGAAAAGATCTCTGAAATCATCCAGTCCAACTGTTAACCCATGGCCAAGGCCACCACTAACCCATGGCCCCAAAGTGCCACATTCACACATCATTTAAACGACCCCGGTGTTGGTAACTCCACCCCTTCCCTGGGCAGCCTTTTCCAGTGCTTGACAGCCCTTCCACTGAATTTTTTCCCTAAAACCCAATCTAAATCTCACCTGGCACAACTTGAGGCCATTTCCTCTTGTCCTGTCCCTTGTTCCCTGGGAGCAGAGCCTGACCCCCACCTGGCTCCACCCTCCTGTCTGGGAATTGCAGAGAGTGAGAAGGTCTCCCCCGAGCCTCCTTTTCTCCAGGCTGAGCCACCCCCAGCTCCCTCAGCTGTTCCTCATCAGACTTGTGTTCCAGACCCTTTCCCAGCTCTATTGCCCTTCCCTGGACAAACTCCAGCCCTTCAATGTCCTTGCCATGAGGGGCCCAAAGCTGACCCCAGGATTTGGAGTGCAGCGCTGGTGGAGAGAGCAGACTCAAGGTGTGACACTGAACCAAAAACTTTACCAGTTCTCCTGCTCTAATGAGGATGATGGAAACAACTATCAGAAGCAGAGTCTCTGCCCACCAGTAACACAATCAAACTCATTTTTCTGTTAATGTCTGTTGGGAGCATCCAGAGTCTTAGAGTTGCCACTTCTCTGCTACCCAAATCACCATTCTGTTCTCCCCGAAGAACCACTCCGTGGTTCTTGCCTGTGTCTGAACATTCTGCTCCCTGGCACCAAACCTCATCACTCTGTGGGTTGGTCACAGCTTTCACTGTCTGAGCGGAGCAGCTGTAACTGGGCAGGAGTTACACATCCTGTAAGTGCAAAAAAGGAGGCACTGGCAATTGGACATACCAGCTAAAACACCCCATTTCACCAGTCCCAATTCTCCTCTACTTCCAGAGAAAACCTTAAGACAAAGGCACAGGGCAGCCCAAGCCTTCAGGCCAGCTGTCTCTTTTGACATATATTTCATTAGGCAGTTGTAGTTCCTGAATTACACACGTTCTTTGTCTATTACATCCTGACCCCCAGCACAGCTGGTGATGTTTTTCTGAAGGGAAGGAGGAAAACTGGGGTTCGTCTGTTTTGATCTCATGGAAATCAAATCTTTGTGAAAAGAAAGCCCATGTTTTCCTCTCCTGGTCTGAGGAGGAGTAGCTGCAAGGGGCTGTTCCCATCCTTGTCCCCTTTTCCTTGCCACCATGAGGATCTTGGGCTGGGAACCCTCATCTCTGTGAGCTCAGAGAAGATGTGGCTGCTTTCTGTTGCCGTGCAGGGACAGGGTCATTGACTCCATTCAGCTGAAGGCCTTCTGTAATCGATTTTCAAAACAGTCTGAGGTCGTTGCATACTGTGCCCTACGGCATCCCAAGGATTTGTATATTGTGTGCTTTGACCTGATTCTTTTTCCCCTCTCTCCCAGCGTCCTGAGGTAGATCTGCCATGCTTTGTTGTCCCTAGCACGCGTCTGGAGGGGGTGGGGTGGCAGTGATTTAATTTGATTTTTTAATTAATGCCTAGAAATGTACATGCAGCATCAGCTTTTGGCTTTCCACCGCCCAACCTTTGGTGTCATTGCCCTGAAGTGCAGCCCTGGTGGGGCCTTTTACTTGATGTTTGGACCTGTTCTGGAGCACATTCACAGAAAATATTTATGAAGCCACAAGCCGTGGGTTTCTAAGATGTAAAAAAAACCCAAATTTTGAGTCATGCTCCTTAGTTCATTGCAGGATACAGAGACACAGCTTTTCTTTGCCTAGATCCTTGGTCTCAGCCAATTAACTGAGCCTCCAGGAGAGCTTTCTTCTTCATTGCAGTCAGCTCAGAATATTTTAATTTGATACCTGGATGAGTTAAAATGTTTATGTGGATCTGCCCATACATGTGGCTGGTGCTGTACAGTCAGACATAAACAGGAGATACCAACCCAGTACTTCTCACAGCAGAAATTCGGAAACAAAAGAACTTCACTCAATATTAAGTGTAGGGAAAAATTTGCAGTGAAAAGAACCTTTGAACAGCAAAAGATGATGTTATTTCTCTAGATTAAATGTTAATTAGTTAGATTAATATTTGCACATATTGCACGCTTATGGCTAATATTTGATTAAAGTATGAAAGTAGGATAAATACTTCTTTTAATAAAGTTTGGCAAACAAGCTCAGCCCTGTATAAATGTCAAATACAGTCTGTGTTTAAATGGAGTCACTGCTGTCAAAAACAGATGTAAGACGTCTCAAGACATTACCCAAGCAAATCCATGCCTATGTTCCAGTCTCATTTAGGAGCACAATCTCTAATTGCAAAAGTGCTTCTGAAAACTGTATTAGGAATTTTCTTCACTGGCAAATCAGCGATTTTCTTTGCAGAAGAGAACAATGGAGAAGTGACCTAAATACACACAATTATGCAGGAAATTTTGCTTTGGGGCACAAAATGGAATTGTAGCCGGGTATGAAAGTTAATTTGAATTTCAGACTGAGTCCCAACTGTTGCAGAAGGGAGAGTCAAAGGAAACTGAGGGATTTTTCCAGCCAGCTGTGAACGCTGGACTTTCCTGCAGTAATCTCCTGTTTATAAACGAGACTTGTAAATGTTTGTGGAACAGGCTCTCACTACTGAAGTTTTCTCACCCCTTTCCCTCCTGTGCTTCAAATAATTGTCTGCCTGTTCTCAGGGAGACGTCCTAGAATAGGATGGCCTCGTTCTCCTGGTTAGTGGGGAATGCTGGATCTGGGATGTTGCCACAAAGTCTGGCTGCTGCAGAGCTGAGCAGTAGAAAAAGCTGCCAGTGTTAAGACAAGGTCCAGGCATCTCAGCAGTAGAAAACTGGACAGAAATCTGAGGGTCAAAATGCTGTATTTGCCATCTCTTTCTCTTTGCAGACAGGGCATGGTTTCCAGAAGAAAAAGAGAGAAACAAGTTAATGAAAACCAAAACAGTCCCGTGTACTGAATGGGAAGAGGCCAGAACTTTCTGTTCATCTCAGCTGATTATAAGGCAGAATGATGAAAAAATAGCAGAGGAAATGAAACAGAAAATCAAAACAGAAAAACTAATAGAAAGATTACAGAAAAACAAATAGAATTAATAAAAAGTTAATAGAAAATCAAATGTAATAAATAGAAAATTAATAGACAATCCAAAGCTGCTGGTGTCCTATTTATATACAGGCAAAATCTGTAGTCTCTGATAAAAAAAGCCCTTGCATTTTCAGTGTGCTCCAAAACTCGGGGTGTTGCAATATGGTAAACCCACACCTGTGGTCTGCAATGCTTCTTACTGAGCACATTCCTTCACGTAGAGATGTCAAATCCTTTCCATGGGAACGATGTCTCCAATTCTGCTCCTGGGCTGTAAAAATCCTCTTCTGGGAGAGCCAGGCAGAGCGAGGCAGTGGGGTGGGACAAGCAGACAGGCTGTTGTCATGTCTGGGATCCAGGTGAACCTGAAAACTCCAAGAATGCTGCAGTGCAGCCTCTTACCCATTTCTGTGCTCCTCTTTTCAGCAGCTGAGGAAAACCTCTAAGGTAATTGTGGGGTGATCTGGGCAAACCATGGAGAAACAGGCAAAAACCTGATGAGGGCTTCATATGGAATAGGATCCTCATCCTACTGGTGAGCCCATTTCCTACAGTGCTTGGGATCAAGTCCAGTTTGGAGATAGATGGGTTTTATAACTTTTTTATACTGTTCCTTTCCAATTTAGAGTAACCCGCCCATAGGAGAAATATCTGCTGCATCAAATGGCGAGGCTGAGACTGTTGTTTCAAATTCCCAAGAAAAGGAGTATCCCTCAAGAGATTTCTTTCCCAGTGCTCCTGGTTTTAAGTCACACCAGTATCAGTGAGTGCACAGATGGTCCTGGGCATGGCCAGGTGTCCTGGGAGCTTTACAGGTAGCTGCAGGTTTATAGGGAGGAGGTGGAGGTGGTAGGAAGGAGGGACAGATCTTCATTTGGCCATGAGGGAAGCCAAACTGGGAAGATTCCAGTAGTGGAATCTCCACCTTGATGCTGTGCATGTGCTCATGCCTTAATTTCTTCAGGAATAATTACACTTGGCTCCACTTTGTCTTACAGTTCATACAGATGGAGAATGTAAAAAAAATGGTGATGTAATGTCTCCGTTAAAAATATCTGCCCTCTTCCTCCTCCAGCCCAAGGGTCAGAGGGAGCCTTGGAAAAAAGGACATTCCTCCTGCCTCTGTCTGATTCCTGCCTTGATAGGGCTCGGACCAATGTTGCTTCAATTAATTTTTCTTTTATAGCACATGTTTCAGAGCACTTCAAAAGCTGGATTCCCTGATCTTTGGGAGATCAGCATGAGTCAGAAGCATCTGCAGGAAGAGGAGGAAGGTTCCTGAGCTGAGTTTTCCAGGGCAAGCAGCGAGCATGCTCCTGTCAGGGAGAGCAGAGCTCTGGCAGGGGTGACTCAGCCAGCAGCAGGGGCTTTCGGAGGAGGTTGTGCTGAGCTCAGCAGAGCTGCTGCCGTGCTGCTCTCCTCATCTGCTGTGAGCTGCTGCTTTAGGGATGTTCAGAGAAAGTGACTTTGGTACTGCTGCCCTCCCCTGGAGCACAGATCCATGGAATTATCAAATGGTTTGGGTTGGAAGGGACTTTAAAGACCCCCTCGTTCCAACCCCCTGCCATGGACAGGGACACCTTCCACTATCCCAGGTTCCTCCAAGCCCCATCCAACCTGGCCTTGAAAGCTTCCAGAGATGGGGCAGCCACAGCTTCTGTGGGCAACCTGTGCCAGGGCCTCACCACCCTCACAACCAAGAACTTCTTCCTAATATCCCCTCGAAGCCTACTCTCTTTCAGCTTAAGGCCATTGGGATTTTTGCTGGGATTTTTCTGGGAGAGAAAGACGGGACACACCTTTGATTCAGGTAGGTGTAAAGAGATTTTAAGAATCTTGCAAGAAACCTCACATGCAGTGGAATGGCCACGTTAGAAGGAGCCCTGGGCAACCTGGTCTAGTGGAAAGTGTCCCTTCCCATGGCAGGGGGGTTGGAGATGATCTTTAAGGTTCTTTCCAACATAAACCACTTGTGATTCTATGTGTGCTACAAAGCCAGGGCTAAGAGGGGAGCACTACATCCCTTCATCCCCAATTCATCCATGCCCGGACTTGCTGCAACAAACCAAATCAAAGGATGGACCTGCAAACCTAAATCATCTCGGTTTTCACTTTCCTGTCACTATCATTGTCACTGCTAACTTGTTTTACAGCAGAGCCCAGAGGCACCAGTCATGGATCTGCCCTGGCTGAGGAGAGTTCATGCCACAGACAAAGGGATGGATCCTGCCCCATGTGGGAGCAACAGGCAAATTCCAGGAGCTTCAGCGAAACAAAGAGGCAGCATCCTGGGTGCCACGAGCCCTGTGTTTTCACAACACTTCTGTTCCTGCACCTGATCCCAAATGCAGCCATCAGCAAAGCCTTGGGGCCACTCCATGCCCGAAGGGCCACACCACACAGTACGAGGTGCCCAGTGATGGGAGACCCTTCCTTCAAGGGCTGGGGAGGGAGTGGATGAACGCTGCCTGAGCGGAACACCCTCCATCAGCACCGAGTATCCTACCAGCTGAAATATTTCAGTAATTCCAACTTTAAATAGGACTGGCAGTGTTCTCCCACAGCCGTGGCACGAAGGGCTGCGGTCGGTGTGGTTGCAGGCGGCTGTGGCTGCTGCAGGTGTAGCTGCCTGCCAGCCCTGCTGCCTGCCAGCCCTGCTGCCTGCTCGGGGTTTTACACGCCCCGAGCCTGCTGTCACTCGCCAGAGAGCCTGGCAGCTCTGCGGGTCACCTGGGGCTGGAGGCGGGCAGCGCTAATGCCCTTTGTTCCCCCGGTAAATTCCATTTCCCTCCCCTTTGTGCCGCGCCGCTCGTCAATGTAACGCTACACCCGGGGCAGGAGGCTGCGACAAAGCGCTTCGGGGGAGGCTGGCAAATTGCAATCCTTCACTCGTGAATGGGAACGGCACCAGGGATGGGCTGGAGCGATGCACCTGGTGTCAGTAATTACGGGCTTGAAATGGGGGAAAAGGGCTGAAGGCAAGCAAGAGGTCAGGTGATTGTTGTGGGTGGCAAAGGAAGGACTTTTCCTGCGGGAAGAACAAATGCGCTGCTCAGGAGTCTGCTGGTGATGGAATAATTAATCTTTTCTCTCCCCCTCCTCGTTCTTTCCTTGATTTTTGGGGGGTTTTGTTCATCCTCTGCTACGTCCCCCTTTTGTTTGCATTCTCCGAGCAACAACTGGATGCAGGGGCTGCCTCAGGAAAGGAACCCCACAGAGGCTTATTCCAACTGAAATTGTTTTTCAAATAACCTGTGCCTTAGTTTTTTCCAAGACCTCTTTGATCTGCAAACCACCTTTTAAATGACTGAAGCAGGAATTTGCTTTACCGGCCACCCAAGCTGGATTTCTTGGACCTGCAGCAGCTGTGGGGCACTAAAATAATGCTGTAAGTGACGGCAGTGATTCCCTGCTTGCCAGAGATGTGCAGTGCTGCTGAGTTTACCATGGTCAAAGCTCTCTTTTGGCAATTCTTTGTGCTTTCTGCCACTGCAGGAATCAAACAAGCTCATGTGGGTGAAATGTGAAATAGAGAAACATCTTTTACTGGGAGAGTAACGGGGTGCTCTTCCTTTTGAGAAGGAAAGGAGGGTGGGATTTCTTAGAGGTCTCTGTGTAAACACTGGAGCTTGGGAATGTGTATGCAGACAAATGTTCATCCCAGTTCTGTCTCTCCTTCCCACACCAGTGGGAAGAATCATGGAACCAGGGAATGGTTTGGGTTGCAAGGGACCTTAAACAGGCCCTGGCACAGGTTGCCCAGAGAAGCCGTGGCTGCCCCATCACTGGGAGTGTTCAAGGGCAGGTTGGATGGGGCCTGGTCTAGTGGAAGGTGTCCCTGTCCATGACAGGGGAGTTGGAACAAGATGATGGAATCATCCACAGCTTCTCTGGGCAACCTGCGCCAGGGCCTTATCACCCTCAGAGGGAAGAATTTTTTCCTAACATCCCATCTAACCCTTCCCACTGTCAGTTTGAAGCCATTCCCCCTTGTCCTGTCCCTCCATGCCTTAGTAAACAGTCCCTCTCCAGCTCTCCTGGAACCCCTTTAGGCACTGGAAGGGGCTTTAAGGCTTTCCTGGAACCTTTTGTTCTTCAGGCTGAACAGCTCCAGCTCTCCCAGCCTGTCTCCATAGCAGAGGGGCTCCAGCCCTTGGATCACCTCTGTGGCCTCCCTGGACAATGATGTCCCTGTACTCACTGTTCTCCAGTGCTGGAACTCGTGCTGCAGTGAGTTACCCCTCTTCTTCCCAAATGTTGTTTTCAATCATACAAATTCCATAACATGTGTACTGAAACGGAAGCTATTGATCCTTGGACAACAATCCTGCATCTCCAGAAGAGACCGTGGAGAGTTGTTAGTTCACTTCCATGCTACTTCCAGACACAATGATCCAGGGAAAGACACCCTGAGGCCAAACACACAAAGCCTCGGTTGGCTTCCCAGTGCTGGAACAGTGGAAGGGCTGGTAAACAAGTCTCCCTGCTTGGATCTCGGGGAAATCTGCTGTGTGCTGCTGCTTTTCAAGGTGAATTTTTTGACCCTGAAATGAACATGATAGAACAGGCATTGTGTAGATAAGACTAATGATGGGAGGTAACTCAGCCCTTTAGGAGGGATTATTTATAACCCCTTAAACCAGAGAAAGGTAAACTCCGAAACAAACCCCTTAATTTTTATCTTGTCTTCTTTTCTTCGTGTGCCTCACTTTCCAAATTTTATCATAAACCAACAGAATAACAACAGTCAGTGTACATTTTACCACTGCATGTGATTTTTTTTTTTTATTCCTCTCTTTATCTATTATAGTTCTTCCCTCTCCCTTCCCCCTTCCCCTCTCCCCCAGTAATCACCATAACTCGAGGGGAAAGAGTCAGGATTCTGGCAAAACCTGTTTCTGACTGAACAAGTGAAATCCTGCCCCCACTGACACCACGGGCACATTCGATTTGCCCTTGTCGGGGCCAGAGTTTCAATACTTCTTTTTGTTGATCATTTTGGAGCAGGCATCAGGGAAGAAAAGAGGAAAAGAAAAATCCAATTAAGAGAGACCTCTTGCCCCAGAGCAGGTGTAAGAGCATGCACAGGCTGAGGACTGGAGTTAAACATGGGAGAGCAGCTAAACACGAGCCACCCGTGGACGCTTTTATTCGTCGTGACACGTCCACCTCCACAGAGCTTATTTCAAAAACAAGAGCGGTTTCAAAGGCAAAATAAGCCCCCTTTAAAAGCATTTCATTGCTTTCCATGTTTTAAAAGGTCTGGGAGAGCAGAGGAGCTGGGGGAAACCCGGCCATTTCCCTGCTCCCGATGTTATTTAGCTCTTGTCATGCTCTGTTTCTTCGCGTGGCCATTACGAGCGACTAATGCGGCACCACAGCGCCGAGCAGGGCTCTCCCTGGGGCTGGGGATCTCATGTCAGGAGGACACGATCCAATTCACATTCAGATGGATACATTAAATCTTTTTACTCCGTGCCTTGTCAGGAGCAGCCGATCTCCCTGCGCGGAGAACGCCCCAGCCCATAAACAGCAGTTTTATGTGCTCGTTGATACAGAATAGATTGTCACTAAACCTTTCAGGCATTGTTGTCAAGGTCAATAATACTGATCTGTTTTAGCACAACAGGGGGGTAAGAAGGGGAATTCTGTCAAGATATGACCTTTAAAAGACCTCGTCTTTGAAGAATCAAAATTTAAAAAAAAAAAATGTGGGAAGGATGTTATTTTTGTACCTTTGGGCTTATCTGAGCTGGGAGTAATTATCCATGTTAGCAAGAGAACAGCTTGAGAAATTGCATGATCCATCCAATAAGGCAATCAGGGCACTAATTTTGTGAGTTCACCTAAGGATGTTTAAACTTCATTTTTCCAGTGGTCATTTTTAGCAACATTCATAATGGAGTTATTTAAGGTAGGAAAAGACCTGTAAAATTATTGAGTCCAACCATCCACCAGTAACACAGCACCACCGTGTTCACCACAAAACCATGGCCCCAGGTGCCACATCCATAGTTTTCTTAAGCACTTCCAGGGATGGTGATCCCACCACTGCCCTGGGCAGCCAGTTCCAGTGCCTGACTTCCTTTTCAGTCATGAATTTTTTCCTAATATGTATTTCAAACCTCCCCTGCTGCAAGCTGAGATGTCTTCTTCTCCTCCTGTCCCTGGTTACCTTTCCCTTAGTAGGATACAGAGGTGGCACATCCAGCTGCCCTTGCATTTCCCTCCTGCCCCAGGTTACCCAACAATTCTGTTCTGGAGGTTTTAAACCAACAAACTGGTCTTCACAGCAAGGGTTGTGCCTGCCCTGCACAGCCCCTGGGTCTCAAGTGATGACATGAAGCACTTGTTGGGGTCACACACGTGTCTGCAAGCTGGACAAAGTCCTCAGCCACAGAGGAGGTACAGCAGGGGCAAGGCCAGGAGTTGGACTTTGATGATCCTCGTGGGTCCCTTCCCATTCAGGATACTCTGATTCTGTGACTCTCTGAGATATGGATCAGAACACAACTTTACAACCTTTCTTTAGGCACGTACTTGTTTCATCACTGCTTTTCCTCCCTTTAGCAGAATGATAACTGGGGATGGGTTACACGTCTTAAATCACTTGGCAGTGAATCACTGGTTAACTCACACACCCAGCACCTACAAACATTACCAGCAAAAAGATCTGATATGCAAAATTACCAGGCTGGTTACCCTTACCTGGGGAGAGCTGTAGGTAAGAGGAAAACAAGTGTGTAGAACAAGCAGTTTTTCCAGCCAGCATAAATAAGTCGTTGCCTACTTTGCTCCAGGGAGCTAATTTTTCATGTGCCACCAACACTGGCTTTTTCGCTTGACTTGATCTGTATTGTGGCATATGCAGCAAGCCCTTCTCCCTTCCTCTGTGTTGCATTTATTTTAGGCCAGGATAAATACATCTCCAGAAATCTGGAGAGAAGAGAGTCTAAAGGTGCTTTGTGCATTGTCTGAAAAAGCTGGGTTTGTGTAGTGTGCTCAGAGCTGCCATCCTGCAGCCTGCAAGCAGAAATCCCACCTGTCCTGGGATCCAGTGTCTACCTCAACAGCAGCCCATCCCATTTGCCTTGGCTGCTCTCTTCCAGTCTCATCCTCAGCAGCAACAGTGGCAATCACAGGTCTCATGTCCCCAGTGACCAGACAGAGGATTAAAGCAGCTGTTCCCAGAGGTTCATGTGTAAGAAGTTTCCCAAAGAGACAGCACGCAATACTTTTAACTGACTTTAAATGCGAGCAGTGCTGGGGCTTCAGAAGTGCTGGCAGAATCCATCTAGCAGGTGATGGAAGTTCTTTTCACCACCCCAGTGCAGAGTTACTGGGAGCAGCTGTATCTCTGTGTCATCTGCACACGAACTGAGAGAGTTTTGTCTGAACGGTTCCCCTCGTTCGGGCTGCCCCCAGGCCTCCATTCAAAGTCAGATGGGGGACAACTGAGTGTGGAACTCCCTTGCAGTGTGAAAGTTTAACCATGTAAAAAGGGAACTTTAGCCATCATTTTAACTGGCAGTTAACCACTTCCTGCCAGTTCTAGCAGAGATCAGGGATGGCAACAATTTGATTCCTGCTCAGATGACAGGACCTTTGGGAGACTAAAGGTGGTGAGGATCTTCCCTGTTGTACGAGGAACGAAGTCCTACTTTGACAGAGTTCTCTAGGTTGGAGAATTCCCTCCCACTTCCCCATCTCACAGTATAATTGGGAGATACTGAATATGTAGGGCTCTGTCAATTGAGAAATTTGTCCTTTTGCACAGTTAGGCAGTACTGAATGTTTCCAGCAAGAAACTGGCTCGGAAATCCCTGTGCCACCCCTGAATCTAAGGCTGAAATGAATTTCCGTCTCAAATTCTTTGCTCTCAGTCACTTAAACATCTCCTGGAGAAGCTGGACTCAAACCCATTGCTACTGATGCTTTACAGCTCTTCAACTTGGTCTTATCCCAGCAACCAAACCCCTGGCCCAGGATTGTCCCATGCAAGGTTCAGCTCTGGGCTGTCCTGTGGAATTCCTCTGTCTTACCTTTTGGAGCAGGGCAATGACAGCATTCAGTTGGAAAGTATTTCTTGGGTCACTGAGCTAAACTTTCCACCATGGGGACCCAAGTCCTGCAATCCCTTTGACAGACAAAGGCATACACAAGGAGTGCAATGGCTTTTAGTCTCGTGTGATTATCTCCTGGAGTGTAAATGCACAGACATAGAAATGGATGACTCACTCAGAGCGGTGAGTAAGCACAAGATAGCAATATTTCCATAGCTTGGGGAAGTCCAGACTGTGTGTGCTGTTTGGTGTCAGCTGAGATGAAAAATGGTGGGTTTAGCTAAAATACACCTGCACAGAAACATGGCTTTTCATAAAGCAGGCAAACACACGCAGTGCTGCCTGACAGAAATATTCCATCAACCCCGTGCATTATACTTTCAAAAGAAGGACCATATGTACAATTATATGATAAAGTTTAACAGAATCTGTGAGCTCTGCCAGTGTCCTGAACCATGAAAGCTGCAGATATTTACAAATGTCAGCAAGATCTCCAGTGAAACAGTCACACTGGTATTTACTTCAGGACTTCATTACTATTTATTAATGTATAAGATCATAGATTTGAAAGTATAAATAGATGGAGGAATTTTCTGTGGACAGCAAAAGCATGATTTGGAATATATGTGTCTGGGAGGCAAGTGGAATATCTGATGCACAGGAAACATTAAACAAAGGCTTTTTCTTGGAAATCTTTTTATACGCTCTAGTTCAGTTTATATTTCCACCATCACAAGCAAGGCCCAAGCACAGGCAAGGAGGAATTACATAACTTTTGTTTATATTTCCGTTATTTTAGTTGAAGCATTTAGAACAGCTTGATAAATTAATCATGACTCATGGTCCAATTCACAAAACTTTGTCAGCCAGTTTGTATTCCTGCCTTTACAGAACCTAAAACATGATGCACTTGAACTTGGGACACTCAGCAAGTTGTCTCTGTGTTGAACTAACCTGTGCCCTAAAGCACCTGCTCACAGAGGACTATGAACCAGGAATTCAGTGGCAAGAAAGGAATTACCTTAGGTTTGTGCACGATGAAAGATTTGCCTTGTCAGGGGAGCTGCTGCCTGACTGCTGTCTCCTTCCTGCCCCATATATGCTAAAAAAACCCTCAGGGTGATGGTCATGTCACTGAGAGAATTACACTTCAGATCTAGCCATGCTTGAATGCGTTTGGGTGTATTGTTGGGGTTTTTTAACTATGAGATACCTTCTGCAAATTTCCTTAAATCAAAAGAAAAATTCCAGTAGCATTGATCTCAGAGCCAAAATTATCCTTGCCTCTTTTTCCTCTGCTACTCATTACCCACATCTTTCTAAAGGGATGCTCTCTTATTTCTCTGGAATTTCTACCTTAGCCACTGGTGTGTATCAGCCCTTCAGATGATCTGTCCCCAGAAGTAAATAAGGTTCAGCTTCGAAAAGTGCAAAAGAACTTGTCATTTTTCTCTCCAGGTTTCCAGCTGCTTTAGCTCCTTCAGATTATCTCCCTGACCTCACTGTCAATTCTCATGAATTCTCCAGGGCCCCACGAGCAGCAGCAGCAGCCTGTGACATTGCAGTGCAGTGCCACAGCTGCCCCCACCCCCATGCCAGACCCTGCCTGCCTTCCCATCCCACCATTGGCACTGCAGCAGGCCCCTGGAGCAGCAGAAGGCTGTGAGCATCTGGGCACTGCCACACCATGGGTTCTGGGAGTGGTTCTCCTTTTCGGCTTCACATCCCACGGCACAGCATCCTGTGGTGGGTGGTGTTGGCTCGTAGTCACCTGCACCTCTCACAAGGGGCAGAAATGCTGCACACAGAGCTCCTCTTGGTTTGCCACCATCAGCAGGTCTCAGCAACGTGTTCATCAACGTTGATCTTCTCTAGACAAGGGTTATCCATTTGCAGTCACCTGAGAGAACCCTCAGCCATTAAATGAGAATCACAGATTCAAAGGGTTTGAGTTGGAAAGGACTTTAAAGACCATCTTGTTCCAACCCCTGTGCCATGGGCAGGGACACCTTCCACTATCCCAGGTTGCTTCAAGTCCCATCCAGCCTGGCCTTAACACTCCCAGGAACGGGGCAGCCACAGCTTCTGTGGGCAGCCTAGTGGAAGGTGTCCCTGCCCATGGCAGGGGTTGGAATGAGAGGATCTTTAAGGTCCTTTCCAACCCAAACCATTGTATCATTGTGTGACACACAGCTCTGAGCACCAGAGATCAGCAGGGTCCCCTGGTAAAAGAGGGAGAAAGATTTCACTTCAAAATATCTTGGCCAAGATGAACATATAATAAATAAACAAATAATCACTGGTTCAAATATTTCAGAAAGCTGCGAATCATATTGATGCAACTAAGCTGTTCATAAAAGCCATTTTGCCATTAATACTAAATTGATTTCTGTGACAATTTTTCATTTTAAGTTTCCTTAATTATAAGGAAAATCACCTTAAGGAACTTCGAAGAAAACAAAGGTTTCCCATTTCAAGCTAAACACAAGATTTAATTAAAACTACAAATGGCCATGACTTAAAGAAACCTTTACTTTTTATAAATGCAGGCTGCAATCTCGGTGGATGGAGAGGATGGAAGAGGATCAGGCCCTGATTCTCCTCTGGTCCAAGACCAGCGGTGCAGGGGCTGAGCAGGAGTAGCTCTGTCAGCTTCCCACAGGACAGTTATCTGCAGCATCTGGCTCACAGGTGATGAAGTCAACCATGATTTAAGAAGGTGAAGGTGGTGGAGGCAGGTATTTAGGGACTGGGGTTGTGCAGCAGCAGAAGGAGAAATGGATGCTCTGATCTGGGTGTGAAAGGAGAGGCTGGATTGCAAAGGGTGCTTGAAGAACAAAGCGCTGCAGAGGTCAGGGGAGCAGCAGAGTGTAATCATTTAATTGTACATTATCATCACATCCATCTCAGGCTGTTGCTCTGACTCAGCTGGGACACGAGTGCTCACCAGGGCCTGAGTATAACACAGGTTGTGGTGCTCTGCAGCTATTAGTATGCACAGTTATTAACATTTGCTCCTTTTTTTCCATTATGAATGGGTAATAAAGCATGTTTATTGCTCTAACAGCTACAAACCCAAGTGTGAGCTCTTTCCTGAGATCAGTAGTGCTGTCTGCAAGTGACAAGTGACTTAGTGCTGACCTTGGGCTTGGGACAAGCATTTCACTGCAAAAGATGCGTCCGAGAGCTAAACAATGGGAATGCTGCTGCAATGCTTGTTCTGAGCTGTCAGGTTTCCACCAAGGGACAAAGTTTCTATGTACCCCTTTTAAATTTTTAAGAATAAAATAAATGGGAAAATACAGTAGTGTGGGCGTGTTGGCTTGTCTCAAATTGTATTGAGTGCAAATATGTTAAGAATGGAGTTGTAAATAGGGTCGTGGCACACAGCAAAGAGACTGTGGAGTGTTTAACATGCTACTTTATTCAAATCAGCAAGTCCCATTAGAGTACATTACCATAATGTCTTCTGTCAGAGCCTTCCCTCCTTGCTTTGGCTCAGACACTCAGCTGCTGTTGGCAGGAGGTATTAAGGACTCTCTCTCAGTGAAAGGTACCATCGGCATCAATTATTTCCATTTCAGCTGTGCCAGGGTGGGGCTCAGCCACTGCTCACTGCGGTTCAGGCCCTGATGGCTCTGCAATCCAGACCATAAAAGCTGAAATACCTACCAGTCACCTATTCCAGCTGTTGCCACGGCAGTCCTGACCCATAAAAGATCATTTTGTCTGTGGGTGTTGTGTTTGACCACAAGCAGAGGAAATGCATCACTTGCCAGACGCTTTTGTGGCAGATTTTATCAAGAGCTTTGACATGGGGTGAGAACCAGGAGGCAAAATGGAGAAAAATCAAATATTACCTTCACCTGTACTCAATTTATCTCTGCTGCCAACTAAATGTAGACAGATTTTGTTTTAGTGATTAATGTTTGGGCGCATTTTTATCAATTTTTTTTCACTTCTAAACAATGTGAAGCATCTTAAAAAGCCTGAATTTTGGGAGGGGGGTCATAAAAAGCCACATCCCTGTGTTGCCTTATCAGCTCAGAAAGCTCCAACTGCTGCAGAGAATTTTTTATCAGAAGGGTATTACAACAAATATAAGTATCTCCAAACATACAAACCTAAAGCAAAAATCATCCCAGGTTTTCCCCAGCTTTGAACAAATGACATGGTTGTGGTTGCTTAAGCAATAACTTCTCAAAATAAAGTCCTGATGCTTGTATTTGATGTGGTTTCAGTATCAGCTTTCACTGTCAAGCTAGTATTACTAAATGAGGCAGAAAATCATTATTTATGCATAAAACCAATGAAAAGTAGCACTGAATTTGCATCAGTTTGCAGTAATCTCAGAAATTCTCAGCCGTTAAGATGCTGCCTCTTCCAAAGTGTGTGTGCTATTCTACCATAGCCATAAACTGGAAGATCAGGTTTAGAGAAACACACTCTGAGTGGAAATCAGTGGAAATCAGTCATTTTGCACAGGTCTGCAGCAGGTGTGAGCAGATTGATTTATCCCATGCAGCTTTGAAATTCGAGTGAAATTGTGAATCCTAAAGTCATCTTTCTAACATAGGCTTCCAATCCAGTTGGCACATGCTGTATCCTATTAATTAAACACTAGGGATTTAAAAAGTGGACCTGTTGGAGCAAATCCAGAGGAGGCCATGAAGATGCTGGAGCCCCTCTACTCTGCAGACGAGCTGAGAGAGCTGGGGATGTTCTGCCTGGAGAACAGAAAGCTCTGGGGAGACCTTAAAGCCCCTTCCAGTGCCTAAAGGGGCTCCAAGAGAGCTGGGGGGACTTCGGACAAGGGATGGAGTGACAGGACAAAGGGTGAATGGCTTCAAACTGATAGAGGGCAGGATTAGATTGGATTTCAGGAAGAAATTCTTCCCTGTGAGGGCAGTGAGGCCCTGGCACAGGTTGCCCACGGAAGCTGTGGCTGCCCCATCCCTGGAAGTGTTCAAGGCCAGGCTGGACAGGGCTTGGAGCAACCTGAGAAAGCAGAAGGTGTCCCTGCCCATGGCAGGGGGGTGGAAGGAGATGATCTTTGATGTTTCTTCCAACCCAAACTATTCTTTGACTCTCTGAGTCTATGAAAAAGCTGCATTTTTCAGTAGCTGAGATTAGAGCAGGATGGGTTTAAATTATAAGATTTTGATTTATATTATTATAATTAAATATATGGCTTTTGAAGATGAAATCCATTTCCTCCCATTATTATGTGCAATGTTGCTACAGAAAGCAAAGACGAGCAGCGCAGATGGATTCCTATTAATAGCAGCTCGCCTGCAGCATCCCGGTGAAGCTGGGGTGCCTTCATCTGATGGGATTTCCAAAGGGATCGTTGCAAGCTGCAGAACTCAACACGAGAGGGCTCCAGCTCCTTTCGTCAGGGATAAAAAAATCCCAGCTGGCTCGAAGAGCTCGGCGAGGCTGGGAGGAGCCGTCCTTGGCGGGGCAGCGCTGGAGCGCGGGGGCGAGGAGCGGCACGGAACCGCGGCCGGGAGAAGCCTCGTCTGTGCCTGGCTCCGCACTCCCCAGGGCTTGGGAGCAGGAACACCTGGAACAACCGCGGCGTGAAAGCATCTGCGAGGCTGAGAGAAAGCGTGCGGTGTTTGAAAGCCTCAGGTTTTGTGCTCCAACACCGGAGGGGTCAAGGGAAGCCTGGCAGCCTGGCTCAGCTCCGTGTCCTCCCCTCACACCAGCCCCGAGACAGCAGCCCTGCCCCAGGGCAGGACAGCAGGTGGCTTTGGGGCTCTCTGGGACCAGGCTCCCAGCTCAGGAAGACACAGAATCCCTCTGTCAAACTGTTCAGCAGTGGCTGAAAGTGAGCCCAGGTGTGCCCAGGTGTAAGAAGGCCACTGGCACCTGGGCTGTGTCAGGAATAGTGGGGCAGCAGGGGCAGGGCAGTGACCATCCCTCACCTCCAGGTGAGGCCACACCTGGAATCCTGTGTTCAGTTTTGGGCCCCTCAGTACAAGAAGGACACCAAGGGGCTGGAATGTGTCCAGAGAAGGGAACGGAGCTGGGGAAGGGTCTGGAGCACCAGGAGCAGCTGAGGGATGTAGGGGAGCTTAGCCTGGAGAAAAGGAGGCTCAGGGGGGACCTTCTCACTCTGGAACTCCCTGACAGGAGGGTGGAGCCAGGGGGGATCGGGCTCTGGTCCCAGGGAGCAAAGGACAGGACAAGAGAAAACAGTCTCAAGTTGTGCCAGGTAATTTTACTTTGGATATTAGGAAGAATTTTTTCATAAAAGGGATTGTTAAGCACCAGCACAGGCTGCCCAGGGCAGTGGTGGAGTTACCATCCCTGGAGGGATTTAAAAAACTGTGTGGATGTGGCACTTGAGGACCACGTGGTTTAGTGGTGGCGATGCTGGGTTGATGCTGGGCTCAATGATCTCAGAGGTCTTTACCAACCAAAACAATTCTGCAGTTCTGTGATTCTGTATTTACTAGAGTGGACTTCATAAGAAGTAAGGAAAGACATTGTCACCCACGTCTGAAAATAGCCCACAACAGAAGGAAGGAAATGGATGTCAGTCATTTCTGCTGCTCATCTCTCATTTCCCCTCGGAAAGTTTTGTTCCACGATCATTACAAGGTAAATCTGCTTTCTGGAGGAGATATTTAGAGCCTTCAACTGCTTTTCTGTGCTATAAAGCATTTGAACTAAATGTTTTGATTGATAACAGCATTTAAGTTATTTCCCTTTTGGTGGGTTTGTAGCCTGTGTGTCCAGGGAAAGAGACATCCCATGGAAGTGCTGCATTCCAGACAGGCAACTCAGTGCACCCAGTGGAGAAAAAAAAGCATTTCCCTCTGTGTTTGCTGGAACTGACAATTATCTGCAAAAAGTTTGGTTGGGCTAAAAAAGCTAGAGAGCTGGAATGAAATCATACAGCACTTTATTTACAGACCATGAGAGTATGATCAGGCTGGATGGGAGCAGGGATAATAATAATAGTAATAATAATAATAATAATAATGAAATACCTAAGAGAATTAGGTATTAATTACTAATTTGAAGCATTGCATGAAACATGGCCATGGTACTTATAAGGACACATAGCTGGACTCATGCTCACTGTTGCATTTGAGGCAACACAGATTTTAAATACTTTCGAAATATTCTCAACCATGACCCAAGCCCCAATTCCACTTGTATTTGAATGAGCTTTCTCAGGAATCATCTTCCTGCATTTAACAGAGCTTTCCAAACCCTTTCCTGTGGTTCTGACCCTTTAGTGCACAGAAAAACACCGAGAAGTGGGGGGGAGGGCTGAGGGAAGGGCATCTCCTCCCAGATGCCTCCCCCGACATGATTCAATGTACAGATGAGTGTTGGCACAAGGCAGTGGATATTCTCGGGATTTTAACATGCTTTTTACAAGGAGGTAACCCCCGTGTCTCTGGTGGGAGGGATGATGTGCACTTAGCAGGTTGCTGGTATTATGACATGGCCATGTACATATGAAGCTTGCGTGGCTGAGCATGTTATGTCACAGGCCATCTCCTCAGCTGTGCAAGCAACTGCAGAGCCACTTCACCGTCAGACCCATTAGCACTTCATGCCTTAAGAGCTTAATCTTGCAATCCTTCCTACTGCTAGTAGCCCTTACTCATGTGAGTAAGCAGATCTTCCACTTCAGCCCTTGTAGCCTGTAAGCTGCTCCCTGTTCCTAGAAAATCCTCAGTGCCAGGAGGCTTTCCAGCCGTGGTGTTGTTGCTGTCATGTTCTTTACAACTCTAATATTTATTCCCTAAATCTGCCTCATCCCATCCACTCTGGCCTGGCTCTTCAATGGAGTTGGTGGCACGGAGCCTGCTGGCTTTGGTCCCATGGGCTCAGGGGCTTTATCTAAGGAGCTGCATCCTGTAAAGTGCTGAACATCCTTGTCATGTCCAGGCGGGGGCTAAAGCATGGGCCAAAAGGGGAATCACACACAGGGATTCCAGTGCCACTCCCTGAAAATCACTCCCATGCTGAATTCCTGCAGACAGTTCAGTATTGTCCAGGTTTAGCTCTGGTCATCAATAATTTGCAGGATTTCATAGCATAAGCTATGAACCGTCTCAATTTAGGGGCAGTCCCAGCCCCTTAAATAGCACCTCTGTATAAACCACATGCTCCAACCCTCTGAAAATGCAGATTCTTAGCTAAATTCAGCTTTAGAAAATGCAGGTGTTACAACACCTGTTTTTACTCAGGCAGCACATTAATACAATTAACTTCCCAAAGCCTTACTGTATGAGGACAAGTGTGCATGGGAGCTGTGAGCAACAAGTACCTCTTTTTTTTCTGGTGTCAAAATTAGGGGACAAAAAAGTTCCATGGGTGGTCCACAGGGAAAAGAGAAATCTTTTCCTTTCTTTTTCTTTTCCCTCCTCCGCAAACAAGCAGTAAAGAATACACTGCCTTCAGCAGGCAGCATGTCCCTATTTGCTTTTAATTGCACCTTTCAGCAAATTTACCAACTGCTCCTTTGCCATTTATTTGACAGGGTCTGGGGTGTGAAAGGTGGTTATCCAAAGTGTGCTCTGGGAGGGTGGTGATATCCAACCCTGGGGTTTGTTTGATTACATCAGTGCCCCGTCTAAGAGGGATGTTTGAGCCCCGGAATGAAAATAAAGCCAGGAAGTCACATGAGGTTTTGTTTTCTTGGTTCTTAGAGAAAGCAGCTGCCCACATTTGGTTGGATTTGAAGAGAACTGAGTGTTTTGTGCCTGCAATACAAGGTTCACAGACCTTTATGTTTAATTGATGCCTTCCCATCCGCAGGCCGTAACTCCAGGCAGGTATCGGTGATCACACCATTGTAATTCCCAGTGCCAGCCCCTTTAGCTGTCCCCTAGAGCTGGATCCCCACTGGAGCACACTGCTGGATGACCTGGGGACCGGGGGAAAAGGCTTTTATGCACTCTGATATTTCAGAGTGTTCCCATGAACAGTGAATGTCTATGTCCAAGTCCAGGCAGATTTTCTCTCTGCGTGAGGAGCAGCTGGCCCAGTGGTGAACCAGCGATGCTCCGTGGCTGGCACAGATGTGGATTGTGAGCAGAGATGGAGTTTCAGGAATGGCTCATCCTTGGCTTTGCTGCAGGCTCCCTTTGGGGTCTTGCCCACGGCACAGAGGTACCTCTGCTCTCTCTGAGCATCGGGCACTCCGGGCTTCTCTGGGACATTTTGTCTAATCACTTCTTTAGAACAGGATGTGGGCAGATGGGAGAGGTTCCCGCTTCCCCTTCTTGACCTCCTTCGATGTTAATCTCATCAGAGCAGCCACAGGGGAGTGAGCTCCATCTCCCAATTCTGTAGCAGAAACAGATCCAGAGCCCCACAGCTTGTCCTGGGTCGGGGACCCTGTGACCCCCTGGACACTGTGACACCCTGGAGATCCACTCTGCTTGCCTTGCTTACAGCCTTCAGAGGAAGAAAGCTCTGCCCTGCTCAGACACAACATTTAACCCTCTAAACCACTGCTGAGGATGGGGGTTGGACCTTTAAAGGTGCCTTCCAACCCAAACTATTCAATGATTCTGTGAAACCCAACCTTACGGGAGTGGAACCTGTTCGGAGGGGTAGCTCAGGTCTGAAGTTTTTCTACACTTGAAGCAATTGCCATTAACTTCTCAACCATTTTGAAAGGGAATTTGCTGTTTCCTGGAGTGTTGGATTAGCAACACCCTCAGGACTTGTGCTCCCAGTCTGAATATGACTTGGACCACACCTAAAAAAGTTATTTTAGAAAGTAGAAAAAGGTTGACAGGTTAAACTTATATTTTTTTACCACCAGATCAGCTGGATATTAGTGTTGAAAATGTTTTCAGGTGTGTATTTCTTCCCACTGAAGTGAAGCAGGTAAAAGTGTGACTTTAGCACAGCTGGTCAGAGATCCAGGGTAGGTTCAGTGCCAAAAAAAAGGCTTCAAGGGGACTGCACAGCCCTGCCAATGCCTTCAGTAGGATGGAGAGGGCATCTCTGAGTGAGCATCTCCAATAGAGCTCAAAGTCCAGGGGTGTCCTGGCAATCTGCCATCCTTCTGGAACATCACTACTACCCTTACCCTGCCTGCTTTTCAGATTCCTCCAATGCTACAAAATACAGCTTCCCTGGCCAAATTTTTATATGTGCTGCAATTCCATTTCAAAAATGGTAAATTTAAAATACTTAACACATACAGGCTTATATTTTATACATAGTTACTTTTTAGTAGTGTTGTGTTCTCAATTTATTTTTTTTTCAATTTCTCCTGCCCTGGATGTGTGTTCAAATGTGTCGTTTCCTCCCAAGGATTGTAATTTTTGCACTGCAGGCAAAGAAGCCTCAAAAGAATAAGGTTTTTCAGGGAAAATATCCAGGGGACAATATCTGCTTTCATAAAGCTCTGAACATGCTGTTTGCCATCTCCTAATCTTATTCCTGTTTTTGTTTTTTTTAATGCTGCTGGAGACTAACTTCTGGTGGCAAAGTCTTTGTACAGAAAAAAGTGAATATTTTAACCAATAGCCTGAAATCACACATTCTTTCATTGAAAACAGTTAATTAGGAATTGAGCTCCGAAGTTAATTTCACCAAGGTCATTCCCTGTTCTATTGGGTCCAGTGACCCTGTCTTAAGTAATCACGGCATTAACATACAAGGTTATAGCTTTCTTTTCAGTTGATGACATAATCTCTTTAATTGGTGTCAGGAGGCCTGCTTATGAAAGAACCATGGAAAACACCTATAGACTATAATTTTACTTTCCCCATTCACAGAGCAAATGAAACAAGCCTTAAGAATGTACTAGAGGCTCATTACATCTCCCAGCCTGTCAACACAAAGCACCTCCGTTCCAGCCGAGGCATTAGGAATGATCAATTCTGTTTACCCCCAACTTCAGCCTGTGAACTATTAACCTTTTCAGCAAAACTGGTGAATAGTAAATGTCAGATAATCCTCTCTGAGAAAGTTAAGAGGGTAGATAATGCATTTTAATTGATTAAAACTTGCATAAACAAAAGTTTAAAATATCAACAGGAGAATCCCTCGCGATTCCTATTTTTGGTAGGACGTGATCCAACTATTCCGGGTTGACCCCTGTGTCCACTTTAATTTTAGCTTTTCTGAGAGAAAACTTCTCTAAAAACTATACCTGAAAATTAATATCCTGCTTAGCAGAAATTCTGCTTTTAGGAGACAAGATCCCCTTTGCAGCTCGTGTGCTTGGGCTGCCCAGGGCTAAGCCAGGGTGGGATTTACACTGGTGGTTATTGGAGGTGGATTTTAACAAATATCCCTACAGACCATATTTAAAAACCACCAGAAACTGGGTGGAAATACTTTTTTGTGTGTTCTTTTAATTTTTTATTACTAGGCGTTGCTGCTTAGTTCTTTTATCTTTTTCCTTTCTTTCAGTAGTTTGGACTCCTGCATTTTCTATGATTGATCCAACTCCCTCACAGGGAATTTTCTTTGTCACCTCCATGAAATCTGTCCAAAGCACTCTCTGAGTGACAGAGGGTCTTAAATCCTATAGTAACCAACACTATGTCATTTATGGAGAAAACAAGATGTATTTCCCCTGCACCACAATTATTCACACCTTTCCCCTCCCCCCCCCAATTCATTCCTCTAAAACTTTTAATATTTCAGCTATTTTTTTTTAGCATCTCTTGAGGGGGTTCACATAACCTCCTTTCCTACTGCTGCACATTACCTTCCAATCATTCCCAGCTTTGAAATTCTCCCTTAAGTTCATATTTATCAGTTGAAATCAATCCTTGTATAATTTATATTTTCTGATTGAAAATCATTTTTTGTCTTGTTTAAAAAGGGGAGGAAAAAATTGAAAACAATTTGATTGTATTCAGAAGAACAAACCATTTTAAGAGAGAGAACTTTAAAAATAAAAGTCTATTTTTTCTTGGTTGTGGCTGAACGACACATTCATGTCAGCCCTTCCTAATCCTTTAATTTGAACAGGCTGTGTTATATTCTGTGTTGTGTTAGAGCTTACATTAATCCTTCAGGACTTCAGAACCATAGCTTTTATTATTCATAAAAAAAGGACACAAAGAACATAACTTGTTATTTGATACACAAAATAATGCAAAAGACTGGCAAAAGCATTAATATGGAGGAGAAACTGTTAAACAGGTTTCAGAGAATAAACTCAGCATTATCCAGCTGTTACCAGCAAAGCTCTATTCCACTGTTACCATTATTCTGTGAGATGATCCCCAAGGAAAGCCCACACCAGTTGCCACTGGCTCTGCCATGCCAAGCACAAAAACCCCCCAAAATCTGGTTGTAAGTTATCAGCTGAGATGTGTCCACTGGCAATTTTTTCCCCAGCTTTCTGTGGCTCAGAGCAGCCTGGTATGGCAAGCTGGGCTCTGTGGAGGAAGTCAGCCAGGGAATGATTGGTCACTTCAGCAGAGAAGAGTTGAAGACAAGACGAGCTGTGGCCAAATCTGTCCCCCTTCACAGGCAGCAGTGGGGCAGCACATCCAGCAAGTGCCTGGGGGTGCTCAGCCCCCCAAAGGGAAGGGGTATTTGGGCAGGAATGGACATCTGGGGGTTGTAGGTACAAGTGGGGAATGTGTTTTACATCCCTGGAAATACCCACTGGGTAAATGATGGCCCTTGCCCTTCATCCCTCCCCTCTCTAGGAGAGCAGAGGGTGGAAACAGCTGAGCTTGAGCAAAATCCAGGTGGGTTTGTTTTGCTGGGATGAAGTTTTGTACCCACCAGCCTTACCCTGGCCTGCTACAGTCTCCAAGTGATGCTGTTTTGCGAGCTTCATGTTATAAATCATACAATCACCTTTCCATTTTCTCTCAGTTGGGGAACCAAGATGTTTTCTCAGTCTTTTGGGTAGCTTTTTGGAGGAGAAATTGCACTACTTCATTTCCTGGTGCACAGCCACCTCTCTTTTTTTAATGCTGTGGACCATAAGATGGGGACAAATTTTTAGTGGCAGTGGTTTTAAACTAAAAGAGGGTCAAGTGAGATTGAATGCAAGGAAGAAGTTGTTACAATGAGGATGGTAAAACACTAGCACAGGCTGCCCAGAGAAGCTGTGGCTGCCCCATCCCTGGAAGTGTTCAAGGCCAGGTTGTATGGGGCTCAGAGCAACCTGGTCTAGTGGAAGGTGGAAGAGCTCCAAATGACTTTGGGCATTACCTCTGGTTCATCTGGAGTTGTACAGTTGCAGACTCAGCTGGTTGATGTCAGCAGAAAAGCTTGACAGGAGTTATTGCCATTTTCTGCACTCGTGGAGCTCCCAGGATGCAGATCCTTGGCTGTGTTAAGGTGCTCTACAGACTGGACAAACTGCACCCACTTCCTCCCCAAAGAGCTGAGTGTGCCAATGGGACTCAGACCCCTCTTCGGGAGCTTGTTTGCTTCTGCTGAGTTTGCTGTGGGCTTCTTTGTGAGCTGGATGGGGCTTTAGTTTCTCTGCCATTGCCTTCTCTCCTTCTGCTTCCTTCTGGACTCAAGACGAGACCTAACCATTAGTCTTCAGAAGGCACTGCTGGTCCAGCTCCCTCAGCTCTCTTGGTGGAGCAGCCACCCTGTGAGGAGCACTCACCCAAACTTCTGCCATGGGCCACAGTGGAGCTCATTGTGTCAAAATTCAGGTCTTTTAAACTTGCTCCCTTTTTTATTCTTTGTATCTAGATAATAATTATCTCAGAGCACGGTCCTGACAGGGATGTGGAGGTAGGGGTATGTGTGTCTGGGAATGCACTCTGAAGTCAGAGTAGGTTTAGAATTGATATTAGGAAGAAATGGTTGACTGTGAGGGTGGTGAGGCCCTGGCACAGGTTGCCCAGAGAACTTGTGGCTGCCCCATCCTTGGGATAGTTCCAAGCCAGCTTGGATGGGGCTTGGAGCAACCTGAGCTAGTGGGTGACATCCCTGCCCTCGGCAGGGGGCTTGGAAAGAAACGATCCTTAAGATCCCTTCAAACCCAGACCATTCTGTGATTCTGTGATACTTGAGTTTGCTTATAACTTACTGCATGGATTTGGGAATAAAACAACTCATTTTCTCTGACAGTGTAGCTCCTTCGTTAGCCAAAACAATTATGAAACACATTCTGCCCTGTGCACCTCAGCTTCCATTCAGAAGTAAGGCAGCTTCCCTTCAACACAGAAACACTCCACGATTTTCTTATTTGTCTCCTCTTTTTTTTCAAACTTGTTTAAGTCTTCAGGAGCCCGTCTTGCCCATTTAGCCACAAAATGCATGTGCGTGCATGCGTGCGCGTGTGTGCTTCCAGTGAAAAGAAGGGAAAAAACCCACAGGTTTGAGTTTGTACAATGTTTGCCCCTTTTCCCAGCAGGGATGGGTTTTGAGAGCCAGGAGACAAAAAGCATGGCCTCAACAAGCTGAATTTAAAAAAGAACATCATTTTCGTTATGTAGTCAATCTCAATTACAAGCAAATGTTTTCTCTGTTGAGACTTTTCTCTTTTCAGAGCATTATGCAAGGCTCTTTTGTGGGTTGAGAGAAAGGATCAGTGGTCAATAGGGAGCAGAGTGTTGTGTACAGTGGATTTTTGTATCCTTTAGTCTACTACATAATGCGTTTTGTCAGGAGAACAGCCCAACATCCTGAGCAGATTTGCTGAATTAAAGAGCACAGCAGGGATAGGAAACTTGTTGCTAGGTGACTGACAACTGCTGCATGTCACTATCTCTGTGCCGGAGGTTACTCTTCCCTTTTCTTCCACCACTCAGTCTTGCCTTTTAATCTGCATCTATAATTAACTCTCTTAATACCATGCAGCCATTTTTCTCCCTTTTGCTTCACATGCTTCCCTCGACGTTATTTCATCTCGAATGGGAAAGACAAAAACTATTTAATTTTTGTGCTTCGCTTGGCGGGGAGAAGTTGGGCGGTTTGGGCGGCGCAACGTCTCGTGGCGGGGCTGGGATGAGATGGCTCTTAAAAGGCATTTCAGGAGATGCATGCTCTTTGTTCATCTTAATGCTCAGTGAAACATTGCTGTGTTTACCGTCCTCTCTAAAGCCTGTTTGTTTCAATTCATCTTAATTGAAACGTGATTGCTTTTAACTGTTTAGGTTTGGTGACCTTCCAAGCTCTTTCACTTGTGTATTTTGCAAAATAGATTTTCTTTATACGAGGCTCTTTCTTCAATGACTGGAAACCCAGGGCTGCATCTGGCCTAGATTTGTAGTGGCAGAAGTCAACCAAACAGCAAGTGTTTACCCTGCTTTTTTTTACTCTTATTTTTGCTCTTATTTTTCACCTGCTGATCAGCCATTAGTTGTATTTGTGAAGGTCCGTGTTGTTCCGAGGATGGATCTATGTTTGAGAATTACACCCCCAGTTTACGCCCATCAGTCACTCTAGAAATACATTTACTTTAATTTTAGTTTTTATTCCAACAGCTAATTCAAAATACAGGGTATTTGATGAATGTTCTAATTTCAGGAATGTGGTCATTTGCTTGGGGTTTTTATTTTAAAAAAAAAAAGACAAGAAAATGTGTTCCACTGCTTATTCCTTGCACTCTTTCAAACAGCACCCTTTTTCTTCATTTTCTGTGCATGTGTTTCAGGGAAGCTGAATTCAGAAGTTCCAAGGAATTAAACAAACAAAAGCTCTTTTTTCTTCTCGCAGGTTTGCAATAAAGCTGCGATCATGGGAAGTGTGTACCTTAGACACTCTTTATACTGAAAATTAGACAGCAATTTGGGAAGAATAGCCAGGCAGATGGGAGAAGTGCTGCTGGTGAAAATAGGTGGCAGTTGTTGCTTCTAGGGGACTGTCCCCTCTTTGCTCAGTGGAGGGCTTGACTTGAGCAATTTAAAGGAAAAGGAAAAAGAAAAATCCCAAAGACTGTTAAGTAGCTGCTTCTAAGCAGGGCCCTTTCCTCACCAGTGCAAAAGGTTGTACTGATACCAGGAACTGTAAATTATATCAGTCTCTATCAGCTTCTCTGAAAAGGGTCCTCCGAGGGCAGCCTCGGTCACCAGGACCGGCCGGATTAATGTCCATGATGTTTTTACAAGGGCATGGAGTGATAGGACAAAGGAAAATGGCTTTAAACTGGCAGAGGCCAGGGTTAGATCAGATATTAGGAAGAAATTAGTGACCGTCAGGGCGGTGAGGCCCTGGCACAGGCTGACCACAGAAGCTGTGGCTGCTCCATCCCTGGAAGTGTTCGAGACCAGGTTGGATGGGGCTTGGAGCAACCTGGAATAGTGGAAGGCTGCAGGGATCATCTGGCAGGGATCATCTAGATCCAACCATCCACCCAGATGATCCATCTAGGTCATCTATTTATAACCCTCCTGTTGGAATTGGATGATCTTTCAGGCCCCTTCCAACCAAACCATTCTACAATTGTATGATTCCATGAGCTTTGACTTCCAGTTTGTAGCCTGGGAATGTGAGTGGAGCGACTTTCAGCCATAATTGTGGCGGTGTCTGAGTTGAAATATTTGCAGTCACAGGTCGGTATTGAAAACCTGGTAATTAAATTACATTCTGTTAATGACAGGGTCAAGCTCATGGCACCACCCCAGCTCCAGGCTCGTTCTCTGAGCATGGAACAAGTTCTTGCCTTTCTCTCCCTGACTCTGAGGATGATGGACACACAAGTGTTCTGGCAAAGTAGAGGGAAGTTCCTGCTAAGTAACTAAAAGGCTGTAATTTTCCTGTGCAAGCTCTCACCCCAGAGAAAGCCACTGCAGCATCCATTCATGTTTGCCTTCACCAGCTCCTGAAGAAGCGCATTCCTGCAGGCAAACAGGCTCTCCAGCAGGACAAGGTACAAACCACCCCCATTGTCATCTGATGCCTTTCCTCCTCACATCCTCGGCTTCCAGCTCCCCCTTAGCTTTTTCAGTTTTTAAAGCACTCCTTGTTACAGATGCAGCTGTTGCCACGATCTGTCTCTGCAAAGCAGAGCCCTTTTCAGGCACCAATCCCTGGGCATGAATGGAAGAAGAGTAAGGAAGATGAGATGGTGGGGGAGAAGGAGGCGGCATGGACAGGAGGAGGAGATGACAGACAGGGGTAGCTCCAAGCAAATACCTGGTCCCTCTTCCAACACTGACCACTCTCTGGACACGAGGTCTGCTCCATGTGGAGTTGTTTTCCCAAACTGTGAAAAAATCGATGACCCTAGTGGCTGTACCTGTGTTGCCATTGCAGAAGTTCATCGTATGGGCAGGAAGATCATGAGAGAAATGGGGACAGGTCTCTCAAGGCCAGGTCTTGTTTGCAGTCCCTGGAGAAATTTCCAGGCTTCTTCAGGAAAGTTCTTGCCATGCCTTGCCTGTGAAGTACAAGCACACAATGAAGAGCAGGAGGACGGATTACGGCATTAACTACTCTGAGGTGACCCCTGCTTGCCTGTTCTCCCCAGGAAGATGAGATTCAGTTCTTTCTCCAGTGAGGAGAGTGGATTCCCCGTCCATATCCCACCTCTTTCTTTTCCCACCTTGCCACACAATGGATCTTCTAATTTGCTGTACCATTCTTTGTGCAGCGCTGGTGACAGATCATTTGTTCTTGCTGTGGTTTTGTTTTCTACCCTGGAGAAATGTGTGAGATACCTCTACACCATACCTGAGACAAAAAGCTAGGAATTGTGTGAGGAATGTGACTGAACATTCAGCCACCACACTTGCTTTGCACAAAAATGCAGGTGCCACTGTGGGATTCAAATACACTCCCAGGGACCCCTTTACCAGGGAACATGAAGGAAATGCTACTTATAAAAGATAAAATATAAAAATAAAAAGAAATACTACTTATATACCCATTCTCTGCTGGAAAAGGTGGGAATCCTAAAGGTAGAAAGAGAAGTGTGGAGTCACAGGTCTGGAACAAGCAGCCCATCAGCAGGGGAAGCTGTTCTTTCTCCATGCAGTTTTTTTCACAGTTAAAAGAATAAATCCAGACTTAGACATGCAAATTGGAGAGTACAATATGTGTTTCATACCCCAAACTATCCTTGACCCAGTAAAAGGAGAAGCAGCTCTGCATCTCAGGGATTGTTTCCTGACTCGTCTTGATCTCACTTATTAATAAATTTATGGACTCTGAGATGACTTGGCCAGACTGTATTCTTGTCTAAATTTAGCAGGCAATTTGGTTTATTGCTTCAAGGCTGCACTGAAGAAGAGTCAACAAAAAAGCATCTCTTTTTTTCATCACTGGAGTTAAAAGTGCATTTGTGTGAAAATGGATCTGAGCTTGGAAATAACAGCAATTAATTATTTATTAAGCACACTTTGGGGATGGGCTTTTAAAACAAACCCCACCACACTGCCCCTCTTTTCCTCAGGGTCTCTTGTTTCTCCTTTGGCTGTTTGTTGTCCGTGTTTTGCACTGGGTTTGCCAACACCATTCCCTGGACCCAAAAAAACGCTACTGGAGACTGTGGGGAGGAAGGGGATGTCTCTGAGCTGACAAAAAAGGGAAAAGAGGTGCTCTTGGTGATGTGTTGATGCTGGAGCTTTTTCAGGGCCGGTTTCTGTCATTTCAGGGGCCTATAAAGCCTCTCACATATTTTAATCTGCTCTGCTGAGAAACAAAATTAAATCCTGCAGTGAAATCAATAGGACCAAGTAAAACATATCTGGAGCCATCTGCTGCCTAGTTAGAGCACAAAGAGAGACAGTTTCCCAAATTACTCTTTCAATGGAAAATGAGCAGCAGGTTTTATAACCGAATTTCATCTTGTGGGAAACCAATCAGAAATGCTTTTGTATCTGAACTTAGTCACTGGCTGCATCCCTCATCATCTCTCACTGAGGCTGCAGCTCTGGCAACTGTGAAAGAGTCTGCTGTTTTGTTTTGTTGAAGGAAAAAAACCCAGTGGGAATTAGGTTAAGATCTCCCTCCTTGCCCCGGTTCTCAGTCATGTGAAGAGTTGTTGGTTCAGTGTCTTATTTTAACTCATTTTCAAGGCTCAAGCATGTGGGAGTGATGAAAATCCTCCCTGTGTCTTCCCTGAAGTCTCTGGTCCCTCTTTTTGTGCAATCAGCTTGCTCAAAGACCCATCCAGATGGGGCTTGAACACTTCAGGGATGGGGCAGCCACAGCTTCTGTGGGCAACTCGTGCCAGGGCTTCAGCACCCTCACAGGGAAGAAAAAATTCCTAATATTAATCAAAACCTGCCATTTGACAGGTTAAAGCCATTTTCCCTTGTCCTATCACTCCACACCCTTATCCAAAGTCACTCTCCAGCTCTCCTGGAGCCCTTTTAGGTACTGGAAGGGGCTCTAAGTTCTCCTCAGAGCCTGGAATGTTCTGTCGAACCCAGGTTTTTCTTGCTCTTTATTTCAAAACGCTCAATAATGACAGAAATTAGGAAAAATTATCAAAACTGGAATTTCCATTCCTTATTTTCATGCTCAAACATTAAATTCATTAGAAATATAACCAAACTTGTGTTTGTTTATGGAGCAGGGAGCTCTGCTGCCATTAAATTAGTTGTGACATTTTAATGTAATTAGACAACATTAGTGTCAGATAAGATTCATTAATGGACCTTGATCTTTGGTGGTTGTTCAAAATTGATTTTTTGCAGTGGAAATCTATATTGGATGGAGGAAAAAAAATTCATAAATTCACCTTTCTGCTAAAATGCTCAGCTAATTGACATAAGTACATTAATGAGAGCAACACACTAATGGGATTATATCAATATTCCCCCTGCATCAGTTAGACACCCAGCAGCAATGGTCATTAATTATTGTTTTACAGTAATCCTTGGCAGCTTTTCTAGGAGGTGGATTGTCCTTCCTTGAGAAGATCTTTCTGCTTTGTTATTTTCCACAGATTTGGGGCTTTGCTGTTGTTTCTACCGATGTAATCCCATTGGTCAAAACTTCAAGGCTGGGTGCCTAAAATTAGTCTCCTAAATCTACGCTTTGGTAAATCTCCAAAACAGAGTTGTATTTTTTCCTCTCAGAACTGCAGTTCCAAGGCATCAGGTGAAACATTTAAAATACAGAATGCTTTTGAAGTAAGAACAAAACTATGTTTGAAGGGCCTTTGCAAGACCAGAAAAGATAATGGTTCAATTCTCACTAAAAGTCAGATTTTCTAAAGAAATATATATAAATCTATTTTAACATGTTCAAGCTGAAAATTTTGTCTAAAGATTTCAGCAGAATTCCTTCTAATTTCTGCTAACACTTTTATATCCTTTGTTTGGTTGCATTAAATGGGAAGAAAATGTTAAAACTACTGAGTTTTAGATACAGGCCAAAAGTGATTAAATATTCCTGATACTTTAGAATGGACTTGATTTTGTAATGTTAACAACAACAACGATATTTAATCTTTAAACAACACGGGTTTAGTGATCCTCATTTATCTTTTACGCCAGGTTTTGCTTATCACGTCATTCTATTTAATTTTCACTCCTAACAGTGTAAAATAACACAGCCAGCACACAGGGCTGCTCACAGCGCAGCATTTTAGCCACATTTCTTCTGCTGGGGTTTCCTGAACAGACAGTATCTGTATTTATATAAAACAGCAGAGATAGGGACAATAATCCCACTGCTGTGCACAAGGATCTGTAACTGGAATGTCCAGTCAGCTCCTCTCTACAGCTCCCAGAAAGGACGTCTCTTCTTCCGAGTAACAAGTGACAGCAGGAGAGGAAACAGCCTCAAGTTGTGCCAGGGGAGGTTTACTTTGGATATTAGGGAAAATTTCTTCACTGAAGGGGTTGTCAAGCACTGGAACAGGCTGCCAGGGAAGTGATGGAGTCACCATCCCTGGAGGTGTTTAAAAGATGTGTGAATGTGGCACTTGGGGACGTGGGTTAGTGGTGGCCTTGGCAGTGCTGGGTTAACAGCTGGAATTCATGATCTTATAGGGCTTTTCCAAGCTAAATTATTCCGTGATTCATGATCTGAGAATTATGCAATGGTTTGTTCATGCAAATGCACAAGCCAATGAAATGCAGATAAAAATGCAGCAGGGGATAATGAAGCAGTCCTGTAACATGAAGTAGTGATGTCTCAGTTGCAGTGGGTGTGTGCTCTTTGTCCCCCAAATTTCTGCCCCCAGCCGCCTCCCCCTCTCCAGGAGGAAAGCCTCACCTCAGCTCAGCTGAGATGCTGCTTGGCCAAATGCTCACATCTGGACATGGGGAAACAGCTGCACTTTGCCCATCCTTCCTTCAGCCAAGGACTAACCTGCCTCTGTTCTGTTCCTTCTCAGGAGAACTGCAAAGAAACCAACGTTTCAGACGTGATTGAAAACAGCCAGTGAGGTCCAGAGGTTGGGTCAAACATAGTGTGGTTCCCTCAAAAACAAACCTAATGAAAAGATGGGATTTTTCCATTAAAAATGATAATGAAGGGTCAGACATGCCCAAACATCAGCTTCACTGCTGAGTCTTTTTTACATAAACAACTCAGGTGTTTATTGTGCTGAGCCCTAAACATGAGCTTTGAAGAAGGTGCCAATAATGATACGAATTCACCCCAGATCTTCTAAAACAGAGACAGATTGAGAGAGGGGAGGAGGGAAAGCAAAGTTTGCTACATTCTCACTCTGCAAAAGACTTGGTATGCAACAAACAGTCTGGGTAGGCTGGTACTTGGATCGAAAGCCAGGGAGCCTGAGGGCTGAGGGCCAGAAAGATTTGCTGCTAAGTGTATATAGAGATTTACTTTCTCTCTGTTTTGGCTGATGATCCTAGTTAGAGCATCATCTGTGCAACCTATATAATGGACAGTGGGGTTTTTTGTTGTCTTATAACTTACACAAATATCTTTCATGTGTGCAAGGGAGCATGAGGAGCAGCTGTCTGGCTTTAAAACCACTTTAAAATCCCCATGCAGGGGAGATCTCTGCTCCTCGCTACCTCCAGGGCACACCCTCAGCTCACACAAACACCTCTGCTCAGGTAGCTTCAATCATTTGCCTGGTCAGAGGAAGCCAAGGAGTGAGTGGTAAACACTCTCCCATCAGTGGCCTGCAGATCCTCAGGGACTCGTGCGTGATGCTTCAGAGACCCACCAAGGGCAATTAAGAAAAGTCTGCCTTTAAAAGGCATGAAATATCGGTGCTTGCTCCTGCTGGAAAAAAGACATTTATCAATCAAAACAAGCTGAAAGTGGTTTTGCTGAGAGAGCTTAGCTTAGGTGTGTCTGTTCTGCCTGACCTTATGAGCCACATCCCAAAATTCTCCTGTGCCCAGGACTCCCCAGGCATAAATTCTGTCCCATGGAGTTCTGTGGGCAGCTGATGAGACATCAAGGGCTTCCTGCTGTGGGCAGGTGACCAGCAATTATCCCAGGCTGACCCAAGAACCAACAATCATGGAATCAGAGTGGTGAGGGTTGGAAAAGACCTCAAACATCATCAGACTCCACCCCCTTTCCATTGGCAGGACACCTTCCATCAGACCCCACTGTGCAGAGCCTCATTCAGCCTGGCTTTGAACATTCCCGAGGATGGGGCATCCACAACTTCTCTGGGCACCCTGTGCCAGGGCCTCACACCCTCACAGGGAAGAATTTCTTCCTAAGTCCTAAACCATGGCTATCCCTCACCCTTTCCTAGCCTGATCACCTCTCACCCACCATGCCCTGCTGCAGGAGCCACAGCTGGATTCAGAGACACCCAAATCTACGTGTTTCTCCTCACAGTGCAGGTGGGACCCTTCTGCAACTCACCATTCCCACCCCAGAGAGCTAAAAAACCTCTCCACAGCAGGCACTGAGGTGGGTGGGCTGGGGAAGCAGGGACAAACACACCAGCACTGAAGATCCACATTTGGAGAGGCTGATGCAGAGGAGGAGAAACAGTCCCTGTTGTCACATGGTAAGTGGATGGAGGTACCAAGGGTTGTGCTTATTTAAGGTCATGGAAGAAAAGAGTCTTCAAAAACTATTGGAAGCCAGTGAGAGGATGACTTTGTGGAGCACCTGGGGAGGGCTGTGAGTGGTGGCAGGAGGGGAAAGTGCAGAGGAGTTGATACAAAGGGCATGGAAAATGCTGGGGGGAGCAGGCAAAGTGGGGGAGAGCTGGAGTTGTGCAGGGCGCAGAGGCAAGGACAAGGAGCTTGAACAAGATGCAGCAGAGAAAAGGTGAGTTAGTGAGTGGTTGTAAAAGGCTGGGCTGATCTTGGCAAAGACAGAAAAGGATTTCAACAGCTCTGTTCTAACTGGATGTCAGGGAGGATGGAGAAGAGGAAGTTTTATTTAATAACTAATAAGCAAATAATTAGCGTGGATTTTTATAAGTGCAATTTGAAAGGCAGAATTTAGCCCCTTCCTTTGCTTTCTCCATACACAGAGACTTTGATTCCTGCCATTTCTTAGGACAGCTCTGGCATTTTATTCAGCTTTGCTGTCATTTGTATTGAATTTTTCTTCCTCTGCCACATGTGTGGTAAATGTTTTCATTTCATCCTGCCTCAGAAATGCTCAGGACTCACTCTGAGCTCTCTTACTCCAGCTCTGTGTTGCTGCAAATCCATCAGTAACGTTGTGGTTGCCCCAGTTTTTTGCAGATGTAAATGAAAGAAGAGTCAAGCCTTGTATTTGGTTCAGGAGGGCTGACTGCCTTTTAATAGAAGCATAATGAAACCATCAAGAGTTTTCATTCAATTAGAGTTTTTCTCCCTCTGGCAAATGACTATAACACATTTATAGCGTAATGGGCAATTACTTTATACTCCTTGTCTGTTGACATCCTATTAAGCCTACATTTTCTGTCCCTAACAAAGAGATCAGATATAATTGTTAGGAACTACAAGGAATACATAAGAACTACCAGAATACATTTAAGCAGAATGAATATGGATCTGTTAGTGAGATGCATGATGTGCAGTGGCAGATTCCTCCACTCCTTTCCGCTCTGGGGAAATCTCAATTACATATTCTTTTATTCCTTCATACATTAACTTTTCCTCTGGTGCCAAGAATGATCTTTGTGCTGAGTGGATGTTGATTATACGTTGAATTCTGTGCTTGTGAATCCGAGCCTGAGAGGTGCAATGAAGGCTGCAGAGGAAAGTTTTGCCCCTCTTTGAAGATAAGTGTATTGGTGGAGGCTTTTTAAACCTGCAGCTGGGAGACAGGGAAGGCAGGGCAGGGGGAGAGACTGATGGAGTCAGCTCTCTTGTGAAGCACAGTGGGTGGTTGTAGCAATGCTGACGTTTTCTTTAGCTCAATGACATTTCTAATCCAGCCTCTGAAGGACATGAACCTTCCTGCAGTCCTCTTCCACCTTGGGATGTCCTGTCAGGCAACAGGCAGATGAGTTCATCTGAGTGGGTGTTGGTGGGAGCTTTGAGTACACAGCCCTGAGAGCGGAGCACAGCCCTCGGGTAGGGGGAGTCAGCAAAGCCTTCACAGGGGGATTCCAGAGTAGAAATCCAACAAATTCTCACTCTGGAGCAGCAGCCTGCAGGATCCACCCTGTTCACACACAAACTGCCACTGCTCTGGGACTCACCTTCTTCAGCACCAGCGATGTCATGGGCATGGCAACAATTCCCTTTTGACTCATCCTGCTCATCCTGCTGCAGGGCTCTGGTCTCAGGGATGCTGTTAGGTGGGAGGCCAGGAAGCATCTCCAAGTTGCACTACCCTTGGTTTTGGTCATCACTGCTGAATTACTCTGCCTGGAGATGCATTAGACCAGTATTGGCTGTGGCAAACTCTGTGAAATTGTGGGGGATATGTACAGGCTTTTGCAGTCTGTGGGTCTTCACCTAAATGCTTCTCTCCCAGTCCTCGTAGTGTTCCAGCTCATTCCCACTCCTGGCAGCTGCAGCGTGGCTGTCTCATTACTGACACATTACAGGGTGACAAACTGCACACAAAGAACTTCTTCACCTGCCTGGTTTTGTGCTCTTGCATTACCCTCTGTGATCACGTAGCCAGGACTGACGGGAGAATCGATGCCACATCCTGACACAGTGGCCTGGGAATTTGAGCACACACCAGAAGTTCCTACCTGGCCATGCAACAGGATCAGTTCACAGCTCAGGAATCATCTCTCAAAGAGCAGGTCTGAGGACCAGGGACAGAGGAGTCACCCAGAAAGAGACATTGCTCAGGTGCTCCATCCACAGAGTCAGAGGAGTGGGACAGAGCTTGGTCTGTGACATTTTCCATGGCAGCAAAGTCCGTGTCAGGACTCTGGGAGGTCTGAAGGACGTGGTGAGATCAGCAAGTAAAACAAAACCACTACAGCTGCAGGTTGAAAAGACCATTGACAAGACTCTGAGAAAACTGTTTTCCACCATTAACTGACAGTTTTGGGGTCTGAAGTTGCTTTTCCCCAGCTTCTTTTGAAACACCTGCATGTGGGTGGATTTTCATGTGAGTTGAGTTGTTGCCTCTGCTGATTCCCAGAAAACTCTCAAGCAGTGGGTGATTTATCACAAAGTCAGGGTTAAACTGATGACAGGCTTCGGGCCAAGAAGGAATTTGTGCATACATCAGGCAGACATGTGCCATTGGTTTAGGGCCACAACTTTTAACTTTTACCCACAGTGCAGGGCAAAATATCCTCCTCAATGTCACCCAAGTCCTCACTGACACACAATAAAGGTGTTAAACATGCTGAAGGTGCAAATTTAACACACTGGAGGTGTTAAAATCTCTAGCAATGTCAGAGAGGCAGGCAGGGACATGTCACTGGCATGTGGGGACTGGCACGTGTGCTGTGCTGGGAGTCCCTCTGAGCCTGAAGTCTGTCACCAAACTGTTTGTGATGCCAGGCACGGACTTTGGTGAAGTGGGGATCCCTCTCCATGCCTTTCCCCCCATGTTTCCATGCATTTCTCTATAGAATGAGAGTGCAAACATCTGTGCTTCTGTCTGCTGTTGGCTCTTGTCTCTTCTTCCCAAAGGTTTAAGCATTACTTTTTTTCATGTTCTACCTAAATCATCCAATTCACAGCCATCTGTCACAGATTTCATTTCTAAGTCAATTATCTAGGTTTTCTGAAATCAAATACCTGTATGCCTCCTGCTTTCAGAGTAAATATGAATTTCATTATATTTTATTATTGTTTAATAGCACCAGGGACACAATGTTTGGAGGCAGCCTGAATTTTGATTCAAACTGTCGGGTCTTTTTCTGAATAGCTCCATCAACTGGAGACCTTCCCCATCAGCTCTTTCATAAAGCAAAAGGAGACAAATGGGCAGATAAGCTAACTAGGAAAGAAAGAGATACTCCTTCCCTTGACCTAGAACCCTGGCAGGACTCTTTTTCAATGCAGTGTATTATGTAGTGGTTTTCACTATTATGCATATATTTAGCAACAGCCACTTACCAACCTGCAAAGGGAATAGGGTGGTGAAAGATGGAATTCAAGGGAGAAAAGAAACACATGGGGTGTTTTATCCCTGCTTTTTATTTCAAAGATTGCACTGGGATATACACCAGAATTTCTCTCCATTGTAACGTGGGACTTCATAGCTTTTAATACCTTTGGCATCTCTCCACTAAAATACTTCCTGTGACATTTCTGAGCAAAAACCCACTTCAAACTTCTGCCAAGACCAATCCCAAAGCAGCTCTAGTTACCAGCAAAGGTAAAAAGGTGCACCACAGTGCAATGAGGCATGTAGGGACCTACTGGAGAACATACCCTTAAACAGTCCTCCCTCACCCTCCATCTGGAGAATACATGTTGGGAAAGACTTCGCCCAGAAAGAGGATTTTGATCATCTTTCAGGCAGGTTATTTTTGCTGGGTTCCTACTTTGCAGTTTTCTGGCTTACAAAGAACCTTCTGGAATCTTGAGTGCTTGGTACCTGCTGGTGTTTAGATTCTCTAATTTAAAGACCCACTGGGAAAAAGTACCTATAAATGTCCATGTGTTGTCATTTTGTTTCAGCTCTCCTCTAGTCAAAGGCAGTTCATTCTGAATATTGAAGTTTGGGTATCAGAGAATTATTCACTGGCTTAAACTGAACTTTCAGTGAATGTTTGATCTTCAGTCATCATCCTTCAGCACCAGTGCTGACCTGGCAGAGTCCTTCTGCAGTTCCAGCACGAATTCCTCTGCAAGAGGATTGGAAATACAGTTCCTGAGCACAGAGGAGCTGGTACAGATGGGACATGTGTGGCCTGAGACCATACACAGGAGTCAGCCCCCAACCAGCCCGACTCAGAGAGGAGCTGAAGTAGAGCCATGTGAAAAGTTGACATTTATGGTGTCTCTTCACTGCATTCAGCACTGCACATGTCACAGCAGATGAACATCCCTGTGAAAACATCAATAATCAATAATCAATAAATGGAATAAACCAAATGCTTACCAGGTGCCTACTACAGACCCTCTCTGTGTTCTTGTATTGTCCAAGCCCTGAGCAGTGAGGAAAAGCATCCAGCTGAGCCTCACACACCTGCCATGTTTGACAGCTCCACCTGACATTGTTTCTTCAAGGACATTTTTATACTAAAATGAAAGCCCAACTCATTTACAAGGTATTCAGTCTCTTTTAAAGGCTTTTAGAAGCAAGATGTGGGGCTCAAGTTAATTCTGTCCTTGGCTCTTTACTAATCCCAGTAATGAGACCATTTCCTTTGTTATCTAACAGCCATTGCAAGCTCTATTTCAGAGTGGACACTGAAGTGGCTGAGAAGTCCAGAACATTTGGTAGATGGAGCATTCAGAGCCCAACCTTTCCACAGGAAAAAAAAAATCCAAATTTATTTTTCTTTGTCAAAGTGATTATTGATTGGCTTAAGGCAAAGCTGAGGACTGACCATATGGGGATGTCTCTTACACGATTGGATTAGAGTTTGGACCTAACCCCACTCCAGCTCTATCTCCAGGATCAATAGAAGATGCTAAAGAATTATTAGCCTTGCAGCTGTGTTGTGTGTTGTGACTCTTCAGTCATATAGGGGAAAAAAAAGATAAACTGATCAGGGGATTTAGAAAAATTAATATCATGCCTATAAAATACCACTTTATTACTTCCTATGCTAGGAATATTCAGCAGTAATCAGCCACACAGAAATATCAAACATAGGTTCTTATTTAGTTCAATTTGCTGTTCCAACCTAGAGGATGCAAAATCTTAAATGTTTTGGCTGTAACTTTGCTTGCAAAAATTATCAGAGAATTAGATCAGAGTAATTTCTTTCTTAAAGGATGGAGATGCACCGATTTCACCCAAAACCACAAATTCATGAGGACATTATAAAGTTTTCTCTATATTTATTCAAAAATATACTAACTTCCCTTTATCCTTCTTTTAGAATATAGCACAGGGCTTTTCTGCTTAGAGAAGAATGTGGAAAAATAGGGTTTAATACAAAAGGACCCCCTACCTTCTAATGCTAGAGATGGCTTGGGTTACTAATCCCTGTTTCTAGGAGCAGATGCTGATTGTCCTATTAATCAAAGCAAATCATTAGGCATTAATTACACTTAGTAACAGAATAATTGCTTGGTTTACCTAAACTGTGGTAGGAATGTTTTTTTCTTTCTGAGCAGGATAAGCTTATTTAAGTGATGTCACAAGCACGCACACGAAGCACAATGAAAGTGGAGCAGAATCTGGTTTGTTTTGCACACGCATGAGGTGAGCTGGTCTTGGAAACAGCATCCGTGGGGCTAAGAAAAGACCAGTTCAGAGATGCTCTGGCAGAAGAGATGATTGTTGGGATATTGGAGGAAATAGTCTATAAATCTTGTATCTTGATTGATGGAAATGCTGGGAACTGGGGATTTTTCTGCCTCCCCAGCTGAGGTTTGAATGCTGGGTGATCCAGTCTTTCTTTCCATTGCAGCATGGGAAGATGAGTGGCTCAAATACACTCCCAGTGTTAGCAAAACACCTTCCCTGATCAAATAAAGAGAATAGAGACATAGGGCTATGGTCTGACAGTGCATTATCGTCTTTAGTGTGTTCTATTGATCAGAGTTTATTTGCTGGGGAGAGGGGGGCCCTTCCTGTCAGCCTGGTGCTGTAACAAAAGGCTGATGTGACCAGACTCATGCCCACAGCACCCACAGCAGCTCCAAGTGCTCAGAAAGGTAAGAGCTCCAGCATGAATACACACCTTGGATTAAACATCCAAGTGAACAGTGCTGGCTTTTCCTGCCAACATCTTCGGAAAGACTCTGTCTTCCCTGGAAAGAAGGACTGTGCTCCTGGTGAATAAAAAAAACCCCTAAAATATTTTTCTCAACCAAAACTTAGAATTGCTTGCACCAGGTTTTCACCTGAAACTCCTGGAGCTAAAAGCTCAGCACAGCTTCATGGTATTTATTCCCAATAAATGTCCTATGAATGTGACATTTCAGTGCCATGTGGGTCTGTTTTCAGTGGGAATCCTGGGGTGAGTTGTGTTTGTGCATTATTAAGATCATAATTCAGCTTTATCAGAATCATGACTTCATGCTCAGAGGATAAGCCTTTATGTAAGAGACACTCAGTTTCCTTCCAGGAAAAGATTAATTGTACCTTGTTGAATTTGCAGTTCAAACAACCAAAATATGCACCAGCACAACTGAAATTCAATCAAATTAACCAACTTAGCTTTTTCCCCTACTTGTTCAGTCTAATAAAAGTATTGGAACAGGCTGCCTAGGGAAGTGGTGGAATCACCATCCCGGGAAGTGTTCAAAAAATGTGTAGACCTTGTAGCATGTAAAAATAACAAGGATGGTGACAAAGCCACTATTAACATGTTCTCTCTCTTCTTAACATGTATCTCTCTTTGAAAACAGAGATACTGGGAGACTGTCCAGAGACAGGCCCAGCTCTCCAGAGGCTACATAAAACAAATAAATTTAGAGATTCACCATTGACCTCAATAAAATAAGACTGGCCCCAGAAATGGTTACATGGTGTTTATAGTTGTTCTAATTAGAAGTTTATTTAATGGCACCAACACACCAGGATGCCAATGCCTCATCCCTTGAAGTGTTCCAGGCCGAGCTGGATGAGGCTTTCAACAACTTGGTCTGGTGAAAGGTGTCCCTGCCTGTGGCAGGGGTGTTAGAATCATCTTTAGCTCATGTTTAAGGTCCCTTCCAACCCAAGCCATTCTGGGGTTCTGTTAGTGGCTTGAATTCATCAGCAGTTTATTTGGACTCTGCACTGATTCCACACTTTTCTACACCCACATGTGCTTTGGGAAGCAGGAGGCTGACAGCTGAAGTGGGTGTGGAATAGAGATTGTGCTGCTTCCGTACGCACACACCTCTGCTTGCCCATATTCAGTTTATGAAAACAAAGTTCTTGTGATCATAAAGACACAAACAGCCAGATCTGCCAGACACAGCAGTGGTGCTTATACCAGGCTGTAAGTACCAGCAAGAGGAACAAAGCTGAAAAGCAACACGTGCTTTGTCCTTGCTCTGCTTTCCCTGGCTCTGGAGTATCAGGAATGCAACCAGACTCAGTTAACATTTGACTTCTCATTAAACAAACTCTTCATACGAAACAAATCTATCACATGATAAATATTGCCACTTAGGGACAACTCTCTCAACAAAATAATTTGTTGAGATCAGCAGGTACCTCTAGCTGTCACAAGAAGATGGAGAAAGAAGTGAGTTCCGAGTTCAGGGGTTTGGCTCCATCCATTACAACAATCCCACCCCATTGACAAGGGTATCCTCCATTTGTGGTGCTCTAGGTGTTCTTGCATTCCTAAGAGTATATCCAAGAAGCTGGCCAGCCACAAGTTCAGTTCTAGCAGCATGCAAGCAGCTCGGCTGCAGCCATCCATTTTCACGCAGCCTGCGGGGCTGGAGCAGTGCCTGGATTAAGTGCAGCCCACTTCACAAACGAAGAGCGGCCGCTTCGGCGTGTTCAGGTCAGCACTGCAGAACAACGGGGCACGTTGTGAGCAAGCACCAAATGAGAAGATACTTTATGCCTTGGTCAGACCAGGCCAGTGCCAGGGCTGGCACTTTGCACCACGGGGGAGTTACGTAAGTGGGAGCACACAGACACTCAGGCATTTCTGCCCCGGGGTTTCCACATTTCTTTGCTACTGGCTATATCTGCAACGGTTTTACTTGCTGTGTCTTTACTTCAGCGTCTCCTCAGATCATTGCCCATCTAAGTTGATGTAATCAGCCATTGAGGTCCTCACAATGAGCTGTAAAAGCGTAAGAAAGCAGAGGTCCCTGCCTAGCAGGATTTGGCCACGTCCTCAGAATGGTGCCCAGCGCTCGCTGGAGCCAGCGCACAGCAGGGAGGAGACACTGAGGAGATAAAGCATTTGGGTCAAAGAACAGTGACTCAGCTGGAATTAACAGGACCCATTTGGGGATCTATTTTCCCACCCAGTGTTCCTTCTTCACGCTTCATGATCCTGTTCTTTTTCTCATATCCTGCTTTCTTGCTTATTTTGTGTCTTCCCGCTTGTCCTCCCCTGCTTGAACCTCTGTCTCAATGCCCCTGCCTTCACTTCGTGTCTGTCATTCTGCTCCAGATCTTACAACACATGCAGGAGCTAAAGTTGCATCTGGCCAAGTGTTACTCTCAGCATCTTGAGAGCTCACCAGCAGTGAGACTGGAGGTGGCATCAGTAAGTTTAGTGATGCAAATCTACTTCGCCAAAATTTATTTTCTCTCTCAGAGGATGGAAAAAAATGAAATTGGTGGCCTAAAACAGTGGCCCAAGATTGCCTTCCTGCAGGTCCACTCTGACTTCAGTCACATTGTTTTTGGAGAGCAGGTGACAGCAGCATATGACCCCGTGTTTTTCACAGTATCCTGTGCACATCTGTGACACAGCGTATAGTGTAATACAAACAGAATTACCAGGGATTAAGGTTTTGTTTCTGCTCCTACTAATAAATGCCAAAATCCCCATTGACTTTGCTGAAATAAAATCAGGCCTTAAGTGACCCACCGCTGACATTTGTAGGGATCTTCCCGAACGCCGAGGCACCTTCGGTACGATGCGCTCGCCATATGGGCGGCCTCCTTTCTGCCCCCCACAGCAGCTGCCAGAAGCTGCAGTGCTGACTGGAGTAATGACAATAAAAATGGCCCCAAAAGAGCCAGTATTTATTATAGGAGAAACAAGGCTGGTTTCCCAGGCCTCTGACCCAGCATCTTGGGGCTGCCTGGAGTCCTTCATGCTGACTGACTCTGCCCCGCACAGGAGCTGTTGCTGCACCTCCTGATAAAATCAAACCTGCTGAGGGCTGGGGACCTGCACCTGTGCCACAGATCCACCTTCCTCTGCTTGAATCCATCTCTGAAAGCCCTGAAACATAGAGACATTGATCAATCCTGCCTAAAGTCTTACTACAGTCTTGGGGTAAGCATGAGGAAATGTGATACATCTCAGGCACTAATTGTCAGTCTGTTTTTTTTCCCCCTATAACTTTTTCCTTCTTGCCATTTGCCTCTCTTTCCCTCATCAGATTTGTTCTTTCATCATCTTCCTAGACTGACAAGCACTTGAAAGGACATTCAACACTTTGAAAGCTGCTGTTTTTCAGATTTTATAAATTTCTCCCAGCGTAAGTTTCTGATGACAACTCTGCTCAGAGCACGGCTCGTCAGGAACACTGATCTAGTGGAAATGGCCTGGTTTGAATTCAGTGCCTTCCTGAAATATCCTAACAAAATCTGGCCAACAAGAGGAATTCCCTTTTATTTCCAACTAGCACATTTTCCAAAGGCTTAGAATTTAAGGCTTTTTCCCTTCTGCAAATGCTATGAAATCAGTGGGAATTGTTTATTTTTGCTATTTTATTTGATACTTTCTTTTTAATGGATTCTACATAGCTCAGACTGACTGGTACTGCGAGGCACTGATCACATTTGATTTCCAGTCAAGTTGCTTAAAACTTTTGGGAGGCACTCAGCGTTTTATCATCCAGCCCTTCATTGTCTGCCAGTCTTTTCAAACTGTAAAATGTTTAAGGCCTGGACTCTTTCATTGTGTGTAACACAATGAGGCCCTAAAAGAAGCTGTGCCCCGTGGGCACTCTAATATAAATGGTAATTGCTACATGGGTCTCCCAGCTATAACTACACAGTAATTCAGACACATCCTTGCTTTCACTGATGGGGAATGGGAAGGATTGCTCACAAAACAATCTGTCAAGTCATAACAGCAGCGATGTTTTCCCAACTGGGAGTGTGTACACAGAATTTACCCAGTTCTCACCTACAGTGATGTAAAAAGTCAGCTGATTTTTTTATTCAGGAGCAGCTGATTTAATAAAACTAAGTTTTGTTTAGTTTATTATTTTTAGTTTATTTACTATGTAGTTCCTGAAATCTCAGCCACATTTATCAATATGATTCAGCAGTGACTATTGTTTTCCCTTGCCCAGACCTCAGTCACACTGATTATACTTTATAGCTCCACAGGTCTACATTACAAATACAGCACAAGGCAGCTGTGTGCCTTGATACTTATTTATCATTTTGTCATGTGAGTGAAGAGCTTATTTCGACTGCAGTATTCTAAATTTTATGTTCTCTCTCCCTATTTTTTTTCAATATAGAATCATGGAATGGTTTGGCTTGGAAGGAATCTTAAAGACCATCTCATTCCTGACACCTTCCATGGGCAGGGACACCTTCCACTAGACCAGGTGAGTCCCATCCAACCCGGCCTCGAACTCCAGGGATGATGAGTCCACAACTGCTCCAGGCAACCTGTTCCAGTGCCTTACTAGCTTTTGGGTAAAGAATTTCTTCCTAATATCTAATCTAAATCTACCCTCCTTTAGCTTAAGGCCACTCCTCCTTGTTCTATCACTACATGCCCTTGCAGTATCCCGGTACGTTCATTAAACTGTATTCATATTACAACCCTCAATAACAGAAGTTTCTATGTAAGGACCAGTGCTTCAGCTATGTAAATTTCATGTATAGTTAAATGTTACCTGTGTGGATCATTAGGTTATAAAGCTGCTTTGGTGACAGAGTCACTGTACTGTTACACATGGGAAAAACAGATAATAAAAACACACACCTGTTTGAGAAACAACTCCCACTCAGACCCTTGTAGAGACCTAAATATTTCCATAGCACTACAGCCTTTCAAGAGACACACTCAGCATTGAACTTTTATCTTCCCTGCCTAAACAACCAAAACAGTAAAAACCAAAACAAACTAAAAACCAACCATCAAACCCAAACAAAATCTTATCTGAAGTTGTTCTGCACAGCTTAACTGGTACCAAAAATTTTACCGAGTCTGGATATAAATAGATGGCAAATAATCCCATGGAATTAGCCTTATAAAAGTGGAGAGATGCATTTGCTGCTCCTAACTTCATTTTGTAATTTACAAAGACAATATGTAAGCACTGACCGTCAACTGTCAGTCTTGATACGATGATGATAACAGATAACTTCACTATTTCTGAAGCTCTGGAAGAAATCACTAACCCAGCAGCACTCCCTTGTCAAAAGCATCACCATAACTGACAGAGTAATCCACAAAAGACAGAAAACAGAAATTCGAATCATTATTTTACTTTATGCCAATACTTGCAAATGATAAAAGCGCTCTGCCCAGCCTTTGACAATCTACTTTATTCCAGTAATGTCAGCTCAGATAAAACTCAACAGAGGAATCTGAAACATATACAGCATCCACCGGAGCATCTTTTTTTTTTTTTTCCTTTTTGTGTTGTAACGTGTTCTCTGATAAAATATTGACACTGCAATATGTGAGCTAGCTGTGATAAACGTGCAGGGCAGTGTGTGCTGCTGCCAGCCCCATGCTGCTGGGAACAAGGCATTCACACACCAAAACAGAGTTGTGCCTCAACCCTCTGACCCTCTGCTTCTGCTCTGGATCACAGAGGCTCCCAAGGTAATGCCAAGGAAATTCTGGCGACACAGAAATGTTTCTGCTTTAGAACAGTCTGACCCCAAACTCTGTTCATTTTTATATCAGTGAGGATTGTGAGATGCTCAATGACTGCAATTGATGTGGCAACACTCACCTAAGGACTATCTACAATTCCAATGCAACACAAGACAAATAATCCAAGTATCATGTTGATAAGCAACAAGAATATCTCAAAACTATTCAAAAGAAAGACCTGGAGAACTCATCTCTTCTGTCTACCCAAGTATGGGCTTTTTTAACAATTCTTCAAAAACTTATCACTACAATTGATAATTTTATCACTCTGTCTACAAGTGATGGAGCAGAAAAATCTACCCAAACAGTGATCCCCCTGGTTATGTGATCAGAATGCTTCTCCTGTGCTAGATATTTACTTAAGATCTATTTTTTGGAAAGCTGGGAAGAGCACAATCCAAGATAAAGTGGAGGTTTACACGAAGTCGACCTACTTCAAAGAACCAGCTTCTTTTAAGTGCTCTGGTTGGATGGCCAGCCTGGGTTCAGAGGCACCTCTGAAGTGGTGATTTCCAGGTAATCTGTGATTTGCACCTTTTTTGTCACAACTCTACTACTCTTTAGTTTCCAATGATGAGTTACAAGTATTAGGTCAAGATGGAAAACTAAAAAAAAAAAAATCTAAGAAGCCATGGTTCTGCATCGCTCTCCTTCAACAAAACAACAGCAGTGGCAACACTGGGCCTGCACTGAGCAGAGATGGTTGAGACCTTGGTTTAACATCTTCCCACTAAAGATCATACTGGGAACAACTGGCATGTTTTCCAAGAGCCTCTTTCAGCTGTGAGGGGGGAAAATAATTTGGCAGTTGCCTATGGTAACACCCTCAATGCATGTAGCAGTGAGATACATGAGTGGTGGTGTTCATTCCCAAGGAAAAATTCTTCACCTTGAAGAATTTATTGTGCCTAGTGACGTTTCTTAAGACCATGTGGCACAGTTTGCAATTGTATTGTACAGCTTGGGTAATGGCTAGAGTGCTTCAGAGGCTTGGCATCTCCCTGGAACTCAATGGAAACAGCACTTCCAGGGGTTTTGTAGCTGTTAAGAAACATTTTTAATCACTTTTTACCCGTAACTTCTGGACAGGAGCCCTTTGCGGCTGTGGCAGCGAGCAACATCACTGATCACAGCATCATGAATTTTGTGGAAACAGTTAAAACTTGCCACACATGTGCCTCAAGAAAAAGAAAAGAGCAGCAAGAGACCACACTTCGCTCAAGGCAGTCCTGTTCTGTCAGAAGGGAGCAGATAAGAACTGCAAGCTCAAAACTGAGTTTCAGTATGGACTGTCAGCTTCCAAGCTTCCCACCAGTCACAACAGCTGGTTCCCCACTAGCAAGAACTTTTTGTGACTTAGTCCTCTACTTCTTTCCCTTCCCCAACCCAAGCTTCTAAGGATTATGGAACAAGTCCTGTGCTGTATGACATAATTTTGTGGATGCTTTGTGGACTGTGGTATGATACAGAAAATTAAGTTCATGTTATTAAAACTTTGACGCTGTTTCTCCTGCGGAGTCATAACAGTCAAAGTATTTTCCTTTTGCATATGTCCAAACATTCTATTAACATATTAATGTCCATCTTTTGGTATTTCTTTCATACCCTTGCTTAATTTGAATGAAACCATATAGAAGCTACCTATTATTGCTGAATTCAAGTGAATCCTGAAAAGAAAAAAAATCTGGGATCTAGCAAGGTGGGTGGAAAGATTTACCTTTCCAAAGGTAACGTGTTGCAAGTGTTAAAAAGAGCATCATCTTCACATCAAATCAAGCAAGGTACAGGATCCAAGAAACAACGTGCCAAGAGGCAATTTCTCAGCAAGATGTTAGTATCAGAACACAAAGTGATGTGTCTGGAAGCAGAACTGCTGAGCTGCAAACAACCTGGGTGTGAGTCAGAGAATATTAGGACAGTGCCTGTCCACCAGGAATATAGACTTGATTGCATGTGACTTGTGTCAACTCTGGAGACATCAAGAACAGAACATAAAAGCAAGGCAATGGAGATATTTCTAAATGAGCCATTCAGCCTCTAAGGCAATGAATCTGGCAACAACTCAAGTTTCAGGAGGGAAAAAGTCAGCATTCCAGGTTTGTGTTCCACAGTTATACCCTTCATTCATTTTTCTCAGGCAAAAGGTCACCAAAACACCGTGTTTTAAATCATTAAAAGACACAATCAATCTCCTTTCAAACTAGCCCATAACTTTGAAACCAGAATCCAATTGCCTGTTCAGGCTCATTAGTGTCTTTGGATCCTAATGACCCACTCAGTTGCAGTAAATGAAAAACTAATCCTTGTTTTATGCCATTGGCCGAAAAGGATTAGCCAACTCTTGCTACCCCTGCAATCAGCCTTGCACTGGGGGGATTATGGCCATCTAATACTGTAAGTCTACACATTCCAATCTGTTACAATATGTAGCACTTAAAGCTTATTTCCTTGAAATGCTTAAACGCATTAATGCTATAGTGTAAGATTGTTTTCTTAGGATGCAGTGATTCTCCTGCCCCTTCCCCCAAAGCCTGCATTTACCCACACACATGCAGAGATGCCCTGTTACTCCCAACACGAAGTTTTAATTATGTTCATGGTCTTGAAATGAAAAATTTGAAAGATTTTTTTTTCTTTGCATAGAGCCCAGGTTGGGGATGAGATGATGTACAGCATTTCCATGGGGCTCAGTGCTGTAATTTAAGAGGTAGCTAGAAATAAAGCCACGACTTACACACAATGTTCTGTGATCTACTCTGTGGGCTGTAACTCCAGTTTTGTACCACTTTGTACCACTGCAGTTTTTCCAACTCAGAATTCTGGTTGCTCTTGTTATATTACACATAAAATCAGTGAGCAATTAGATGAGCCTACAATGTCATGACATGAACTTTTTGTTTTCCTCAAAGTATTCACACATTGCCATTGACAATTCAGTGTGGTAAACAGACAATTTTAACACTCTCAATTGCCCTATTCATACAGTTTTTCTGATATAAAATATAAACAACTCTTGTGGTTTTATCACCTTAAGTATTATCCAGAACAGCACAACAAAATTTGTCCTGCAGGGTGGTATGCTGGGCAGATGTACTTTAGATCAACATACTTGGACTGAAGTTACAGAAAATTCATAAATTGCTCTTTACGTGAAACTTGATTTTTGAGTGGGAACAGTTTGCTGAATGTCTTATTTCCTATTAAAAGTGGTGTCCGAAGGCATAAAAGAGCAGTACATGAAAATAAATCTTACGTTCTCCACAACCCCTGGAAATCATAACATTAGTCTTTACCTCATAGTTTCTAAATTAATTTTTTAGTGTCAAACTTATACAGCAGTTGCTTATTTGTCAGCCAAATATCCCCAGCTATTTGTAAACAAGCTTCACATTTATGAATCAGTAAAATTTTCAGTAAAATAGTAGATGGTGCTGCAGTCATGATGTTATGTTACTTTACAAATTAAAACAATTTTTTAATTGGAAGACCACTTTGCAGAACAAGGCAAATGGGGAGAAATACTCTCTGTGTTATTTCTGATCAGAAAAATGACGTTTCCATATAGCTGTTATTTCTGTGGGAGAAAGAAAACTGAGGCATCAATGTCTTCCTCATCACAGCAGCAGATAAGAGTGAAAATTTCATTAGTAAACTTCTTCAAACTTTTTTACTCAACAAATTCAAAAAATGATTTATTCAGATATCATTGTATTTCCTAGAAGGTTGGTGACACAAAATATTTATTATTAATATTTATTTAACCTAGTGCAGGGTGGTACATTAGCTTTTACAAGCAATATTTCAAGTGAAATGGTTTCCTGTCAAAAACTTTGTTAAAAACTGAAGTGGAACAGTAAAGATATCAGGATTCTAAATAAACATTTGCCTTCTGGTTAGGGTACTCCTATAAGATTCAAAGTCAAATCCCTGCCCTTCTTACTTAAGAGGGGTTTTTGCTGTTAGTACCTTCAGTCTTGGTTGTGAGCCTGAACTCTGTTTTACTCATTGCAGTCCAAGGAGAGAACAAAAAGGCACGTCCACCTCCGAGGACTCGCAGCACAAGTGCACAGTGTCACCATATTGCCACTTTGCTGACAGCTGCACAGCTTTTAAGGGATTACAGCTCCCAGCTGCCATTGCTTCTGGAGGTTCCTGGGCTCCAGTTCAGCTGCAGTCACGTGTGTGATACCTGCAGTATCTGGGTTTTGCTCTCAAGCAGCCCTTGCTACACTGACAAGAGAATCTCTGTCTACATAGCTTTCAGAACAGAGATGGATGCAGCAGGTGTGTGTGTAAAGGGCAAACCGAAATGGGCAGTGAGAAGTGTACCAGTGGCAGCAACCCAGCAACACAACTACTATTGATTTTGTAGGCATAACCAGGGACCATTGTTAGGTGGAATTTGACAGATACCAATGAAAAAATCCCAGTGGGTGTTTATAAGCGGTTCATGGTCTTTGACCGCAGAAAAGTATCCCAAATGCTGAGTGGCTGCCTCTTCTGAAGCAGCTTTCTCTGCTTTGTTATTAATCAGCCTATCCAATTTGTGTCAGTAAACATCCAGCAAGACCTAGGACTGTGGTTTCTCTCACTTCAACCTGCAGCCTTGACTTCCAGACTGTAACATAAGAGGCATGGATAACAGAATTCATTGGGAAAGAGTTATAGAATAACTGAGCAAACAAAATTACACTTTCTGGCTTTCTAAATGATCTCAGAATATCTGTCAGCAGTGTACCATAAAACACTGCCCCAAATAACAGATAGAGACTCAAACTTGCCTCTACCTTACGTTTTTCAGATTGACAGATATGCAGTAGATTAGAAAAGCTGTATGTCACTTCTTCATAGCTGGACCTCAGCAGGATTCCACTAAAACTTCCTGATTAAATTCCAGTAAAAAAAAATGAAACTTTCACAAATCTCCAGGCACAAAAATAGTCCTGAGGCATTTAGGAGTTTGGCAGAAAAGAAACAGTGGCATAGATAATCAAGCTTTTGGTCATTAAGGGCTTTGCAGGGCAGCAGAGGGAAAGGGGTTCTACTCCCCTTTGGACTTTGTTGACTTTTTTTTGGCAGACTGTACAGACTCTACAGGTAGGAAACATTTTGTCCACCTGCTCCTCTCAGTCCTTCTGACTCGTTTGTGCATTTGCAATCTCCTCTGTGAAGTCTGCTGAATGATGTGGTCCTCCCTTTAAGTTGCTTGCCTGCTGTCAGGCAGGCAGTTTAGTTCATAGTAAGTGACTGGGAAACCCAATTCCCTTACAAATTTGTGAGGAGTTTCAAAAATTAGTAACCTATGTTTCATATGTAACAGAAAAAATAACTTCAAAGTGATCTGGCATTTCCTTCAAAGGCCATAAATGTGAAAGTTGTGGTTCTAGAGAAGATGGTTCTGAGGGATTCCCAGGGCACAGTGCACTGGTGGCTCAGAACAGTCAGCATTCCTTGCTGAGAAACCCTGATATTGTCCTAACAGCCACTCTTTCCATAAGGAAAGGCCTTTGTGGAGAACTGAGGGATTTACTTGTACCGACCACAGCTAGACTTTGGGAACTGTCTCTGTCTTTTTTGAAAGACATTAGATAAAGAGGAAGAAACTTGATTTTGGGATTTTGAGTAGAAAGAAAGAAATTGAAATATTAAGTATTACAATTGCAACATTATTCCACTTCAGATATTAAGAAATACCTACAAAACTTTACATAAATTTAACAAAAATTTTTATTTCAAGTATTTTATAAATCAGCTGTTATACACAGAATACTCAAGAACATTGTCTTTAATTCAAATTCAGCTTTTACTGCTACAACAGTCATTCTTACTAACACAAATAATTTAGTTTATATCAGAAGGTGAAAGTTCTCACACAGACATTGAATTAACACGCTACTCTAAAATGATACTTGTTTGTGAGTGCCAATTTAGTAAGAGCCTATCATAACATTTTCTGAAAAAACACATTTCAAAGATAAACAAGAAAAATAAAAGCTGCATCTCAAAATGTGTGGTTGATGAACACACATTGCAGCAATTGCAATAATGTATTCTTACAAGAAATGGAAGGAGAAGATGAAATGCTTTGTACTTTAACTCAAGAAACTGAAAACATTTGTCAAGGCTAAGTAGGAAAAGAATTTAAAAGGAAGTCAAAGGTATTCAAAAGAATGTAAACGGCTTTGTATTTTGTGAGGAAGAATGAAAACCTTTCATAGAAGGAGACTGTGATGATCTCTGATCCTGTCCAAATGCAAATGAAAAACTAACATCATCTTTTCCATCTCCAAATGCAGAAGTCGATTCCGAGGGGAAGGGAAATGCAAATGCAGCCTCATTTTCTGGTTTCCCAAAGAAGCTTCCTATATGGAATACATATAATATTTAGTATTAGATTAAATCTTACTGAGAGGATACTGCATTCAGCATATGCTTCTTTGTTAATATATTGTGCCAAATATCCCACTGAGCATCAACCTACAGTTGTGTGTAGATTTCTGCACCAGAGGTGGTATTTCCAGGGGGTTGTTATTAGAATTGACATCGAAGGAAGTGTGGAGCACTTGAATGGTTTAGAGCAATAAAACACTTCTGCATGCTACATTTTGCAAAAGAGGTATTTGTAAACAGAATCTGCAAAAGTGTTTCTTTAGAGAAAAACATGATCAATCATTGAAATGCTTGGACTTCTTCTCCCTTGCAAGTCCTCTCATTTTGTTTCAAACATATCTAACATTATCCCTATTTCTTTCTTTCTCATACCTCTTTTCTCCATAATACATCAGACATTTGGGGCCCAACATGCAAGGAAAGATTTAAGCTAAAGATTTAGTTAAAACACAAATGAGCTCAATAAACCAGTGAGCTATATTATCACAATTGAACATCCTTTCCAGACAACCGAAGGAGCTCTTTTAAGCTGGATCATGAGCCTGACAGTCATAGAAACACAAGCAGAAGAGAGCTGGTATACGCAAGTACATCTGAGTTTCAGACTTACCAATGTCTTTGTGTGGGGACAGAGAGTTCAGGTTTCCCACAGAATAATTTTCGTCTGTCTGAAATGTAAACAAATTTTTAATTTAACAAACGAGAAAGGCAAAAAGTAAACTCTAATGCTGGTATGTAACATGTTCCTTTGCTTTTGGTGAGAAAGACACTGTCTCAGTGAATGTTAGCAGCCATTACAGAATCTGTATTTAAAGGTATTTATCAGTACATACAGTTGCAAGGCAATTTCTTTGATCAGATGGGTTTTATGATATTTGCATGCAGCTGCAAACACCCTTCCTCCATTCTTCTAGGAAAAAAACAGACTGACGACAGTCCAAAAGCTGACCTGACTTACTGCTGGTTTTTTAAACCGAAAAGATTCAAAATTATTCAAATCTGTGACATTTATAAAATCTCCAAGCAACAACACAGATATTTGCTAGCGAGTAGGGCCTCATGTTGCCAGAAAGAGTAGCAGGATAACCATTTGTCACTCTTAAAATGAGTTCCAAGACTAGATTCAAAATAGATACTGAAGTCCTTCAAAACTCCCAGCAAACTTTAAAGAATCCCAGATCTGCTACAGCCTGGCAAATTTTTGGTTTCTGCTGCTGAGCAGAAAATAATGTGGGTTCTGACAGCACTGGGTGACTTAAAACCCACCTAATTCCTAAACAATTCCCAAACCACTCACCAGTGTGTTCTCTCCTACACACAGCTCATGCTATGTGATACCAACCACATGTGTCTTGCCAAACCCAGAACAAAATGGTGCTTTCCCTCATCCCTGCTTCAGCTTCCAGCCAGAAACCATAAGACTGAGCACAGCCCCTGCAGCAGGAGCTACCTGGGCTCAAATCCCTTATTTGCATAATGGGGCTTGGATCTACACTGCCAAGTGATACCTAAGCCCTGTCCTATGCACACATCTATCCTGGATCCCCAATTATCTACCTAATAGCCCAGGAGAGGAAAAATTACTCTAAAGCACTAAGTTAGGGAACCTGCAAAGAAAATGGAAGATCTGGATTCCGTTCCCTGTTCCATTTAGTTGCCTACCTAGCTCCTCCATTGGAGTATAGCTAATCCATATTTGCTGTTCAATAACCCTAACAGACTGTCCTTTCTTCCTTTCTCACTGTTCTTCACTTCATCAAGACAAAACCACACAGGAGAAGCATGTGAGTCGTGAATTCTGCTAGAGAACCTGAATTTAGAATTGTAACAGTGAACCAGAAGCCTTTTGGTGAGTTGAGTCATTGCGTATTTGCTCGTGATCCATATAAGAGAGATTCATACTTGGTTAGAAGTAATCGTAGAGGGATTGCCGGGAGAGGAAATAAACATTTTCAAAGGACATCAAATGTAAAATTAACTAAGATATTTTTTTTAAAAAATTGCTACAAAGATAACCAGTCTGAAAAATCTCATTCAGTGTCGATGCTGTTTTGTTCACATATTTTGCTTTGTGGAAATTTAGTATTCACAATTGATCATTTTACCTCATCAGATGAATTTTGTGCTCCAAACAGAGAAGAATCAAATAAATTAAAGCCAGGTGACTTCTGAGAGAAGTTCATGAGAGAAAAGAAAGCAGGAGATTTTGATGTTCCTTCTTCACAACCTAGATTTTGAATGCTGTAGATACAGAAAGGTAGAAACTATATTAATAGTTTTTTAAGTGATGTAGATGGCTTTTTTCCTTCTATTTTTTCCTTTTCCTCTTTTTTCACTTTTTCACATCCCCATATCTTCCATCAATAGCTGCTTTTTGCATCACAGAACAGATAACACAATTCTTTAAGGTAAAGGGAGGTGTTGTTCTTACCAACTCCCTGCCCTCTTAGCAAAAAAAACCCCAAAACCCTGTTTAAAGATAGAAACCAGAGTAATAAATATTACTGCAGGAAAAGACAATGTGTGTCATATTTCTAAGCAAAGCACTGATCTTTCAAAACAGCTTCAACCAGAAATGATATTGTAAGAAGAAAACTTAATAAATATCAAGCATAACTCAGGAAAAAATCTGAGTATTTTCAGAAAAGTTTTCTAGAAAATTCTTTCTCTAGTATCTTTCAAAAAGAGCAGAAATGCTTATACAGTAAGTGTGAGTACAACGTTTTGCTCAGAATCAAAATAAAAGTTGAAATCATACTAGTCAAATGGAGGTGTTTTTGAGAACTGTGGTTTTTTCCCCTTTAAGTCAGGTGTTTTAGGTGCTCTTAAGAAAGGTTCTGCACTTTCTTCTGCTATGTCAGGGTTATCTTCATTTGGCTTAAAACCTGTGTGCACAACCTATTAAAAAGAAATAAACAATGATGTTTATAATATGTAAAATTTCCCAAAATATCATTAGTCCTTTCAGCTATAAATATGTCCTGAGTGGAGCCAGCACTGAGCCTGTTTATTACAGTTCTGTGCAAGAAATGAGTTTTAAATGCAGACTTTTTTCAAAACATTTCATCAGCTCACATTAATGAAAATGTTATGCATCAATTGATACCAAACTATGATGTGTATAGGAGAGTCATCCTAAACAGCCTATTAGGGCAGCATAAAACCCCTCAGAACACTGAGGTGATCAACAGCAATGATCATTACATTGGCAATCAGGAGGCATTGATTGGCTCCTCACTGCCATGTTCCTTATAATGAGTCACTTCACCAATTTCTGACACTTGTCTCTTGCCAGCTGAATCAAGTATGTTAAAATACTTTGACTATTCTATAGAAACCTCTTACTTATGGCATAAGAAATGCTTTTCTTACTTGAGGTGCATACGAACAGTCCATGTGCACATCTGCTTCTTTATTAGCAGGTTCGGCCTCTTGGCTTGCTGCACAAAAAAGACAGCACTGCCTGTATTATAACAGCATTTTAAACAGATACATAAAAATTACATTGTGGGAAAGAATCCTCAAGAAAAGTTCTCTAGCTTGGCATTGCTATTGGTAAGCAAGTGTTCTGACGGTGGTTTTCTTAGCAACCCACTTTGTGGCTCTGTCCATAACAATTACCTCTTGTTCTGCCACTTACTCGCTGTTGTTAAGGCATTACTCAGGCTGCTTCTTGTGGTTTGGTGTGTTCTTCAAACCTGCCCATTGTTCCCTGAGAGTGCTGTGTTTGTCTACTCCAGCTATTGCCCTCTGAGAGTGTTAATACCAGTCAATAGAAACCGGATGGCAACAATAAAAAAGCACATCCATGTGGCAGTGATGAAGTGCAGTTTAAAGGACTGGGCAAGAGTCAGGATGAGAAATGTGAAGAAACATTATCAGATTTTCTACTATCAGAGTTTCTGCTTTAAGCTTCAGACTGCGCTACATCTCAGGCACTGTGGGTTAGGGTCTTATGTTTCAGTATCCTCTTTGTAAAACAATCTAGACTGTAATATTTTACATGCATCTAAACTAGCAGTACAATTAGAAAAAGAAATATTTAAACTGAAGCTCAGTTCCTTGTGATTTCAAAAACTACAGGTGTATTTGTAACTACCCTGGTTTTTTTCTGTAAGCATTCTTCATGTTTCTCTCCAGTTAATCTTCATTTTTAATAATCTTAATCTGATTCTTCAGGATACCTAAATTACTGGGTTTATTATATCCCTTTTCTTTGCATTTTCTCATGCCTTCTGAGTAGATGTTAAGACTGGATTTCATTTTACACAAGTCATTGAGACTTGAGCGTGAACTTCCAAGAGATGTTGGACAGATCCTTTCATTCACAAAGGTCAGTGCAGACTAAAGCCCACATTACTGAGCAGTTCAGTCTCTATTTAAATTAGGACTCTGCCTGTCTGCTATACTCAAATTTTGAGTTAAACAATCAAAGTGGAAAAGAAATGCAAATGGTGGCCCTCTTAATGCCAGAATGAAAATCTGGTCCCCAGAATTTTTTGGTTTGTAATTATATGATCCAGCCTTATAAAAAAAATTACAGTAGTACTTTACCCATTACTGCATTTTCACTCTCAAACTGTTGATTGGAAGTCAACTGCTTTGGAAGATCTGACAGTCTAAAAGACAAAATTTAATGTTTGTCTAAATGTGAATTATTTCCATAAACCCCAGCCTCAGGAATGAAAACTACTTTATTAAAGAAAAGTTACCTGAATTTCACTTGGTTTTGTATGCTTACTATTGATGGAACTTGGGCAATCTGTGGATTATTAGTCCCTGCAGTGTCAATAACCATCTAAAAGACAGGAAAAAATTCAAATGAGGCAGCAAATGAAATTGTCACTTCAACACTATCACTTTGATTTCTCCTTAGGCTGTGGAAATCCCTTCTTTTAACCAGAAATTAAGGATCAGATAATGTAAAAACTTTGTCTTTGCTTTACCTACATTTTGACAGCATGATACCCAAAACCACTTCCGTAATTTTTTAATAAAGTCTTAGTCACAGCACTGATAAATAGATGTGATTAATTAACTTTTCTGTAACACTTCATGCAGGTTTGCTACTGCTGCAGTCTGGTTGCTCGTGCTTGTCAGCACAGAAAGGGCTGGGGCCAGGCCTGGCTCTGTCTCTGAAGGCCAACTGAGCACCCACATCAGTCTCAGTCAGCACAGGCCTCACGTGTGGATTGAAAAACCGCAGAAAACTTGGAAATACTCTCACCTCACAGATTTTCATCAGAGTAGAAGCCATAACTCTTCTATGTAGCATGTATTTGTGCCCTAAGGGCAGGGTGAGGAATCTATGCCTCAGCATCAAATAACACATTATTTTACAGGGAGTGTCCAGTTCTTGTTTATTGTTGATTAACAAAAGGTATCAAAATGAATTCTATTCAGGGTAGGGGACAAAAGGGCTGGTTCTGCAGAATCTGTTTGCCACTCAACTCCTGTAGTGTACAGCACACCTTTTCTGAAGCATAGCAGCCTTCTTTCTTCCATTTTTTTATTTTTCCTCAGACTCCATCTTCTTTTCCTTGTTGCCATCACCCTTTCTTAAAGTTCTCTTAACCCTGACTTACTGCTTCCCACAATTATCTAAGTGCAACTCTAGGCTCCTAGCCTCATCTCTAGATCACCCTGGCAGCAGCCCTTCCATCATCCTCATCATGTCCAACTCCCCAAGCCAGTCAAAAATCAGAATTGCTTGAAATTTCTTCTGGTCTTGTCCCACTCAGTCCTGTCACTGTCCTTCATCTTGTCTTGTGTTATGAAGGCTTTGTCTTCTCATGCAGGCTTCACTAAACCATTTAGTGATTCACTCACTTCATTCTTCAATTCCCTTGAAATTCTTAAGAAAATCACAACTGGTTATGCTAACTTATTTTACCTGATTTTTGTTGTTCATTAAATTTTGATTTTAAATAGATGCAGTGAGATGTCTCTTAGAAAGAAGGTTCAGAGATAGAAACTTCCCCAAGCTCCCACACAGCAAACACAGTTACAAACTCTTCCACCCCTTATGGCCTTACCTCCTCTGATTTCTCCATTAACACTTTAACAATCTATTGCTCATATGAGTGGTCTTGCACTACATGAGATTATTGGCGGTTTTCACAACTTCGCAAGTTGTACCTCCAGCTTTCTTCTGGATTAGTTTATTGTATTTGAATAAAAAATATTGTCTCTGAATAAAGCTGCAATTCACTCCACCATTTCAAAAAAAGTGTCATAGTAACTATGTTCTTATGGGTGAGAGATAGAAAATGGAGTTGTGAGCTCCTGCAGTGCACCAGGAAGTGTTGTTCATGGTTTTATTCCTCTCAGCCCAGATTTCTGTTTCTGGTTAAACCTCAGAATGGAGCTGTTAACTGTAGGCTGTCCTGTACACTTAGGCCTTCATGAAATCCTTCATTATGGAGCAGATGGCTCATGATTCATCAGTAGCATAATATTCTGATCCTCCACCAGAGTTCCAAATATTTGCTGCATGCAGAATCTACAGAGGTTATTTTAAATGCTAAAAATTATTGTACAAAACGAGTTGGTAAGATGGTCCACCTTGAGTTTGGCATTGGAATGCACTTTGTGAGAACATAGATATTTTCAGAATGAAAAGGCACCAAAGAAATATTTTTTCTGTGATTACCAAGCAATTGCAGATTACCATGATTAGCAATTTACAGTGCTAACAGGTTTTATGCAAGACATAATATCATGAGGTATATTTGAAGTGTTTTAAATTTAAACAACCACATAAAACAGATTATATAACTTCATATTTTTACCAGTGGGAGAGCAACACACCTGTGATGAATCTTCTGCAAGGCTGAAGGAACTGCTGGTGGCCACTGAAAGTTCCACTGGTTTCTCTTTTTCTTCTCTCCCTGAATTTACAAATATTATGTAATATTGTCAATAGGATTAAGTATCCAAAGCATGGCATTGTTAAACCAAACTTGGGAACAAACCTTATAAACTTTCCTTTTAATAGAGAGCAAAAAGAAACTTATCACAAAATATGAAACGATCAAACAAACAATAGTTGTTTAATATTTACTGTACTAAAGCAAACTGTGTTAACGGTATTTTAGATTTGAAATTAAATTATTTTCAGATGTTTCTGACACCATGCATCAGGTGTATCTGTCACATTACTTTACTCGTTGCACAGATAAGAGAGAAATCAGACACAGAAGATTTCCAGAACATAAAAAAAGGTAAGCGCCCAACTTCCATTGAAAGCCTGGCTTCCACTGTAAGTAGTTGAGCAGTTCACTAGATTTGTTATCATCAATTACCCGTTCTTTTGCACAAAAATAACCCAAAATGCTCACTTAGAAGTCATTAAACACACTACACCTGTTTCTGGTCGTTGCTTTGAGAATCTAAAGCTCTCTACAGACTGGACAAATTTCTGAGGAATGCATGGGACACGTAATGTTTTATACAGCTGTTTCTCCTTTGGCAAAGATGGGTGTTCACGCTCTTCAAACACCCTAAATAAATTTAAATTTTAAAAAAAAATTAATCTTTTCAAAAGAAAAGAAATCATAAAATATAACTGCTTCAACTAAGCGGAATTCTCAAAGGCATTGGATGTTGTCAAGGAAGTTCTACCAGCACCAGTAGTTGATAAAAATTAGGTTTTCTTTAAATAATAGCAGAGAGAGAATATCTCTGAAAAAGAAGCCAAAAAGGAGTAATGAGCCAATCATAAGAACACTGGTGGCTTAAATTCTGTCAGTGCCAAAGAAAAGTATTAGTATTGTGGATTTTTACGCTTTAATCAAAGTGCCTCATTACTGTAGTTCTGAAATCACATTTTCACATTTAAAACCGCTTTCTCTCTCTCTCTCTCTCTCTCTCTCTCTGAGATTGTCTGGAATACTCACACTACACATACACAAAAGAAAAAAATGCAGTAAGTGTTTTCACTCGTGGGGTAATTATCTGTGTAGGGTAAATAGCCCTTTACAGTGCAGAAAGACAAAGGTTAGCAGAACAATGAAGAGTAAAGTGGCTATTTGGCACAGGAACATTTACTACTTTTTAGAATAATGAGTTCTATTTTATTTTCTCTCTAGCATTCCTGTTCAGTGCCTCTGTGCTTCTAGCTACAACATCTGGCTTGTAGCTGACTGAACAATGCTGTTCAGAACAAATGAAGAACTGAGTCAGTCTTTTTGTTCTTGAAATTCTCCATAAACAAAGATAAGATAAAACGTAGCATACACTTTATAAGATAGTGTGAAGTAATATTAACAACATTAATAAAAAAATACCACTGAGAAGGACTGGCTAAAATATAAGGACCTAACACATTAAACTCGTATACACACACAACTGTGCTCACATAAAACCATGAAAGCACCTCAGCCAAGTATCTCTGATGAAAAAGACTATTTTCTCTTGTAGTTACATTTATACCTGGTGCTGTGCTGGACTGAGACTGAACAAACCGTACAAAACATATACCACCTAAGAAATTAAAAACCAAAGTAAATCTTTTAGATAATTCTAGATAAACCTGTGTCAAGAATGAATATTACAGAAAACAAGATGTGTGTGGCTGGCGTATCTTTAATTTCAGAAGCAGGGAGCTCAAAAGCAAAGAGAAATCAAAACAGAGCTAAGCACAGAACTCTGGCTAAAACTGCTTGACTTCGTTCCAAATGGCTCATTTTACCACAATCATCATTCAAAGATCAGTTGAACAAGGCTACTGTGGCTGAGGTCATCAGTTAGGCTGCCATAAATAGTGGGGGGTTTGTGGTTGGGGGGGTTTTGGTTGGTTGGTTGGTTGGATTGGGGTTTTTTTCAGAACTTAGGATGTCAAACTGTTTTTAAAAGTTCCTGGAGTCAGTTTCCTTGTGCTTCTGCAAAGCCTATCAGATAACTCCGTATTTCTAAAGACTTACTCTCCGTTAAATAAAAAATCCTCTTACAATGCATATCTATACAGAAGAATGTCTCGAAGGCAGAGTTACAAACCAAACTCAGAAATTCTTAAGACATTCATTCTTTAAGTAGCAAAACCTTTCAAAGGAGCCCGCGGTTAAACTCTATGCATGTGCCGTACACCTGCTCCCTTCCCTCCACAAAAGCACTATAGAAATATAAACCATGCACATCTTCTCTGCCATTAATTAATACTACTGGAAGAAAATTAAAACTGCATCCTGAAGCTCAAAACAATCCAAATTGCAGCAACAAGAATAAACATTTGTCTTCTTTCTCTACTTCTTTGTTAGCAGACATCTGAGTAGATAAAAACTCTTTATCTTGATCCATACTGCAGGGATTTTTTAAGTGTAAAGAAAAAAAGATATATTCTCAAGTCAAAATAAAGTGCCATTTCCTTAGGAGAATTTTTTTCTTTGTAGCATAAAGAAACCCAAGGATTTATATTAATTTCCACTAGAGGAATCAAGTGTATCTCATTATACACATGAAGAATCACACCTGCTTCTGTGGTATTTACAGCTACTGAAACCATTCAGTGTTCTCATCCAGGATCATTCTTTTGAGTTGGCCTTTCATATATTGTTTACATTAGAAATCCAGAAACAACTTTATAATTACTTTTCTAAGAATTATGTTATCAAGTTTTTTTTCTTTGATCAGTAAAAGTCAATCCCTTTTGATGCAAAGACGCTGAAAGAGCTGCAATAACCCACCATGGAATCTCCTTTATGTGAAGCTTTAACAAAAAGCTCTCACTTGGAAAGTAAGAGATGGAATTAATACATGACCAAATTGGGAAAAAAAAAAAAAAAGAATTACAGAGTCATGGAATTAAATCTCTCCCAACCATTTTACAAAAGCAGAGAGAATGAACACTATATATGCCATAGCACAGTTCAAGATATCAGCCTTTCTATGTAATAAATAGAACGTCTAATTGAGAAATCAAGACCAGGGCTTCAAAAGAGTTGAGTCCTGTTTGGTGATTGATGAGAGCTCTTGCTTTGGAAATTAAACTGTGATACTTGTCAGCGTAACTGGTGAGCTACGAATCAGCTGCAAGAGCTGGTAAGAGCAGGGGAATCTGTGTTTTACACTCCTAACCAACAACTAACTGACCAGCACTGAGTGATTCAAACAAGAGGCTTTTTAAAAGAGTTCCCACTGCCATCCTGCTGCCATCCTGCTGCCCAGAACAGAACATATATATCAGCACCTATAAATTGGCTTGCAAGTTGGCTTCTTGTCTTGAAGCCTTCTAAAGCTTTTCATGGGTATTAATTTGTACATTGTTCTGCCCAGTGCTTTCATTGCTCTCTTTAGTTCTTTCCCTTGATGCTGCTGGTTTCATGCTGGTCTGGATCAGTTCATGGTGATTCACAGTACAATTCCCTTTTATTTCTTCTTCTTCTGTGGCAGAAGATGAAGATATCTCCTCTTCACAAAGATCTTTTTGCTCAGTAGTAATTTTGTAGTGGCTGCAGGACAGCTTGAAAGAAACTCCTGCCTTTGGTACCCACATTCTGCTGTTGCATTGTTTTGAATCTGCAAAGGTTTTATTTACTATGGATCATTTTCTCAATACACATTTTCTCCTTAGTTTGTTTTTTTTTCCAGGGCTTTTTTTTTTCCTTGTTTTTTTTTCTACAGCTTCATAATACACCAATAGTTACTTAAGCAGTCACTTCCATGCTTTCTAGTGAAGACTTCTTTTAATACACTAATGTCAGGTAAAGATATTAAAAAACCAATTTGATGCCATTTTCTACAAGCCTTTATGTTGCAGAACATACACAACTTCAGGTGAAGGTACAAACAGACTTCATGACAGGAAAAGAAATGTACAAATGGCAGGTCTGGCAGTGCACCTTATGGATTCCTTACCATGAGGAGCCTCACCAAGGGATTCTTACACCTGCACACCCAGAGCATGGATCTCTGCCTCTTACAGCAGGCTTTTAATTGGTATTTTGTGTTCTGCAGACTGAACACACATGTGTTTCTTTGAAAATTCAGAGAGAGTACTTCCCATCTTTTTTTTACTTTGGCTTAAAACTAAGGGGATTTCTTGCTTCCCCACGTTTCTGTTCTTGCCAGTTACAAAAATCTTACATGAGAAGGTAAAATGGGTGCAAAGGCTACACCACAAAGAAATGATCATCTGAATGACTCATAGGTCTGTAAGAAGATATTAAAGACCCAAAATGTCCCTGTGAAAAGGATATTAGGAATTATTAAAATGATACTTTTTTATAGATATATTCCACGAAATGCCTATTTAAAGCCCTAAAATGATTCTTTTTCAAGCACACCATAATATAAAATCACTTAGACAAAGTCTTTCAGACATATTTTCACTTTAAAATGGATTTTAGTCTAGAAGTATCAGCTCGACAGGAGATGTTTCAACATTCATAAGGACTCCAGATAAGTGCAAGATAGTCCTCATGGTGATTTTCAGTCATTGTAATTGAGCTCAAATTAAAGTGAGTCTCAGCTGTAAATGATCACTGACTAATTTACTAAGCCATTAATCCTGTCTATGAAACTTTCACTCATGCTTGTTTTTAAGAACTAAATTAAGAGTTAAATTTCTTAAGTAGTTAAGAGGTGAAGACAACTGACATGTGGAACCCTGACTCCTTTTCCAAATATATATTTAGTAGAGTAAATGTTATTTTATCTCTGACTGCACAGTCACTGTAGTTGCATTAAAAACTACTCACACAGATCTCTCAGCAGCAGCTGAGGAGAAAATGCTTCTACAAAATATTTTTATAACATGTTTCCGGATACATTGAGCTTCCAAGAATCAAAATTTGTCACCATCTTAACCCCTAGAAACAGAAAACTTTTAAAATTACATAGTTTAATCACATGGCCAGGATTAGAGAAGCTTGCCAGTCCTTATTTAACAACAATTTGTGTTTTGCAGCAGTCTTTATGTAAATGCTGAGATAGTATTCTGGGGAAAAATAATTTTGAAGTGTACCTTTCTTTAAACTCTTCTGGCTTCTCAAGACTTTTCTGATTTTTTCCTTCAATCTTTTCAGAATTATTTTGATCTTCTTTAGTCTCTTTGAAGGTCTTAAAAGATAAAGAACAAATGGCATAAAAATTGACAAAACTTGAAATACTTTAGCCATGTGCTGCAAAAATTTTCTAAACCTGATGAATCAGTGCTCAGTAGTAGTTTTTGAAGCCAGGAGGAGAACAAGGAGAAATAAGGAAGAAATAAAGAGAACGAGGTTAAAAAGAGGCAATATTTTTTGTTGGAACCGTAACAACTGGAATAAACACAGACGTTTTGGAGCATGGGCTGTAAATGTCAGAACCTGGAGTTCCTTACATGGTCTCCTTCATAGCTATAAACAAATTCACCACACCCCTTCTTGCTGTATGTTTACACAGCATATCCCACATTAGGAACTTCAGTCTGTAACTATGAGTGTCAAACAGGATCACAGAATATAAACAGAAAAAACCACCCGTGCAAAACATGCTGCTATCAGCACAAGGCAGTAAATGGAGCCCCTGATCATCTGGTCCAGACAGGTAAAAGCAGCCAGATGCAATGCTATAAAAAGTTACTAAACCTTTGCAAGATTGGGCTACTCAGGCTCAGAAGAGACCTTTTACAGAGGAGTGGGTCCAAATTCTGTCCTGATAAAATCCTTTTGATTTTTTTGAATATTCTCCCTTTGGAATCAGTGCTTCTCCTAGTCAGTGGAACTGTACTGATCTCCTGTCTAAAATCAGCCAGTTTTACTGATGGGTATTGTATACCCACACATGTATTTTGGGGGAAAAAAAGTAAGGAAAGAAGGAATTTCCATTATTCTTATTGTAAAGCATATTTAGTTAAGCACAAACCCTTAAAAACCTGGTAGGACCTGTGAAAGCTGCACACTCAAGCCCCGGGGCTCACTGAGGAGCGGTCCTGATCTATTTTCAAGTGTATTCTCCTGAGCTGACATCAAAGTCACCACGACACAGTGCCTTAGCAGAAACTGGCACAAACTGAGGTCAACAGAAACCTAGCTTTAAGCACCTTTACATTCATGGACCCCTCCTCTCTAAGAAAACCTGTGTGATGCTATAGAAACATAATTATAAGGCTGGAATCATCCTGTTGGTCTGTGTGCTTGAAAATACACTGGTTTTTTGACATTTCAGAAATGTCAAAATGTAACGGTGCTATGTATGACCACATATATAACATGTATTTATATAAAATAAAATTAAGATACAGTTACCTTTTTTAAGTAGTCAATTTTCATTTGTAATTCTTTTGCTTCTTTTTGCAGCTCAATGGTTTCCTGTGCAGCAGCTTCAGCGAGCTGCAATGTTTCCTGTGTTTTTTTCTTCATAGATGCACTTCCATGTCATGGAATATATTTTACAACAATATATTTTTTCAAGCAAGGGATGCCATCAGATCCCCGACCTCTCTATGCCGTAACACAAATGCTAGAGGTGCAGGAAACTCTGATAAATCTACATTTCCTTGGCAAATCTTCAATTCTAACTCCAATTAAGCTTCTCCTAAATGAAGCCTTTTGATGGATATGTTATTAAATGAAATTTTATTGTCTTTCCCAAAAATGCTCCCATAAATTTAAAATGAATAGCTGAATTTGACCTTCAGTGTTCTCACAGAGAAATGCCAATGCTACCACTCTAACCATAAATATATAAATAATTACTTTCTTTTCTAATAGAAAGTTGTGAAAGGTAAATATAAAACTTCTTTCCTGCTAACTGAATAAACACTAGATATCAAGGATACATGTGTACAGCCCAATCATTTACGGATATAAAAGGAACAGCCTCTGCGAAAATAAAATTTACTTTCAGATCATTAACTAGTAAATTAATTTTCTTAACAAGTACAAGACAAATTAATAGATCAGGAGCATTTATCTTGGCTTAGTATAGATAACAAAAATCACAGTATAACAGTAATGACATTAAAAACAGCACTAAAAAGAGATGAAAATTAAATTTAAAATTTTGAGAAGCTAGATCTAAAGGAATCTTAGAACATATTAACACAAGAAGGTCAATGAGAAACCTCTCCCCATTACATTTATGGGTTGGAGGAAGGAATATTAGTATATATAATCTAAATTCTTATTTGCTGCAGATTTTTTTCTAAAAAAAGTGTAACAAAGAGAATATATTTTATTAGCTTAAAGGAAACTGTGGGAAATTAGAGGTTTTCTGTATGGCACCTTTAATGTCCAGTGCACTGCCAAAAGGCTTTATTGTAAAAGCATTGACCATAACAGTACCCAGAATATCCAAGCAAGCATCTTCTTTCCATTTGTATTTTTCACAGCGTTTCAAAACTCTCATTTGGATTTCTTCAACTTCTTCCTTTTTTTTGTAACACTCTTGGGCAAGAGCAGTTTCTGTATATTTTTTGCGGTGTTCCTGCAAAGTCTTTGTACACTGGGCTATGGAATCCTGATACATTTTCCTATAAAAATACATGTAGTTTAATTTTTTTCACAAGAAGCTGTTGTTTATAAGGAAAAAAAAAAAACCTATAAATTTATGGCATCAGCTCAGTTCATTTGCTGCTATCATAGGAAGAAGAGTTGGATTATATTTAATATGGCAATATTTGGCTTTATTTTTTAATTTTCCAGCTATATTCAAGGAAGACTATGCTGCATGTAACAAAGAATAGTCATGATGTAAAAACCAGCCAAACCTCCCTGTTCTGAAGGGAATGCAGACCATACCATATCCAAAGGCAGCCTGGCACATGACAAATATGGTTTTCCCTGTGTAATTATAATGAAACTCACTGCAGGCCAAAGTCTCTGCTGGTGCACTTTGGCACAATTCCATCGGTTTCGGTGGAGCTGGATCAAAGTTACGGTAGAAGAGAATTTGGCCAAACCTCCCATATTTAGAGCAGCCTGGTGCACCTCTGGACTAAGAGCTGCCTCCAAGGAGATGCTGAGTAATCTCTGTCTGACTCAGGGAAGCCTTAAAGACACCTATCAATCACACTGAAACAATAGGACCATTCATACTTAAGGTTAAGCAAACACTTGAATGTTTAAATGGCAAAGAGGCAGAATGCTCAGCTTCTTGTGAGGCTGCCCCATAAATTAATGTTACACTCAATATCATTTCACTGACATCATGCGAGCACATAGCTATGAATTACTGAATTAGGTAACATCAATTAATGCAGGGAAAGCTTGCGTGAACAATGGAGAGGCAAATTTTAAAATATTATTAGTACACTTAAAGATTAGCAAGAAATTCCTTTATGGGAAAAACTATGGTGCATAAAAGCAACTAAAGCCAGAGACCCACCTCTTAACCTGCCCTACATTAAAGAACAGCTCTCACTGCTTGAAAGCACACAGGATTTCTCTTTAAGGAACACATTTTATCTCAAATTACTATCAGTCATTTAATTGCAGCATGACTGAAAGGCTACATTTGACAGTCATGGTTGCCCACCGGCTGTGCCAGGCAATGGGAGAGAGAAAAACTTATGTCCGAATTCAACACTAGAAACTTCTGCTCTTACAAAAGGAAAACAAATTCACAGGGCAAAACATAGTAAGATTACAATTTTCAAATAAAACTGCACTCCAGGCATAAGTTCCTGTTAAACTGACCGAAGTTCAACACACTTTAGGGGAAAAAAGTTGTAGGTCAACACTGTGAATCAAACCTAGGAATTGGTATTTCCCAAACTTCACATAGAAAATGACACCAATCTATTTGCTTTTTTTTACACAGGCAGTCTCAGGAATCTAAGTTTTTCTATTTACTTAATATTTCTGTATACTGTACAAAATTTCCCGGGTATGAAAGACAAAAAATATTCAGTTCTATTTAATTAAATAGATGTTACAACAATAACTGATCAAAAAAAAAATTTGCTAATAAACAACTTAGAATGCATTACAAATAAATTTAAACAATATAAACAAGTAAAATAATCTGTTGTAACAGGTACATTCCAAGCTTGTGAACATAATTCTAAAACTTTATATTCTTTTCCCAAAATCTATTTTTCACACATAATATTTATGGCCATGTATAGAATAGTAGTCTTGAGAAATTGTCACTATTTTTAATATTTTCTCCAAGTAATTTACATCCTCCAGTTCATGCAGATAACACAGACTCTTTAGAATTCAGCACTGTTCACATTAATTAGAAAAAGTTTTAATCTAACTACAACAGGAGGGGCAGCACTCACAACCCCTTGAACATTATGTAGATAGCAATTTATTATTTTTTCCTTCTTCATATCATTTATTTTCAGGATTAACTTCCAGTTCATATAAGCATTCTTATATGTTCTTGAAACCAACAACAACAAAAAAATGTGGAACATTTTATAAACCTTTATTATAAGTGCCTAATTAAACACAAACTGATCTGCCCATCTTTTAAAAACATCTTTCCATCTAAAGCAGCATGTCCTCAGTGCCCCCAAAGGCCAGACTAAAAAGAACATTCAGCTCATAAAGTTCTAAAGACATTTATTTTTCTTCCTAATTTAAATATTTAGAATTTGCTGAATGCACATCTTGCTGACTTGAACATATCATCAAATGCTTTGGTGCAGAGAGACTATATTTGAGGCACAGTTTTGAAAAACACATGAATTAAATTTATTTTATGATTTGTAGTCATGATGTCTTATAATTAAGCTCAGGAAAACAGATCAAACACTTTCATGTTGGAATTGAAACTAGTTATCTAAAGTAGCAATTTAAAAGTAATGCTTCTTTGGCTTGTCAGCTCAAATTAGTGAAAGCCAAAATGGCTTAATCATATACTCATAGAAAGCAAATTTAGCCTTATTTTTCACCAAATTTAGAGCTCTGAACAGGAAGAAGAAAGATAAGCTACTAACCGAGTTAATTAAAGGCTCTCAGGCATGCTGTTTCTGCTGTCTTGGACAACTGGCAAAAAGAATGATTACAAAAGACTCAAAGCCAATGTTTTAAATTACCCAAATTTACGACTCTAAACTGGTATTTAGGTATCTGGAGGGGTCTGCCATGACTTTTGCACCACAGGGCCAAGCAGTCTCCACCCCTTCACAAGCAGAGCACTGCAGGTGAGCAGCCTCTCTAAAATGGAGATCAGTTTTACTTCACTAAACAGAACTTTGGGGGGTCACCTTGGCACAGCACATTTGGAACATTTCAGTGAGAATCTTCAGGGTCTTTTCTTTATTTCATTGACTGCAGGCAGCTACATTGCACAGTTAACAATTTGTTTTAAATGCCCAGTCTAATTAGTGAAGATGGAACACCTGAGATGCCACTCATGGAACAGAATTGACTTTGCAATTAATGCTGACTGGAAGTTTGCCCACAACTAGTCTTAAAATGGTTTTAGAGCAGGCTTTTCTGAGCCACTTACTCATTTTTCAGGACCTAAGACTGAATTTGCATGCTTTGTGGTTATTTTGAAGGGTATACAACACTATACAAAAACTTGATTTGCATATTCTGATAATCTTACGCAATTCATATTCAAAAATAAGGAAAAGCATAAAATTATCTGAATGCTTATAACTGTTACCTGAAAATATTAATTGTTTCTATTTATTGGGCTTTTCTTGAAAGAGTAGGCACTTGAACAATGTTCTGAAAAATTGTAAGAGGCATTTGGGAAGCAACTGAATTTCAAGAATTCCTATTTTATCATCTTTCATTGGCAACTACAAAATAGCATGATCTCATAGTAATGTAAAAAAAATTCTTTCAATTATTCAGTCATTTATAAGTGACTATAAACACCTGAAAATTTGCAACAATTTTTAAATGCAGACTGCACTAGTTTTGCTGATCAGTTTGGTCAGTTTAGTCAGTACTACTGCTGGAAATCTCATCTCACGTGATCATAGATACCTCTCATTTTCTGCAGCTTCCTCTGAAGCTTTAATTTCATTTTTCAAATATTCTTCATGCTTTTTAAGAATTGCATAAGTGGGCTTCCAGCTGTGGACAAAGTAAACAAAAAACAAAAGCATATTAGTGGTCTTTCTTAGTAAAAAAACATTTAAAAAAGAAGACACCAAGTTACTTTAGCTAGCTTACTAGAACAAATGATTTATGAATTTTTTGAAAGTTAAACATAAATGAGTTTACTACAGAAATCTTTTGCAGGCATACATTTATTTTGTTAATATTTTAAACCTGCAAATTCGAGGGAAAAAAAATTAGAATTAAGAAAGATTACAAAGCACTTTTTAAGGAATTAATGGAATGAACTTCACAAATTTTTGGAGCTAATGCTAAGTAATGAGGCATCTAAATCCACATTTAGGTCCTCAACACATAACCATGAGTAAATACTTTAGATATGCTGAATCTTCTTGTTGGAGACACCCACAACTTCATTCTCACCAGTATCACCAGCACCCATCTCATACCTAAATGCAAGCAGCAGTTACAAACTCAGAATTTCCTCCATTTGCTAAGCAAGTCCTGCTCAGAAAGCATGAAAGTGATTTTCCTACAGCAGGATGCTGTAGATGGTACTGAGAGCAGAGCAGCCTCACAGAATACTTATGACTATTGAAACAGCAGGACTTTCTCAACATCCAGGCATTAGAGATACCCCTGCCTTGGATATGGGAATACTAGAAAAACAGGCAGATAGACTTTCTGATTCAAATGAAATTTAGATGTGATCTTTAGGAGAGGCATATTTAAAAGTTTTTGAAAAGAAAGCATCCTGTCTGGAAAAAAAAAGGTGTAAGACACATGAACCATCTAGCACTCCTGGCACAAATTGCTGGACATCACTGGTGATTAAAAGTGGAACTACAAAATGTTACTTCACCATATCTACTGCAAATTCAGCAGAAAGCTGAATTTCAAAAGGGTCAGATTTTTTTCAAAAGCAGAAACCAACATAATTATATGAAAACATGCTTGCACACCAGACACTGCAATGTTCTTTTACTCAGAAAACTCCATGACTTTCTTCAGAGGAAAAAAAACCAGAGATGTAAAAAACATCAAGATTTTATTAATCAGAGTACAAGCCATGTTGTGAGTTACATTTTTTGTTCACGTCTATTCTGTGGACATGGAAAATACATGTAGTACAAGAACATCGGTTTGTGAACACAACCAGATAAGCAGGATTCGAGCAGCTCATTTACTAGTTTGCCAAATGCATCACTTTTTCATGGATGTCCTTGGTAGACATCACATTTATTTGTCCTTCCTTTCATCAGCCAGAGTATAAAAAAGATCTTTATCCACACTACTCTGAAAGCAATAAAATTATCCTGCAGTTTGGCTAGTGGGACAAGACAACAATTTCTTTTCCTAACAACATTCTGAGTTCATGTGGCTTTTTAAAAAATTATCTTCTTTCTATTTCCATGAAATCCCACCATCCTTGCATCCAAATTTAAAAACTGTAAGAGAAACAATAAAATTGAAATAGGTTTCATCAGCAGCATTTCACTAATTCTTACTGCTCTGGGATCAACATTTCTAGTTTGAATCCTTCAAGAAACTAAATATTAGCAAAATTTCATCGCTTGTCTAAAAATATATGTTTCATTTGGGCCATTTTCTGTCTTTGGGTCTTTTTTACATAGACCAATATGGATTTCTTTAGAAAACACAGTATTACCCCAATAGATATGTCCCATATATCGTATTTTCTCTAGACTTGTTGAATATAAGAACCTTGTTTTTTTTCAAGGTCTTCAAATCTGCTTCAATATACTCATGATGTCTTGTAACCCAGACAAAACGTTGTTTCTTTGAGAGCTCTATTGAGCTCTATCACTGGCAATTAGTCAGCTGTGAGGGTGGTTGTTACGCCAAAACAGTATCTGAATTTACAAAACCAACATTAGAATCATGTCCAGTATAGATGGAGTGTCAACCAGAATAAATTTTAGAAGTTTGGGGTGATTCTACCATGTAAGTGCTCTAATTGTCTGGTCTTATAGCCAGAGCTTGTTTATTGCAGTTTTCAGTCTGTCGTTAAATGACATTTCCAATAATTTAAGACACAAAGTCTCTACTCTTCTGCAAGCATTGTCCTTCTATGAATACACGTATTCATTAATGAGTCACTTCTCATTTTCAGTCTCTTTACACTAATGCCATTAATTATTCTTTGTAGGACTTGAGCCAAAACCCATTGAATTCAATGATTAAAATTTAGATCAGATCCTTAGTTCTACCCTTAATTTTTTACTTCTTCATTTGCATCACTTAACAGTTTGTCATTTGCAAAAAGATTTGCAGCTTCAAAAAGATATCAAAGGAAGCAATGTGGACAGTTTTATAAACTTGCATAAGTGTTCATTTTATACTACATTGGAGGCAAGAACTTAATGTAATGGAAAAATAGACTTTTTTTTACCAAGGTCAGATCTTTTCCCAACTCTTTTAATGGTAAATCTACAAATCAGTATTGAACAGCAATTCATTCAAATAAGCCAGCCACTACACCCACTTTATTCACTAATGATTCCATTCTTTCTTTTTCTTTCTGAGAGTTCAAAATAAACCTAGAAATGACCCCAATACATCTTTACTTCCCTCTTTATTCTTAGAAACACCCACACTCTCCATTCACATTGTAAAAAAAAGTTTCAAATGTATGTCATAGATATTTTTATTGACTTACTTACCTTTAGATACAGAATTGCAAGAAAACAAAACAGATTTTGCCAACAAATCATCACTCCAGCTGCTGAGAAACTACTCAGATTGTGGAAAAATGGAACACTGTGATGGATTTTATCACCTGGGACAAACTTGCTGTACTGTCAAATATAGATTTGCCTTTTTAGCTACCCTTGCAAACATCTGAGGTTTTAATTTTCAAAAATTATGTGTCAGGAAGAAAAAACTCCTTGTAGCTAAACTGTCTCTTGAAAAGCTTCCGATTACTAAGATCCAAAAGTGATCAGCATTTAAAACTTAAACTAATTATTGGTTACAAACATTTATGTAAGGAAAACCGTGAATGACAGCCCATTGCATTTATCAAAAGACTGTGCCCAGGAGACAAATTTTGCAATCTGGAGCAAAACTGATACTAGAATCTGCCAGCAGGAGCACACACATATGTGTATGTAGAGGCAGGTATGGCACATCTTGTGTGAAAATACGTATAGAACAAAAAGTAACATGAAACATGTTGAGAACAAAGAATACCAAGATGTTCAATTTTATGGAGTCTTTTTTTAACAGTATTCTTAATATTGATCAAATTTGACAAAACTCAGATGCCTCCAAGAGTAGAAAAATTATGCTTCTATTACCTTACTACATGAAGAGTTTAGCATGCTGCAAAGACAGTACCTGTGATCTTCTGAAAACTGGGGATTTTAATAAAAAAAACCCCAAAATTAAATGTAGTCTACTTTTCTGTAATTCTTCCTCATGGGATGGGTAATACTGTAATTTTTATACCTAAAGATTTGCAGTTTAAAAAAACCAGGAGAATACTAAAGTTTTCTTTAACATCACTGCTGTCAGAACACACCCACACACATTTTTCCTTTACTTCCTCACTGACTTCCTTAGTGCCAGCCACAACTTAGAGTTCAGGCTCTTTTATACTTACATATCACGGTTCTTCTTGCTGCTCTCGTTCTGCTTTTGCAAATCAGAAAGTGTCTCATTGCTGCTTTTTATCTTTTCCTCCAACCAAGCAATCCGATTCTTTTTTTCTGTGATTTTTGCGGTGTACGCTGAAATTAAAAGATAAATTTAAAAGTATATCCATGCATTTTCAACAAATCCGTGAAATAAAAAGTCTACATTCAGAATTATTAAAAATTCCTTCTGAAAAACTTAAGCTCCATAGTGCCAGGTGAGTGGCTAGCCTGCAATTAAGCAAAATAACAACGAAGTCAGTTAAAACATAGGGATTTTCAGCTGCATGGTACCTTAATTATCATCTAATATTGTGAGACTGACATTATTTGTGCTGTTTCTGAATCCCAGTCTTTATAGAACTGAAGTAACTGTTAGTGGTATTCCCCAGTTCAGTGTTCCCACTGAAACACTCCAAACTGAGCACTGCTCACTCACTCTCTAGCCAGAACCAGGACACTCTTTCAAACATTTGTATTCTTTTGCAGAAGCCCAGAAAGTCACATATTCTGAGTGGGAAAGTTGACTACAATAAAGGAAAAACAAAAACATCACTAAAGGCATATAAGCAATTAGCAGAAAACAGAAAGAGAAAAATAAAAATGAAAAGGAATTTTACTCAATGTAGGAATGTGTAATGTAGGATAAATTAATATAGGACACAGGTTAATTAATTAAAAAGTGCATTATAATGACAAGTTCTCAAGGACTATGATATTTGTGGAGATTCTTAAGGCAAACTCTTAATTCTGCCTCTTCTGAGAGCAGACAGCTGATAACACTTTCTGAATGAGTGGTTAGAGGAGAATCCATGTTGTTGAACATGATCAGGGTTCTCTTCACAAGTAGAAACTGTGAGAGCTATCATGCATGCTCACCTTGCAATGCAATAAGCACAACTCGGTGAATTTTTTTTCTCTGCAGTTTTTAATTCTTTTTTTTAATGCAAGATTTCAGATTCATCAGTGCTAAATCACCCCTTGCTATCACTGCTGCCCTGAAGCACTAAATGCCAGACTAGGTGGCCCTACACAGAAGTCAATCACATCCCGCCCTTCTCATCTTCTCAGCTGGGAAGAGCATCTTAGTGATGCAAGATTGGTCTTGAGTTGTTGGAATTACTGCTCTGGAACTTCAGTTCATCCTGAAGTTTGACTCTGGTTTTGCACTACTTGCTATATCTTCATTTTCAACAGCATCTGCATTTATAGCAGAAAACAAACCACTTCTCACAGAGAAGAGCAAAAAATTCTCTATGTAATTTAATATCTTGGGTTGTCCTGAATTATCCTTGGATTATCTTCAGTCCCTTAATATTTTCAATATCTAAAGTTGGTAACTTGCCTTTACTTAGCATGAAGCATAAATATTGGACAACTGACATAGCTTAATTTCTGTAAATAAACAGCTGAATGTGGCAGAATCCTGTAGACAACTTTTTGAGATTTACCAAAACATAACATAATGCTATTAACAAAATACATACTTAACATCTCATTTAGCATTTTTTACAGATGAGCACTTCTGTGAGCTGTTCAACTGACCCTTTGCTTTCACAAGGACCTGGTGGGTGAGATTCATCTCACCCAATGTTAGTGCAGGGACCTGCTTCAGAACAACACACCCACGGCTGCAGCTACACCCAGCAGAGACAAGCTGACACTTTTAAATAAGTTTACTTTATCTAACCCATTTTAAACTGTTTCTTCAGGATAAGATAAATTACAACCTAAAAGTGCCTATTTCCCTCCACTGCTAAGAAAGGGACTGTAGCCAAATAGCCTGATGAATCTCACACCAGAAGTCCAAGGCTGAATGCTACAGCTGTTCATCTGCCAAGTAAAACTCACACAGAGACAAAATTACATCAGTGTTACTATTTTTCACTAAGTTTCTGAAAGACTTAACCCAAACTGCTAAAGCCTGAGTGGTGGCTGTGTGTTTACACATATTTAGGTATCTCTGAACTGAACACAAAAGCAGCTATGCCATGTTACTACACAGCCTTCGGATTTTCCCTAAGAGCAAGACCATTTACCCTAAGCCTGCATTAATGTTAAGAAAAGCCTCATCTCTAAGGGTCAATTGTGTGACTGGAGAGTTAAACCAGAATCCAAGGTGTGCCAGATTTAGTGTTACAGATGTTTTCATGTTTAAGATGCTTCAATTTAATTGTGATAATCTTCTTAACGAATAAGTATTTGCCTGGACATATCAGTGAAGATTATTAGAAATATTATAATCAAAAAGAATGCCAATTAGACCAGAATTTTCTCCTTTCCTTTTTTTTTTGTTTTCCTGGAGAATATTTGCTTGAATATCTACCTATGAAGTACCAGTGGCGACCATAGGTGTTCTCAGATTGTCTGAAGAATAGTTTCTCTACCACAAACATTCTCATGAGTGATTCCACATAGTAGCATGGTTAAAAAAATCAGTCCAGACATAAGTCCATAATATTGTGTTGTCTGTAAACCCTGGGGGAGAACAAATTTGATGCAGAGCAAGACTTTCTCTTTGGGTTTACTGTTTTGAATTTCAAATAAAGTAACCAGCTGCTTGATTGCAAAAAAAGAAGAACCAGGCTTGAGTACGTAGTAGCATCTGAGAGAACTTTCATTATTTTAAGAAAACAGAAAGAGAGAAGAAGCAGTGAGGCAGAGGTCCAAATCTGGAAAGAACAAAAAACATGAAGAAAGAAAGGGAGGCAAGTGGCAGATGCATTGAGCAAGCACAGCTGAATCAAAGGGCTGCCAGTGACTACGAGGAGCTGCAGAGTCAGAGCAGGAAATGGCGCAGCGTGAAACTGGCTGTCCATGAGGCAGCTGAACAGCCTCAGCTAAAAGTCATGAGCAAAAGCAAAGTCTGCTGGGGAGAATGAGCAAGTATTGATGGCTAAAGATGAGGCAGGGTGAGGGCAGGACACGGGACAGCTTCCACTGTTTATCCTGCTTCCGCCCCTGAGACACGGAACATGTCCCGGAATTAATGAAACAAAATCAGTGTTCAGCATCCAAAAAAACGATAATTTATCACTACTCACAATTTATCTGATGATCCACATGTTCCTTAGCATAGCGAGTTTTTTCTACCTGGAAAGCTTCAGAAGAAAATTAACCCTTTGTTATATACATATATACCTTATATATGTGTATATATAAAGTATATATGTAACTCTTTGTTATATACATATATAAAACCCTTTGTTATATACATATATGTGAGTGTTATATACATATATATGTGAAACAAACATACGCTGTGCAGCATTAATTGCACAAACTCTGATTAACAAGTATTTTAGCAAAATATCTAAATAGCAATTTTACTATTAAATAGCTGTTAGTACCTCTCTCCACAACCTCCCAGCTAACAAAACATTATGTAGGGAAGGAACAAAAGGTTAATCATTATATATTTATTTGAAGTTAATAAAACTGTTTAAAGCAGAAAATATCACTGTATGCAGTGCATAAGTAATTGTTAATAAATAATGTATGATATAATGACCTACCAAGCTCGACCAGAATTTCATCCAAGTTGATTGAAACCTTATCACTCATTGTTTAAACTGCAAAGGTAAAATGCAATTCAAGGATTTACACAGTCAAGTTTGTTGATACAATAAACGAGTCAAAATTGCAAGACAATGCCACACATTTTAACATAAAAGGGAGAAAAGGAGTTTTAACTGCATTTGAATTACTATCTAAACCACTTTAGCGGAACCAAATTTCTCACTAATGGTGGTAAGGGACTTGTAGGAGTCTAAACCACAGTTCAGAAAAATGGAGTTTTATAATTTAGGTAAAGCGTTGCTCCTGGAGCAGTTCTGTTTGAATGGCTTAATGTTCTCAGAAGGCACGAAGAATGAAAGGAGAGATGCTTGTGTACAAAATACTTAGCCTGCACTCCAGCTGGTTACTAAGCCTATGGACTGCAGTGCTGCTGATGGAAAAGCTCCTTGAGCACCCCGCACACTCCTCCCGTACAACCACCAAGTCCATGTAAATCAAAGGTGTGTGAATGCTAAGTGTGGTTAAAGACACAATTCTCATAAAATGGAAAACGGATTGTTATAAATTCTTTCTTCTGTTTGTATCGTGCTGCTCTGTGCAGAAATTCAGTTATGGGTTTTTAAAGAGACGGGGGATGATGCAGATCTCTAAAAGGGGTGCAAACCCCGTTCATCAGAACGCTCTGGACACCGCTCGTTAGCTCAGGTGCATTAACAGCGAGCGAAGTTGTCTGGACTTTAACTGTCCCACAGTGGCTTCCCTGCCACCGTGAGAGAAGCAAAGCCATGACAAATTGGTGATGAGGATGAGATCCTAATCCAGGATAAAGTGGAATAGAAAACAACTGCAGAATTTAACTAAAGTGGCATTAAGGCTACATCCTGCAGCACTGAGGCTGTGGGAGCGGGAGGGGGCGGAGGCAGCGTTTAAAACGCTGGGTGTTTGACAGAAATGAATTTGTCTAATAGTTAAGGGAGGATCAGAACACCTAATCCAAGTGACTGGATTAGCACAGGCTGTGACAAAAACTCCGAGAAAGGGATAATAGTTTTACCAAATGTATTTGAAAGATTGGAATCCTAGTTCCCAGTGCCTGGAAACACTTAAAACAGCAAATAAAAAAATCTTCTGAAAATACTAAGAAAAATACTAGGAAATACTACTTCAAGGCATAGATCAAGGCAGAATAATTTTGGTTTCACACCATGTGAAAGAAAATCCAAAGTAATTCTTTCTGATTAAAAAAAAAAAATCAGTTTGGAGCATGTATTAAAAAGCTGTTCTCTAGAAAGAGTTTAATAGTGTTTATTAGCTGGTTTTCTGAAACTTACCATAAAAACTGCAAGACATTGGGGCAAATACATTTTATTTATTGTTTTATAAACTGCAACACAAAGTTCATCAATAGAGAATACTGTATAGCTGTATATTATTAAGATAGAGACCATTATCACATAAAAATACAAATAATTTTACCTTTGGATATTTTTATAGAAGAGTACTAATGCTTTTGTAGAGAGAACGAAAGTGTTCATTTTTTCTTTTACTTATTTGTAAAGTACTTATTTACTTCTTTTCTTTTCTTTATTTGTAGTTTCACAATAAAACTGATGAAAAGGGTAAAGTTGCAGAAAATAGTGCTTCTGAAAGCATGCATATGTAAAATACTTGTTATTCTGGTATTGTTAAAATGAAGTGGTGTAACTGCAAATGTCAAATCCTATTCTGTGCTATGAATTAGGAAGATACACGTGTCTCTAGTAGAAAGGGCTAAGAGATTCGATGCCATTGGTAATATATACAGTGTTTGCAGATTTTAAAAACAGTAGGTAACACCAGCCTGCAACAAACTTTGGACATCTGATGTCTTCCAGGATATGACTGTAGCAAAGACTGATTCTTGGACATACTGCAGAAAAGTAGCATCAAAACATTATCCAACTCAGGATGACAAATTCAGAGGAAATTCTCCTATGTGGCTGATATTTTTGTTAAAGATAAATACGTAACACATGCGACTGGGTAAACCAGCTTCAGACTGCATCTATTCTTTCTAATGGGGCTGTTCAGAATGCCAGGAGAAAAGTATTATTATGCATTTTTCATTTTTGGATAGCATTTATGTAATTACACGGAATTCAATCGCGGCAATAAAGTTTCATATATTAGAAGATTGCATTGGATGCAGAACCCACAACCAAACTGCCTGATGTGGTCTAAAGCCATTACAGCACTAACATTAATAATGCCACTTCTCTGTAACCCATCTGGCAACAGCCAGGTTCTTCATTAAAAGGTGGAAAATACCCATAACCTGTGAGGTAAATATCTTCCTTAAAATCTACATCTCGATTCTATCAGTTGTAGGCTGTGAAACAGCCTACTAATTCCAGTTGGCTCTATATGAATAATATTTATTTTAGCGAAGCTCTTTTGAGAGCAAACCTGTGCTTCTCCAGTGCTATTCCTTACTGTTTATGACCGTAAAAGTTGTTTGAATCTTCTTGAAATTTGGAACAGCTTACATTTCGTGACTTTTTATCCCTGTTGATAAAATAAAAATGTGCCTCTCATCGTGTTGTTTATGCTCCTCCGCCCTTCTTTTACCACACCGTTTTAGGAAACTCGTGAGGAGACCTGAACCAAGCACCCACCGGATTGCCACATTTTACCTAGTCCGGCACATACCAAACAAAAGGGTTTTGCTACAGATTATTCCCTAAAGTCCTGGGATTCTAAAAATTAAAACTATTTTTGTCAAAAGAGAAAAAACTGGGGGGAAACCCCCATCCTGTGGGACACCACAGGGGCTGCGGAGCAGCGCCACAAAATGGCGGCGTGAGAAACGGGGGGCGAGTGCCCCGAGGGCGGAGAGCGGGGTCAGGGCACTCAGGGGACCCTCTGCCTTTGGGGGGCCATCAGCACTGGGAAAGCGACCAGAACGCGGTGGCCCCGCATCGTCTCGGGCGCTGCCAGAAGGGAAAGGGCGAGGAGCCGTTCAGAGACTCACCCAAGGCCGTCAGGCGAAGGGGGCAGAACCCCGCTCACCCCCGGACGCTGCCCCTCAGCGCCGGCCACGCCCCGCGGGGCACCCCCACGTCCCGGGGCACCTCAGCCTCGCCGAAGGGTGCGGAGAGGGCGGCAGGTGCCACCTGCCCTCAGCGCTCCGTGCCGGGGGTGGTGAGAGCCGGGGTGGCCGGGCAAGCCCGGAGCAGGTTCAGCGGCCGGGAGAAGGGGCTGAGCCCATTCCCCCAGCGGAACCGCAGCGCCCGGCCGGGCGGGCTCATCGCCAGCGGCCGCGGCTCTCCGCTCCCTCAGGGACACGTCGGCGGGGCGCCTGTGCCCCCCAAACAACCCGTTTGCCTGAACAGTGGGACTTATGAGGGAAAGATCAACATTTCTGAGGGCTTCGGGCGAAAAGCGATGAGGATGCTCCATCTACCGGGGGCAGCGCGCAGGTGGGCGGCGGCCGAGCGGGGAGAGGAAGCAGCGCCGCTGGAACGGGACAACGCCTGGAAACCTACTGGGGATTAATTACCCGCATACACGCTCCAGGATGTGACACAAAAATAAGGAGCTGTAGAGTGTAACGTCCCGCTCGTGTTGCTGACCCAGCCGGTGGAAATCAGCCTAAATCCTCCTTCCCTCAATCCCTCACCGGCCCTTCCCTCAGATAGTTTAAAAAGGCGTTAAACCATCTCTCTTCTCATTCCGGGGCACTACTTCACACTAAGGATGCCGCGGAATGCCGCCGCTCCCCTCGACACAAGTTGTGCTCACAAAATTGTGTGCGTTTGTTTCTTTGTTTGTTTATGGAAGAGCAAGATTACTGAGCAAAAATGCATAGCCCAGGCGTGCAAGAAACTAGAAAATGATGCTTCCCTCCACTCTGGGTTGTTTTTTCCTCCCTATTGAGATTACTGAGGCAGAGGATGGATTTAAGATTATCAATAAGCAAAGGAAAATAACCATAAAAAAGCCATCAGCCGATAGGAGAAGAAAGGATAGAGAAACAGGACTGAAGAGAGACACACAGAAAACTCTCTGCCAACTGCAGCCCAGGTGTCAGTCAGATGCGATGTGCTTTCAGAACAGTCAATTCAACCAGTAAGAAATACAGCTTCAAAGGGAAACAGCTGCCCTACCTGGCTTCAGGTCAGACATGAGGAAGGGAAATAAAAAAGAGGGAAAGAGGCACGTTCTTTTGGAAGCCGGATGTCTGCGGCCTCTGCTCCATGCACCCCGCTGGTGGTGAGGCTCTGTTCTTTCCAGGAACATCTCCCACCTATCTCCCTGCCTGTCCCGGAGGGTGAGAGCCGCCTCCTTGGCCTGCTCCCTAGGGACACTCGAATTCCTAGATGCCCCTGGGGCTCTGCACTTGCCACTCCGTCTTCCCAAAACATTAAATGTTTTCCCAAGGAGAAATGGCTTCAACGCTTTATCCTGCCTTAAGCAATTCCTCAAAGACCCTCTAAACTTCTCCAAATGGGAATTTAACAGCAGAGTAGCAGGTAACTTCAATGATGCTCATTAACACCTCCCCGTATCCCGGTAATTTAAGTAGCGGTGCCAAGGGAGGCTGAGGTTCCCACAGATCCAAGGACCCCAGTTCACCCGGAAGGTGGTCAGTCAGTTCAACAGGCTTTGGGTAAAGCCGGCAGGGACTTCCCGGTTAATTCCTGTCCTGTTCCTGTCCTGTTCAAAAAGACCGGCCTGTCCCCACCGGGGCTTGGCAGGGCCCGGCAGCTCCTTTACCCGTCTATTTATTATAAGGACTCCCAACCCGAGGTTATCACTCTTCACCCACCAAAAATATGTCTTCTGAAGCTGCAGAAAGGGCAACTTTGTAACCCGCTGGTTCGGTCTTGTTTGTTTTCTCTTGCTTCCCAACAGAATCCGTCTAAAAAACCCCAGCCAACTCCAAAGCTATGAACAACCACGTCCATTACCAATAACAAGCAGGAAGGGCTCTTTCATATTATCGTCTCTAATCAACGATGAATGGGTTGCATTACTCTGAAAAGAGACGTGGTCAAGTCAGGGCTCAGAAAAGGCTCCCAAACCCTCTCTCCACTGCTGGCAGACCCCTCAAGCCCATCATCCTGTTAGTGGAGGGGCATGATGCTGCCTCTCATTGAGCTCCATGGCCCTCTCCTGTGTTCTGGCAGCTCCCCTCAGTCCTGATTGCCAGCTCCTCCAGCTGATGGAGACAACAAAAAAACCCAGGACCTTCCCCGCACAGAGGACAGAGGACACTGTGTCCCTAGCAGCATCTGAGATCGAGTTTGGGAAGGTCTCTGGAGACACCCGACCAAATAACCCCAGAAGAAAGCAGGGAGGTGTTGCTGCCTGCTTTACTAGGAAAAGGGATGGAAGGTTCTTGTCCTCATGAAGCTACTCTGGGATAAACTTGAAGCAGTGCTGCTCCTTGAAGTAGTGCTCTAATTCTGGAGCCCAGGCAGATGCTCACCTTCAGCCGTGGCCCCAATCGTGTTTCCAAGCCCGGGGTGGTGCCTGACTCCCCGGTACCCAAAGCTGCAAAGGAGCTCCCTCACAAGAAAAGAGGGACCCCAATTCCTGAGCAGCCTCCAACCACAGCGAGTCACCTCCAGGAAGGGCTGAAGCCCAGCTCAATGCCAGCAGCCAGGCCAGCCGGGACAGAGGATGTCTCCTGGACTCAGCCCCAGAAACACTCGGACACCTCAGGGTATCTGACTGTGGTTCTTCACCTCCTCCAAACCCACAAACTGTCCTCATTCCTGCTTTCTGCTAAATAAATGTTTTTGTGACAACCCTCATCCCCATCCTGGGAGAAGTTGTAATATCTAAAACTTTGTGCCATCATGGAGGAGAGGGGAGGGGACGAGAGGGGAGGGGATGGGAGGGGAGGGGAGGGAAGTGGAAAAACACGATCAATCAAAATATTTTCAAATTATTTGAATACTTCGGGATTTTGTTGTTTTTGCTGAAATTTTCAGTGAAAATCCTGATGGAAGCAGATTGAAGATTGTACAGGAGCATCTCATTGTAGAAGGAGATTTGGCAGTGTGTAAGATTTCACCTTACCTGCAGGTGAAGGCAGCAACCAAACAATTCCCAAAGGATTTGAGACTTTAAAACCAGGTTCATGGCTACACCCTAAAGAAAATTAAAGATAAGTCTTGGGCGGTAGATCTTTTCTGTCTGCAGCCATGGCCTTGACCAGAGCCCTGTACAAGGAACGTTTTTCCTTACCAATCTCAAAATAATTTAGATTTTTTGAGTTTTCAGTGCGTCTTTATTTTAACAACAGATATACCAGCCATGGCCTGATACTTCGTTTGACAAGTAACTTAATCAATACACCAAAGGGCAAAGATTTAATGAATATACGGTACGAGAGTAGAAAGTGGGTGAACATCTCTCCCTGTTCAACAGCATTTTAAGGACTTCGGTGCTTTCAACAGGTATCAGGAGCTTAAGTGAGGATCCGACTTGCCCACTGTCTCTAATATTAAGCAGATTACAGCTTCAAATGTGACTTCATTTTTAGGAAGAGATTGAACTATTGATAGCTGTTATCTCGACAGTTACGGCGCTCTTAAAAATAATAAGGCAAGCACATGAAACACGTAGAAACACAGGTCGTTTCCCTATCAAGCGTCGCCCACCACAGCATCCTGAGCTTGAGGTCCTCCCTCCATCAAAGCTCCCGGATGGCTCGGTGGGAAACCCTCCCGAAAACCCCGTTCCCGTTCCCCGAGGGGGGCTGACATTTCCAGTAACCTTTTCTATCTGAGACAGCGGGCACTGTCCTCTGGCTGAGCATCCCCCGCCTGCTCCGAGGGAGCGGGGTGAGAGCCAGCCGGGGGAGGACAGGGAACCTCCCCGCTTCCCAGTGCCCGCTCCAGCCCCGCCCGTCCCGCAGAGCTCCACTGTACCAGGCCGGATCCTGCCGAGACCCATCCAAGGCCAGACAATCCCGGCTAGTTTCGCAGATACCCACCCGAGGGACTGCCTGCCCTCCGGCTCTCCCGGTCAGCATCCCTTAATGAACTCCCACATCTCTGACAATCCTACTTGGACTTTAAAGTGAGGCTTCTCTTTCCCTAGAGTATTTTTTAATATACTACTTAACGCCAATCAAGTGCTTTAAAAATGTATTCGCACCTCTGCTGCGTTCGGAAGCTCCGTCTAGATAAATAATCCCCAGCGACTGAGATTCTAGGACCCAGGATAGCTGACAAATGCTGATACAAAAGCGTATAGATATGTTGCTCAACGTATTTTTGCTTTAAGTCTCTGAGGAGAGGGGAATATGTCCTGTCCTGAGGCCAGAACACCGTGTCCATGCAGGCCGTTAAGATGCTATGTATGTCTGGTCATATTTTTGATAAATATTTTTTCATGTACAATTTTATTTCTTGTTCTCTAGTGGGTTAGTCTATGCAGCGTTAACTCCTCACGCTACCTGTAGCAAAGATCAAAGCTGTCACCTAAATAAAAGTAGTTATCACTGCCGGTTATTAATGTCAGGAGTACGGGTTCTATTGTGCGAGAGGAGGGAGGGGGAAAGAAGAAAATGGGGGGAAAGAGCCAAAACGAAGCGGGCACGGCCAGGTGCACCCGCAGGCTCACCCGCAGCTCTAATAAGACCTGGGGACTGAGCCAGGAGCTTGGGCACCGCAGGAATCTCGGCTTTCCCGGATGCGGCACCGCGTCCCACGGGGATGGGGTCGCTCCTGGGGTCGCTGGGATCGCTGCGGATCGCGCTCCAGAGGCAAAGCCCGGCCCGGCCCGGTCCAGCGGTAGAGCTCTTGTGGAGCGGCGGGGCAACGGCGAACCTGCCGTGGTCCCGGCCATGGATAAAATTCCCTGAGGGCTGGGAAGGGGATGAAGGGGCCCCCTTGAAGCTGATCTCTCTCGGCCCTGGTAGCTCAACGCAAGGAGACCCAAGAACCTTCCCCAAACAGGGACACCGGACTGTGCCACTTCCCCAAAACAGAACCCATCGTTCCAGGCTGGAAAGGGTGCAAAACTACTGGAGCTAGGCTGGTTTCCCGCCTCGGGTCACCCTTTAAATGGTTAACGCAAGGTTCCTGGGTCCATTTCGGTGTCTCTTTTCTTTCTCTTCCTCTCCCCTCCCAGCAGTGCTACCAGCATCGCTCCATCCGGGCCGGTTTCTGGGGAACAAAGGCTGGGGACGTGGGGGATAGCCCCTCGCCCCTGAGAGCTGCTGTTAATGAGGATTCATTTCTTTAGCCTACAGTCCTGGCTTTCATTATGGAGCCTGTCTCGCTCTGTTCATGGTCATTAGGCTGCAGCCCAGTAACTCCCTCGCCAGATCATGTGCATGATTTAAAAAAAAATAGCAAAAAAAAAAAAAAGACCCCTTCAGTAATATTATTAATCATCTTCATCATCACCATCATCATCTGGCCGCCCTAAACTAGCTACCCATTAACACAGGCTTTCTACCCTTCCACGTCTCTCCCAGCAGAGGTTTTTCTCCCTCAGCCCCGTCCCGGGACGCTGCCGGGGCTCGGAGGGATGGGCTGGGGGGCGGCGGGGCAGCTCCTGCCCGCGGGGACGCGCCCGGAGCCGCCGAGGTCGCCGCCTTCTCACCCGCTCGCTGGGGAAGCCCGATGCTCATACCGAGGAAGTCTTGAGGCTTTTTAAATTCCTGCCCGAAAAGGTTATTTGGGATCTTTCGCTGACTTGGTCAAATTATTGTTTTTCCCTAACGGAGAAGACAGTGGTGGGATGGAAGGCTGGAAGAGGACTCTCAGCAATATTTATAGATTATATTCTCCTCTTCTCTAATTTTTTCTCCCTTTTTTTTCCCCTAAGCAGATCGGCAAACCAAACCTGGGTGAAGGTGAAGCCGAAAAGTCTCCCCTTTTATTTTTTTAAGTTTCTGTGGAGTGTCTCTGAACTCGTGAGTTTTTTGTGCGCTTTTATGTCTCCCCAGCTCTGTCGGGTTTTATGAAAATGAGCAGTATTGAAAGCTTTTCCATCCCGCTAGCTGTGAGCCTCACATAAATGATGTAAATGGCTCGAAGGGTTTTTTTCAAGTGAACTGTGTAGATCTGTGAAAATAATATCAGGGTTTTCCGTCAGAATGAGCTTAGCACTGTACTGAGGCGTACCATAATCTGACCCGACACCTCCGACCATCTGCGCTATCTATCTGCCTTCTGATTTACCAAATCTTCACAAGCAAAAGACAAATTGTACTTGATACTAAAGAAAAGACGGCGAGCCTCAGTCCAGCTCCATTTCTGCGGAGAAATGATTGGAGAAAATGTAAATCTGTTTAATTTCGGTCTACAGGCAACTAGCAAAGGAGCTTTCTTAAAGAAGGAAAGAAAAGAAAACAAAAACAATAGGGGGGAAAAAGAAAAAGGGGAGGAAAGAGACAATAACAAGATATCAAATTGAGAAGGGATTTTTTTGACAAGCGTTCTAGAAAAAAATACATTGCAAAGAGCAGAGGGGAGAACATATTGAGCTTAATTCAAAATATATGCTGCCTTTCCGACCATAGTCCCTAATATTCCCGGGAAGAAATTGCCACTGAGCAGCTACATGCAGAATAAAGAGTGGCTTCTTGATCGTCCTCCCGTTCTCTACGGAAAATAAATCGTATCCTCGCAGCTCAGAAAGTGATTTCATCCCACCCCGAGACGTCTGGAGCTGGTCCCGCTCCTCCGAAGGGGCGGCCGGGGCTCACCTCGCACCCAGCCCCGCGGTCGCTCTCTCGGGGCATCGAGGGGGGAAAAAAGCCCTGGGGGAATGATTACTATGAGGTGATCAATATTTCAAAAGATTCCCGAAATCTGCTTTAAGTCGCTTTCCTGACCTACAAATGACTTCTCACTCCTCGCGACTATTCTCGGCGTCTATTCAGGACCACTCAGCCGAAAACAATAAGGGTTTAAATGTTAAAAAAAAAAAAAAAAAGGCTTTGGTTGAACGGGGAAGGGCGCTGGGCTCTTTGCAGATAATTCCTCGTCTTAACGGAGATGGGAAGTCACCTACAGGGGGAAAGGGGAGAGTTTTTCCCTAAATCTCGGCTGTTTCTGCCGTCCTCCCGCTGCATCCATTGTCAGTGACACTCCCAGCATCACTGTCACTGTCACGCAGCCAGTTTTTTTATCTGATTTCTCAGCTCTGCCTTATTCCCCTCTCCGCCCGCGGGTGCGCGTAGCTCTGTGCGAACATCACCGGGCCGGACCCCACAGCTTTACCGGGGAGGATGTGGGGGTCCCGGCCGTCTTATCTCTGGGACCCCTCCCTCCAACCTGCCGACCGCACCGTGCAGCGGGAGCGCCCTTCCCGCCCCGCAGCCTGCCTTCCCCGGGGCGGCCGGGCGGCTCTGCCCTGCCCGGGTCGGCGGGGCAGGGCGGCGGGGTCGCGGTCCCCGGGGAGCGGCGGGGGCGCCGCGGGGAGCGG
>VZRV01002986.1:262889-304757 GCA_013398115.1 Falcunculus frontatus
CCCGCTCCATCCTCCTTCGCCTCGCCCCTGCCCACCGCCCCCAGTCGCCGGAGCTGCCGAGCGGTCCCCATCGCCTCTCCTCCCTCCGCCGTCCCTCCGGCGGCAGCTCCGCCGGCGCCGGCGGAGGCAGCAGCGGAGCGAGGGGCGGCCCCGGGGCCGCTGCCCCTTTACCTCCGCGGGGCTGTGCGCGGTGGCGGCGGGCATCGCCGGGGGTGCGCGGAGCGCGGAGCGGAGCCGGGCGCCGCCTCCATGTTCCAGCTGCCCATCCTCAATTTCAGCCCGCAGCAGGTGGCCGGGGTATGCGAGACCCTGGAGGAGAGCGGGGACATCGAGCGCCTGGGGCGCTTCCTCTGGTCCCTGCCCGTGGCCCCCGCGGCCTGCGAGGCGCTCAACAAGAACGAGTCGGTGCTGAGAGCCCGGGCCATTGTGGCCTTCCACACGGGGAACTACCGGGAACTCTACCACATCCTGGAGAACCACAAGTTCACCAAGGAGTCCCACGCCAAACTGCAAGCCCTCTGGCTGGAAGCGCACTACCAGGAGGCGGAGAAGCTGCGGGGCCGACCCCTGGGGCCGGTGGACAAGTACCGGGTGAGGAAGAAGTTCCCGCTGCCCCGCACCATCTGGGACGGCGAGCAGAAGACACATTGCTTCAAGGAGCGGACGAGGCATTTGCTGCGGGAGTGGTACCTGCAGGACCCTTACCCCAACCCCAGCAAAAAGCGGGAACTGGCTCAGGCCACGGGACTTACCCCCACGCAAGTGGGCAACTGGTTCAAAAACCGCAGGCAAAGGGACAGGGCAGCAGCCGCTAAGAACAGGTAAGGTGCTGCCCGTCCCGTCGGGACACAGGTTCCCCCTTAGGGAGGCTTCGCCCCCGCCCGCCGAGGCCGGAGGCTGCGGGGAGGCGGTGCGAGACTGCCGGCAGAGGATGGGGAAAGGAGCCCGGGAGATTTCTCCCCGGGAAATGCAGCGAGATAAAGCAGAAGCAGCGGGAAAAAACTAAGGCTTTTTAATGACTTCGTTTTAATAGGGAGGATCCCCGCTCTGGGCTCCCTCTTGGCTGCCCTGTGGGGGAGCGGGACAGGGGAAGCAGGAGAGGGGCAGCCTGGGCCACCAGCTGGAGCTGGCGGCAGAAGGGCCGTGTTCAGGGGCTGAGTGGAGACAAACCCCCTTCAAAGTTTTGTCCGGATATATAAATACCAGTTTGAGATATGTCCATCCTGAGAAGAGCCAGCCATACCGCTGCGGGCCCTGCCACAGCCGTCGTGCCCTGCTCCTCCGCCGGAGCCGCCCGGGAACATTCCTTGGGATATTGTTCTTATTTCTATTTTAAATATAAAAATATATAATAGAAATTACATATATATAAAATAAAATATGTTAGAGAACAAAATCACGGCTCTAAATGAGCAGTGTTATCCCAACGCTAGTGACACAAGCAGACTCCCCGGCAAGCAGGGGAGGGAGCAGAGTTCCCCCGTTATCTCCTCTCCAGGATGCCGGGGTGGGGGAAATTCCCCTTGTCACCCCTCAGCCGAGCTGTCGTACGTTGGGGACGCGGGTACTGTCACCCGGAGCCCTTTCTTATTGCCTGAGGGAAGATGTAAGGCCTACTGGAGGGGAGGCGCCTCCCGGGAGCTGCTGCAGGGAATTACCGACCCCTAAGATGAGGCTCGGTTTGGGGGCAGGCTGTGGAGGAGAGGTACAGCCTTCCCCTGGGTGTGCCAGCCGGGGAGCGAGGCTGACCCTGGGGTGGGCGCCCCGTTTATCAGACAGAGCTGAGGAACTGGGTGCCCACCCAGCTTCTCCTCTCTCCAGTCGCTGGTCTAACCGCTGAGAGCTGGACGTCGGGGGCAGCAGCATTGGGGTGCCGGTCGGGGGAGCCCCTGGGGGGGACACAGGGGGCTGTCGGCGGGTGCCGGGGTGCGGAGGGCGGGAGGTGATGCTGTGTGTGCCGGTTCCTTGCAGGCTACAGCAGCAAGTCCTAACGCAGGGCTCGGTGCGCTCGCTGCAAGCGGAGGAGGAGAGCGGCGGGGAGGCGGTGGGGGCCGCCTCCAGCCCCGCAGCCAGCCTCTCCAGCAAAGCGGCCACCTCCGCCATCTCCATCACATCCAGCGACAGTGAATGTGACATCTGACACCACCGCCATGGCAAAAAGGGGAGTGGGAGGCCCGGCTCACCGGTGCCTGCCGACACGGCCGGAGCAGCGGGGCTGGCAGTGCCCGGCGCGGGCGCCGAACGCGGGGTACGGGGCTCTCCCCGGCCCCTCGCCCGCGCCTCCCTCCCAGCCCCGCAGCAGACTGCATTAAAAAACATCATTAAAATCGTTGTCGCCTTTATTTCGAAGGATCTGCAGAATTGATGCCTAAAAAGAAATAATTAAAGAAAGCCCAGAAAACGTAAAAAAAAAAAAAAATCATCAAAAAACCGAATGCCAAGTTGCAAAACGTCTGAGCCCCTGCCCTTATCCCGCAGGGTTGTTTCATGTTGAAAAGACGCTGTTCTTTTGGTTGGGTTTTGCTTTACTTTAAAGGGTTTTTTATATATATATATAATGTTTATTTACTTATTTAAGGGATTGCTATGGTAGATTTTTTCTATTATTATTATTAATTATTATTATTTTTGGCTTGTTCTCTATGTGCACAGGTGACTTGTAGAGCATGTGCAGGACGAAACTGTATGAAGCAGCCTAAAACCATAATAAAATATTTGGTGAACGACCCTCGCTTCTGCTTTGAAATGACGGTGTCGGTCTCAAGTCTGCCAGTTTACGCAGAGCAGATCTCCGAGGCCACGGGTATTTCAACAGCAGCTCGGCAGGAACCGAAATATCCGGTCCCCAGGACCGGGGGTGATGTCTTTGCCAGGCAGGGAGCCGGGAGGAGCCGGGATGAGGCGAGAGGAGCGGGAACGGGGCTGGCGGGGGATGCGGGTGCTCGCGGAAGGGAAGGTGGCATCTCCGCAGCTTCTTCTCTTCCAAGGGCTGAAGCTTTAGGGATTATCGGAGGCGAATTTTCTGAGAGGGAAAAAAAAAAAAATATTATGGAGAGAAATGGTCGGGGCACAGCCCAGCCGGGGAAACTAAGCTTCCTCCCTCACCTGCCAAAGGCAAGGAGAAGATGGGGAGTTAACAGTTCTCCATGCCAGTGAAAGGCCATAAAGGGGGCGAAATTACCCCAAATCGTGACCCCTGCGATGTGCCAGGGGCTGTCCCCACCATCCGCCTCCCTCGCTTTGTTTTGCGGCGGTTTTGCTGGAGGAGACCAAACGCCAGGTCCAAGGACCGTGCTAAGCTTTTTTCCCCAGCAGAAGGATTTCATATTATACAATTTGACATTGATCTTTAAATCGCCTGAGCTGTGCTTTTTTTGTCTTCTCGGTCTCATCGCGTTTACTTCTCTGTCCTCAGAGAGATTCCTCCCCGGTAAGCTGATTGCTCGGCTCGTTTTATTTAGCAGCCGAAGCCTGGCACCGGGGGAAGCCGGGCAGCGCTGGGAGCGGGAGATGCCCCGGCTCCCGCTCGGCTCCGGCTGCCTGCAAGGGCAGCGACCGGCGGGGCGCAGGGGCATTTCAGCTCCGTGATAGTTTAATTCAGTCCTGCTGCCTTTTATCGGGAGGTATATTGCCGTCTCGGCAGTGACTTTGCCCCTCTGTCTAACTTTGAATTTAAAACCTGGATTCAAGGCGTTTACACCGCCGATGCCTCAGTCTGCGTTCCGTCCCCAAATGCATGTGCCTTGGTTTTCCTTGCAGACTGTTCCAGGGGTGGGCCAGGTAGCAGGAAATTTTTAGCTGTTTTGTCAAGTCAATTTACAGGCAGCTCTCTCCCTGGTGGGGTGTAACGGGCAAATAATCTACATTTTAGGAGTGCGGAAGGGTCGGATCTCAAGGCGGAGAGCGAGGGCAGGGTCCAGGTCTCCACCTGCCTTTGGGGTACCCACCTGCGGGAGGGTCCGGAGCGCACTTTGGGCCCCAAACCCCGAGGTTTGTTGCCTCCTGAACCCCACCGGATTTAAGCCGTGCAAGAAGAGCCCGGCTTTGCTGCTTAAGCGTCAAACGAAGCTGGCTTTTTACCTTGGGGCTGGTTAATGGGCAGCGCTTCCCACCCACGAGGTTGTTTTGGGAGCAAAAGCGGTGTTCGCCCTCAAAACGGAATCTGCTGAAACACATCGTGTTCTTTCCTTATTTCTTTTCTTCCCCGGGAATCGGTGAATCGGATTCAATTTCTCCGTCGGCTTCTGCGGGCAGAGTAGCAGCGCTTATTGTGGGGAATTAAAGCTTTCGGAAAGATAAAGAGAGCGGAGAGCACATGCACTCAGCGTCTGGTAACGTGGGATTTCTTTCCAACTAAAAAAACACCTGGAATTTGGACAATAGGCAGAGGGTTAATATTGTCTCTTTCGACAAAGGGTTTGAGTGACATGAAGGATGCGGGATCTCCCAGAGTGGGCAGTGGAGGGACCCTCCCGCGGATGCTGGCGGCGAGAGCACAAACCAACCCCTTCCGAAAGAGTGGCCGGGGCGGGGAAAGGAGCACGGAGCCCCCGTGGGAAGAGCAGCCCCGCTGCCCGGCCTTGCTCGCTGTGGGAGAATGGGAGAACCGAGCGTCTCCCAGCCCCGCTTCTTCCCCGCCGGAGCTCGGCAGGGGCCGAGGCCGTGGGGCTGCGCCGGCGCCTTTGGTTCGACCGATAAGACCCAAAATAAAAAACCGCGGTTTCCCCACCCCGTCCCCCCGTTTGTTTTTTTTTTTCCTTTGCTCTTTCCATTCCCTTACTGAAAGTAAGTGCCCTTCCCCTGGCATTTTCAGCTTTTTTTTTTTTTTTTTTTTACCCTAAAGATCAGCCCAGGCCGTGGCCCTCCCGAGCCTGTTTTTTTTAAAGATAATAATAATTATAAATGGGTAAGAGTGAAGGAGCTTGTATTTACATTAAACAAAACGCTCCGAAAAGGGTCACTAAAAAGTCTGCCTTGACCCTTCTCTCTCCGGTTTAACAAAGAAGGAAAATACTGTATCAAAAGTGAAGTGAATGGGGAAGGCGGAGAAGAGAAACAGCTTTTCCTCTCTTCAGCTGGGAAGGGGGGAGAAATGTTTGAATATTTCCGTTTCTTTTGAGAAGCGGGGCAGCCCCGGGCAGGGCTGAATGGGAAAGTCTTGTAAGCGGGCTGGGAGGCTGTCAAACTGCTCAGAGTAATCACTGCTAATGAAGGGGTCTCCAGCCCTCCCTGGGACAAAGGATGCTTACGAGTGCTCGCCGAGGCTGAATACCTAATAAGTTTGCAAGGGGGAAAAATGAGTGATCTGTCCGTAAATTGATTTTGCAAGAGAAAAAAAAAAAAACAAAAACAAACCAGAAAAAACTCATTGCAACAACAACAAAAAAAAAAGGAAAAAGCAAAACCAGAGCAGGTTTGGGAGAGAGCCTGGCCCCGGTGCAGCTGAGGACAGAAGCCCCACTTATCCAGGGAGCATTGTCCCAGTCCCACACTGCAGAGGAGGACTGCTGCTGCTTGCAGTGGAAACTGGGGTGGAGGGAGAGCTGGGGGATGCAAGGGCCTTGGAAAATCCACACCGGCCTCTCCAGGTCGGGGATATTGCCCCAGCTGCTGCCTGGCCCATGTGGGTGCTCTCTGCATGCCCATCCTCGTGCTCCAGTTTGCATAAGCCTTGCAGAGCTTTCACCCCATCCTCATCCCACAGCCCAGTCCCACAAAAGGGACTGTTCCCTATCTGTTCTGCCACTGCCTTTTGCCCCTTGTCTAACCAAGATGTTTCCTCTGCAGAACAGAAAAAGGGGGGTGTCTGGAAGTCTATCAAATATTGCACTGCCACCAGCACTTGTCTTGGCTGGGAGGGCTCCTGTACCAAGGGTCAGCTTTGGCTTGCTGGCCTGGAGCTGGGTGCTGGGAGGTGTAGGAAGGGGCTGGGTTTGGTGGGAAACACCCCTATGCGACAAGAAGAGCGTGTGTGTGTCACAGCTGTGGGAAACAGGAGAGTGAGCCACGTTTTGGACATTTCATGCATCCAATTAAAGGCTTGGGAGGATCAGACTCTCTCAGTTCCAGTTACCCCTGGCTGCTGCTGGGGTAATACCATGAGAGAGAGTGTAATACTCCCCAGCCACGTCTGCCCCCACCTCTCAGCAATGCCAGGCACCGGCTTGTCCATGTTTCTGTTACTTCTTTCTTCTCCAGAAGACCCACATGTTTGCTGGAGAGAAGGATGGAGGCGTCAGAGGCCAAAGGGAAGAGGCACTGTGGGGTGCAGAAGCTGACAAACTTTGACCTGTCCTTTCCCCTGTCCCTTCCCCAAGGCTACCCTGCAGCCCCAGAACCCCAAAGGAGCCTGAACCCTGGGCTGACCTTGGTGTGCCCCCACGAGGGGGGCCCAGAGGATGAGACCTAGCTGGGAATCCAGGGAAGAAACATTTCCTCTTAGATCTTCCGAGGCTTACAGCACTTTGCACTCTATCAGCATTTATTCTTGGCACTCAGGTGACAGAAAAAGCCCTTGGATTTATATTCCCTTCTGTCGGGACTGGCTGCAAGACCCCCAGTCAAAGGCCAGGAAAAGGCTTCCCTTCCTTCATCACTAGCTGCATCCAGTCTGAACTCCTCCATATTCCCTAGAAATTCCCTTGAAAGCTCATTTTAATCCTGCTGCCTTCTGATCTGTGACATAGGCCTCTCTGGCATACACCTTCCCCTGCAAGAAATACAATATGGAAGGAAATTTCCAGCTTCAAACTGTGTAAAAGCAAAGTGGGTTCACATTTTTGTCCCCTCTGCGTCTTCCCAGAGGTAGGAGAGAGGCACTGTTGCCCCGTAATCCTCCACACTTTGTTAATTTTCTCCTTACACTTAGCAGAGCTGGTGCCATTCCATCCCACTGGGGTCAGACCAGAGCATCAGTTCTCACCACCGCTTCCACTATTTCTATCCCAGAAATCCTGAAAATGTTACCAGACACCCAGTGCTCTCCCTTTAAAGGCTCTTTTCTCACTGTAAGGGGTAAAACCCAGGGGACTTGTCTTGTATCTTGGGGTTGTCCAATAGTGCTGAGCTAAACCCCCTTCAGTGGGTGACCCTGACACCCAGCATGGGTGGGATGGGATCCTCACCCTCCCCACTTACTGCTGAGGGAAAAGCATCTCCTTTCCAACAATGCCCAAGGAGGGGCTTGATGGGACCTCCAGGACTTCTTCCACACCATGCAGCCAAATAAATGGTGTCAGACAGGACTTGCAGCTCACTGTCCCCAAAATCTGGATTTGCAGCTCATTTTCAGGCAACCAGGACAGCCTTATCAGGAGGGTGTCCATATGGAGACCAGGCTTATGGGATGTTCTCTCTTTTCCCTACCACACCTTCTTCCAGCACTCACTCTTGACTGGAAGACACCCGGCAGGGTTTTATCTCTTTGTTGTCACAGTACCCGCCGTGGAGCAGGAAGAGGCTCTGCTGTGTCTGCTCTATTAAATGACCTGTCCTGATACTGCTGCCTGCTGCTGAGGGCACTGCTCCGTGATTTTCAGCTCCCTCACTCTCCCAATAATGTGGCTGTGTTCATGGGAAAGACTCTGCATGCTGTGCTAGCTACTGAGCTCTTCCCCAGGGATCGTGTGAGACAGCTCTGCCTGGTCTGAGGCAAACCCGAGCCAGGGACTCTTCTAACGTTTTAATAGGATAAGTGATGAACCTCAGTGCCCTCATATGCTTTAATGTACAGATACAGCCAGACTAAATCACTTGAGACATCCCAAACAGCCTAAAGGGTTTAGACACATCTCTTTATTTCCATTTAAAGCTGTTCCTCTTGATACCCTCTTTTTTTTCTTTTCTTTTTTTTAGCAGTCTAATACAAAGCAAAGATGTGAGAAGAGAGATTGTCATAATCTAGAGGTAGGAGCAGAACAGAAGCATCTATTCGTCCTGAGCACTCACATATTATTTGCACCAGTCCCAGAAGTTCAACCCCTTTGAAAACTCCACAAAAGCTGGATAAATATTTCAGAGTGGAGCCTCTAACAGATAAACAGCCACTGTTGAGGTCTGCATGCACACACAGGTATTGATCAGCAGAACAAGCTTCTCAGCCTTTATTCAATAACTCCATAGTAACCCCAATGACACACTATTTGGGGCTTCTCCAGGACAAGCAGGAAGTTTTAACCCAGCACTACTTTCTCTTTTTCAAGACCTGTTGATTTCAGGAGAGAGCTCTACAACGGGAGAGCAGGACTTGATTTTTCTTCATCTGGAAGCCTTTTTCTGGTCTGAATCTTCTTGCAATGCTTTTAGTGGTTCCATTCAGGACAAAGTCATCCCGTTCCTCCCAATTTCACCCACTGAAATGCACGTGCTTCTTCAGAAGCAATTCTTGAAATGTTTCCATAACACACAGTTGTAATACCAAGGTAGCTGAGGATGGAATGAGAGCTCCTGTCTTGGGACTCTGTATGGGAGGGTAATTCCCCATTAAATGTACAGTGAACCAGACACAAAGGGACACACAAGCTCCAGTCTGTTTCAGGCACCTCGAAGAAACATGGGAACACACAACCATTCCTCAGGGAGCAAATCACTGTGTCTGCAGGCTGGGAAAAAAGCCTTCTCATAAACATCTCCGTCAGGACATTCATATTGGAAACCGCTCTTCAGGCCAGGCCATTTCTTAAGTCAATCTGAAGACTTTATAGGTTGTTCTTAAAAATTTCCTTGGCTTGCAACCTCTTTCTCTACCACACCTTCCACTAGTGCAGGTCAGCAGCCAGTCCCTGGAATCACCCTGGGGACAGATGTCCCCAAAACTGACCTGGAGGGGGTTGATCTCCAGGGGCTGATGTGTGGTCAGTGGGAGAGAGCAGTGCTCAGGTAGGTGACTCAGGGTGCCTAATCCCACTCTGGTTACGCTGGCACAGTAATCCAGCCCTGTCAATCTGGCTCTGCTGCCCGGAGAGCTGGCCCCACCCTCCTCCCCCTCTGTCCTTAGCAGCAAGGAGATCTAGGCAGTTTTAACCAAGATCAGCTCTCTAACCGAGTTCACTGTCTGCCAAGGCTCGCCTCTGCCTATTGACTGCAGAGTGAGAGGAGACTCCTGAGGCCAGAGTTGATTTCTGTGAGTATTGTTCCCACTCAGCCGGTGATCCTTTTTATCCCCTGAGAGCCCCAAGTGCTGAAAGAGTGATGCAAACCAATTTGGTTGTTAAGCTTAAACTGCTGGAGTGTTTCCTGGCAGACTCATGGGGCAGGTCACTCGTAGGTCAGAAGGACTTCAGGGCTCCAGTGGTGGGATGTCTTCTGCAGGGAATGGCTCTTGAAGCAATACTAGAGACACATTGCTACTTAAGAGCACAAAGTTCATGGTTTCTTGGTGGATCTCATTATTTTCCACTTTTTAAAAGATATTTTGCAGGGTAATATTTCAATTTATTACTATTCAATGATAATAAATGTTCCTATTACAGTATTTTAGCTATTTCCTGCCATTTTCTCTAGGCTTCGCTTCTGATAGAAAATCACTGTCTCTTTGTTAAAGTGATGAACCACAGGAACTCTGCTAAAAATCTTCCTCACAGTGGCACCCTTGGTGTGCACTGGACTTGATGGACATGGTTGTTTACCAGCATCAGATTTTGCCTTTCACCCATCCTTTATCACACATTGGCTTTCAAGTGTCTCATCTCAAAACGAAGTGTTTGTAGGACTGGGGCTTTAAGCAGATGAAATATAAAAAATTAAGGTTTATAGTGCTGTCTCAGAGTAAAGTGAATGAGATGCCCTGCCTGCAGCTTGTTTTTTTAGAGACAAAGTATTTGTTCTACTACTTATTGATGCTGCTAATTGCCATCTGAGGGTTTGGAGGGGCAGGGCAGCAGGCTGCTTTGCTGGATGTGGAGCCCTTCTGAGATAAATGGGCTCTGAGAAGCAAAGAATTTGCTGTAGTAGCCCTGGAATATGCGCTGCATTTTGCAATGTGTGCTGCATTTTGAAAAGGCACCCAGTGCTCTCCATCTCCTTGCACAGAGAGAGCTGCTGGTGCTCAGCTCTTTTATTTAGGGAGCCACAAAATGCAGTTGCCTCATTTTAAAAGGCTGGATTTGAAAATGCTGACCCAAGATCTTAGGTTTGGGCCATGCTTGAATGCTTAAATGTTCACTTTCCTGAATCAAAACCAGATTCTTCTCCCTCTCTCATGCCCACACACATCACACACATCTATACACAAAGAGGGAGGAGAGGGAGGAGGCTGCAATTGAGGGAGCTCTTAGTGTTCTGTCTAAACTAAATGTCCATTATGGAAATAAACGTGCTCAAGGAAGAAAAAAAACATTGCACCCACATTAGCCATTGAATAGGTTATTACTTTACATGTACAATAATCAACTTTTCATATAGCTGATATCTCTTGTACTGGAGCATGAGCATTAACCTTCTACAGTTCACCTTGGTTTGCAAACTGCAAGAATCAATTCGCCTAAGATGGATATTCACATCTAGTTAGCTTTCTGCATTATCTCAGCTGGAGAGGTCACTAAAAATAGTTGTATAGCACTTTAAATTTTCAACAGGGAGACTTTATTATCGTTTAGATCCATCATCGCTGCTTTACCTACCACGGTTCTTCCAGCTGAAATAATGCACAGAGCTGGTAGTGGCTAAGTGTTTTCAGAGTTCATGCACTGATGAGCAGGACAGCTTGGACAATATCTGAATTGCTAGCAACAGCAAACTGAGCAAGCTGCATGGGCTGTGTAACACTGGTTCGGTAAATCCCTACTGCTTCAACTCTTTCATCAAAAATGCCTTTTTTTTTTCTGCTCTCCTGCACTGCAGAAGCAGGACTGATCTGTCACCGTGTGCTGCCCTGATCCTGCACAGTCACCTTCATGATCAGCAGTCCCCAGCCTCCCCACAGCCCTGCTGCAGTCAGCGGGATGTTTGTGGTGCCAGGAAGCATCAAGGGGCTGCAGGATCATACCCACATTGTGTGGGACAGGGTGACAGAAGAAAGGCTGTTCTTAGCAGTGCTGCAGCACGATTTTCACTTGATGTCTTTATTGCTTTTAACAATTTCCTGTGCTTTGTTACGAATAAGTCACCTTGCCAAGGCCCTCACGGCCTTCCAGGCATTACAGCTTGCTGTTCACATGTCACCTCCATGTGTCACTACATACATGGGGTTGTAGGGGTACATTTTGTCTGTTCAGGTTTGTTTGTGTTACAGGACTGACCCAGCCATTGTGAGGTTTCTGAGTTTCACCTTCCAAGCACACAAATGTGAGAGCACGGTGCCTTGGCCCAGTGCCTTGGCCCAGCTGCTCACACTGGCATTGCTGATCTTGTTTGCACTTATAGAATATTTATTTAAGCTGTGAGGGCAAGGCTCAGAGAGGACATGAAATGCCTGACAGCACAAAGTATCAGAAGACACCAAGAGCGATGGAGCAGAGTGATTCCTTCGTTACATTGCAACATAGGTGCAATTAATGAATTGCTTCTTACATTTTTTTAATAGAATTTTTAAAATTATTTGTTGCAAAAATAAATGAACAATCTTTCCTTCAGTATTAATTGCTGAGATCTTCATTGCATCTTGCTGTCAATTCAAGCCGGAACCAAACACATCTTAATATCAGCAGACAGGATCTCCTTGACTTCAGTGACCATTAGATCAGATCCTGCAACAACAGCATGAGACAATTCTCAGGGCTTTAATTAAGCGGACATTAAAAACTTTGTGGCAAGCTGCACAACAGAACCTAAGAGAAGTCTCTTTCCACCCTTGCAGTTCTGCATCATATCTCCAGAAGAGGCCGTGCTACAAGGCATTCAGAAAATACAGAACACCTCTCACTGTCTTGGACCTTGGGGAAATGGGCTGCAGCTTCCCTTCTGGAGCCAGAAGGAAACTCCCTGGTGGGTATCAAAGTGGAAAAAAACACAGAATCACAGAATGTTTTGGGCTGGAAGGGACCTTAAGGATCATCCAGTTCCAACCTGCTGCCATGGGCAGGGACATTTTCCCATATGCCAGGTTGCTTCAAGCTCTGCCCAGCCTGGCCTGGAACACTCCTGGGATGCAGCATCCCCAGCCCCAGTCAAATTAAAATTAGCCATAATGCAAAAGTCTAGGAATATTTTCAACCGCCAACATCTTTGTGAGGGGTGGAAGAAGTACACAGCTCTGGGTGTTGTGTGGTCTTATTCCTCTCTCTCATTTCTTCCTCAGAGAAATTTCAGAAACTGGTCTTAGAAATATGAGCTACCTGTATTTTTTATCTTGCAAATGTTTATTCACAAGGAGAATCCTTTAGTGGGTGCTGTTCTTGCAAGTCAGGACTGATCATATCCAGCTGGCATCTCCTACCAACCCAGGATGAAAGCTCCAGGTTCCAAGGAAGCTGATGGACCTTTAAGTCAGGGACACACCAGATTAACAAAGCTTTTAGTAAAATCCAGCAAATGCAGAAGTCTGTGAGCTGAGGGCTATGCTGACATGGTGGGTTAGTCATGGCTCTGGTGTCCCACAAGAACAAAGCACACAGACATCCTGACCTTGTCCACACTCGTGGGACAACTGTGGCCCTGCCACAGCCCCAGCTCACACCTTCACACCCTCAGAGTGCCACCCACCCCAGGGCACTGAGATCCCTGCAGCACTGGGGCATTAGAGGCACCAGACCCCAAAACCAACAGGATTTGGGGCAAGTCTGAAGCACTTGGAGGAAGTACTCGGGTGTTCTCATGGTGGATCCTCTGCCCTGCAGTGTCTGTCTGCTCATCACAAACCCTCCCTTGTCCATGTGCTCTTTGCTTCAGCATCTTTTCAACCCCCACGGTCCACTCCTTTCTGCTCCTCCTCTTTCCAGCCTTCTCCCATCACCCTTGGACAGGCCCTCTCCCCATATCTCTCTGGAATTTATCTAATCCTCACTGAGGCTCCTGGAAAGACCTGGCACCAACACGGACCCCTGTGCTAACACCACACACCTTTTCCTCAACCCCCCCACCTGTCCTTGTCATACCAAACCCAGAGGTGAACACGGCCTGGCAGCAGGAGGAGATACCAGAAAAGAGCAGAACACCATGGTCCTGGGAGGAACCCCACAGAGAGGGACCTTTTGAGACAGAAAAGGATTTCCCACCCACGAACCTCCCTCTGAATTGTGAAAGCTTTTACCACCTAAAGCATCTCATGTCTCAGCACACCTAAACACGGTGCTAATTGTCACAGCAGCACCTGTCTGGAAACTCTGCTGTGAGCACCTTTTCTTGTATCACATGTAAGAAAAAAAGCAAGCGAGAAAAGCATTGTTTCTCTCCTGCTGTAACAGTCACCCATCTCTTAGAACCATGTAAACCCCCGGAGTTCTTGAATATTAATTCAAAAAATCTCCCATGCAGTTATTAACAATGAATGCATTGACTGTTTTCCATACGGGTGTCTTCTGGATGTAAAATTTACAAACAAATGCAAAGGCTGCCACACATGAGAGGGACACAATGTTGATTAAAATGTGTTATCCACAGAGTTTATGGGCACATTAGGACACTCCATGGATAATGCGTTTTAATCCTAGATGTTTAGAGCTGCAGGTGAAAAATTAAACTAACTGGAGAAGACCCCAACAGCACTGAAAGAAATAGAGAGGATTCCAAAGGAAAGGAGTCATTCCCCTAATGGATCTTCAGTCTCTACCCTCACTCTACTAAAAGACTCCAATTTCTGTGTCTTATCTCAGAAGGGCATTTCCACACTGCCAGCAAAGTGAGCATGGGACTGCAGGTGTCCCAGTCCATGCTGAACACAGAGCACAGCAGAGCCTGAGGGTGGCCTCCGTGGCACAGAGGAATAGACATGATGGTGAGCAAGGTGTGGAGGAACCTTTGCCTGGTGTCCAGACCCTGACAGGCACCATATCACATTCAGATGTGTTTGCACCCCTCTTTTCATCCACAGTCCTCTGGGAGTCCCTCTGAGTGTGCCCAGGGGAAGAGGCTGGCACTGCCCCCCACACCTGTGCAGCTATTTCAGATCCCAAAGCTGAGTGTATCATGTCCCCACTGACATGAGCAGGTCTCTTGGTGCAACTGCTGGGGCAAAAATGGGTAAATTCAGGCTGAGGAGAGGAGATGCTTCTGCTGGAGCACACAAAAACCAGCCCCCGAGGACCATCCCTTTGCCTTTTGGGAAGGGGCAGCAGCCTGGATTAGGGCTAAACGGATTTGTGCTTGCAGGACCCTGGGTCTCTAATTGGGTTTTTTTTTAATTCCTGTAATCCTGGATGATTTGGAGCAGATGCTTCGAGATTACTGCCAGGGCCCAAAGGTGACTGCAGGAAAAAACCAGTCAGAGCCTGGCTGAGCAGAGCAGTGGGCTGGGCGTGCTGCTGTCCTCTGGGCCTTCTCCCCTGCTTAGAAGGGCTGCAGCACCAGCAGGAGTTGGCCCGAGCTGGGTTTTGGCCCTGCACTAGGATTTGGGGTTACTGGAAGTTGCTTTTGCTCTCCCAGCAGCCTGCAGATGGGGGAGGATGGAGCCCATTTCCCAGGAGATGGCTGATGGGAGAGACAAAACCATACGGAGTTGCCAGAGAGAGTTCATTCTTCCTGCCTGCTGCTGAGCATGTGTGAAAATCCCCTGGGTGTTGGCAGCAGCCCTCACACCTGAAACCCAAACGTGAAGCTGTGAAGGTGCCCTACCAGCTAGCCGTGGCTTCAACTGATCCCATAAGCCAGATCTTTCTGTATAACCCATCAAAGGATGAGGATTCAGCTGCTGTTGAGTTTAACACATCAAATACTGATGGGGACAGACTTTTAAAAAGGCAATAGGACAAGGGGTAATGGTTTTAAACTAATGGGGAGTACATAGGAGGAAGAAATTGGGTTTGATGAGGGTGGTAAGGTGCTGGCACAGGATGCCCGGAATTGGTGAATGCCCCTTTCCTGGAAACATTCAAGGCCAGGTTGGAGAGGTCTCTGAGCAACCTGGTCTAGTGAAAAGTATACCTGCTCACTGCAGGGGTTTGCTAGATGGCTTTTCAGTGTCACTTCCAATGCCAAATATTCCGTGGTTCTATGAAAGCCTGCTAAACACAGGCTTGGTCTCAGCTTGGCACCACCCTGCAGCTCTTCTCTGGAGTGCTGATGGAGCTGAGCAGCTCCTGTGTGGCTTTCACTCGAGACGCCAAGGGACTGCATTGACCAGAGACACAGCAAAAGGCAGGGGACAGGAGGGCAAAGAGTTTTGTCCAGGGGATAAGTCAAGGGGTTGTTCAGCCTGGAGAAAAGGAGGCTCAGGGGGGCCCTTTTCACTCTCCACAACTCCCTGACAGGAGGGCGCAGCCAGGTGGGGATCAGGCTCTGCTCCCAGGGAACAAGGGACAGGACAAGAGAGAATGGCCTCAAGTCGCACCAGTGTAGGTTTCTATTTAATATTAGGAAAAATTTCTTCACTGAAAGGGTGGTCAGGCATTGGAACAGCTGGAGTCACCATCCCTGGAGTGTTCAAAAGGCATTGTGGATGTGGCACTTTGGGACATGGTTTGGTGATGAACATGCCAGTGCCGGGTTATCAGCTGGACTTGATGGTCTTAAGGGTCTTTTCCAAGCTTAACCATTCTATGATTCTATGAAAATGAGCTTTCCTCTATACCAGCTCAGAGAATTCTGAGGATATTTCAGAAAACCCCGGTCTATAACCACCTTCTGCACAATGCAAAAATACATTGAGGATGACGCCCAAGAACACTTGGATTGTCTCGGCCCAACAGGACTCCGCTGTCCATTCATCATCTCTTCCTTCCTTTGTCTCTTCAGAGCTCTAGGTAGGATGAGCTGTAACCTGTACTTGATCTTTGGCACACAGCTGCCTAACCTATACAAAATGTTAAGAGACTGGATCCAAAAGCAAACCTGTGTTTGTGGGTTCCAGCAATAATTTTGCAAGTCTCTAGTGCTGCAGCTTCAAGCAGCCATTTAGGCTAAAGTCTCTTCCCCGATCTTAATTATTTAACAAATACCATACAAAGACATGTAATATCTGCAATATTCATAGCCTTGGCAGCAGGCTGAAAACACTTGGATTTGCACAGGGTTATTCAAGGTTTTCCTTTGAAGACCAGTATATTTCCATTGCTCCTTTGTCGCTGAACATTGCCATACAACATTAATAGCACATAACTGATTATTTATAGGCCATTTGTGAGAAAATGATGGCTCAGAGGCAGTTGCAGTAAACAAAAGCACATCTTAAAAAGCTTAAACAAGATGTGTGTGCAGGCTGACTTGTATAAGGCAGAGATTAACTACGATTATTAGCAAATACAAGCCCCAAGCCAGGGAAGCACTTAAGCACAATCTTCTGCCCCATTGGCTTCCCAGAGCAGCCTCTCAAAAAAATGCCTGGGATACTTCAGGGTGTACCCAGGCTCAGTGCTGGCCCATGGTGTGCAGGATCTGGGACTGTGATGCCAGGGCTGTAGTGACCCTTTCACATGAAAGCTGCTGTGCAGGTGGATGGCAGCGGTGTCTTCCTCGTGGGACAGGTATTATCTTCCTCCACTGCTTGGAAAGGAAGGGAAGAGTTTATCTGGTGATGTTTATGTTAAATGTTTGGATAGAAAAGCTTATAGCCAGGCAGTTTTATCGCTGCTTGGCAGAGCCAGATGCTTAGAGAAGCTTTGGGTCAGGCTATTTAAAGGCACCATTGATCCCCAGCCTACTCCCTGCAGCTAAGAATCTGTGGCTGGAGAGGAGTGAGACCTCAGACCTGCTGAGGGTGGCAGGGAGAAAAGGGGTCCAGAGCACTCCTGCTCTGGGAAAGCATGCAGGTGTGGATGAGGATGGAAGATGTGTGTGACGAAGGACGAACAGGGCTGTGTCTGTGTCCCCACATGCTGTGTCAGGCTCCGGAGTTGTCTCGGTGAAAAGGCAGGGCTCACCCAGCTGGCACTGATCATCACTGCGTGGATCAGCCACACAAACACTCCCCAGAACCATCCTGAGCTCAAGGGCTGGGCCAGCTGAGGTGGCAGCAGGGACAGGCAGCACGAGCAGAGGGCCCCTGGGCTCAGGGAGGGGAGCCCATGGCCATGGGGAGAGCTGGAGAAGGAGCTGGAAGTGTTGGGATTTTTGGAATTTTATTTTTCCCTTGATAGTAATACTTTTTTTTTTCCTAGATAGTAATAGAATTATCATAGCATGACAGTCATTTGGGTTGAAAGGGGCATTAAAGACTCTTTTGTTCCAATCCACCTGCCAGGGACACCTTCCACTATCCCAGGTTGCTCCAAGCCCTGTCCAACCTGGCCTTGAACATTGCCAGGGATGGGGCATCCAGAGCTTCTGTGAACAGCTTGTGCCAGGGCCTCACCACCCTCACAGGAAAGAATTTCTTCCTAATATCTAATCTAAATATCTTTTAGGTATAATTCTCTATTAGTTATAATTGTCTTTTAATTTAAGTGTCTTGTCACTACCTGCTTGTGTAAAAAGTAATTTTTCCACTTTATTATAAGCCCACTTCAGGTATTAGAAGGCTGCAATAAAGTCTCCCCTTCCCATCCCCAGCTCTCTCAGCCTGTCCCCACAGGAGAGCTGCTCCAACCCTCTGAGCATCTTCAGGTCCTCTCTGGACTCACTCCAACAGGTCCGAGTATACCTGAGGCAAAGTTCTGGATAAGGATCTGACCTCCAGTTCCCACTCCAACCCCCTTCTGCCCAATTAAAGCCGCTCCCGCTGACTCAGCCCCTGGCTCCAAAAACAACCCCTGAAATTTGGGTGGGGGTTTGTGTACACCCGTGCTTGCTGCCGTTCTCCACAGCCAAATTCCGACTCTTTGAGAGAAAAGCGAACTCTTTCGCGGGTGGGGTCGGGGCGGGGCTCGTGGCGGTGCCGGCGGAGCCCCCGCGGCCCCTGCGCTGCCGCGGAGCAACAGCTCCATCGTGTGAGAGCCGAGAGCCGCGGGCACCGACCGGTCAGCTCCCACAGCCACAACTTTGCCTTCATTTACTGTTTAATTATCATTATTATTTTGGGTTTTTTAAGTTTACAAGTATTTTTTAAATCAAACCAAGACAGCACCGGTACCACCACCCCCGCCCACTGATCCACAGTGCAGCTTCCTCCGGGCTCTCACAGAAGGACACACGGATTACGGCAGGAGTGGATAACACACTGTTAAATATTGGCCGAATCGCAGCCTGCTGCTCTGCATCTCCTCAGAGCCCGCAGTAATTCCGCGTGGGCTCCTCTGTTTGCTTTACCCCGTGTCTGACAGATCGCTGTGGGACACAGCCTCCCGCTGATTCCCCTTTCCTGCTTCTGCCGAAAGGACGAGGTCACCGATTTGTCATTTTTTTGGTTTGACTTGTAATCTCTGCTAGGGCTGCTATGGTTTAATAGTCCCGCTGGAGTTTGCCTCTTGCCGAAAGAGCCCGAACACAACAAACCACAGAGCCGTGTTTTGTGCTTACTCAAATACATTTATTCAAGGTCTGATCCCATCTTTCTGACGCACTTCTCTTCTCAGTGCCAAGCCAGGCCAGGGCTGACCGAGGGCCACCCCAGAGTGGCGAAGAACTGGGTGTCACCTCCAAAAAGCTTAGCAGGAGCTCGGGCACAGCCCATAGACAATATTTGTGGGATGAGGGCTGGCAAACCTCCTCTTCCAGCCTGGCGAATAAAACCATGGGGTTATGCTAGAGCTATGTGAAAAGAAGGACCTCTGGGTTCACTCATAGGTTGTGTTTGTTGCTCCCCCCTGGCTGAGGTTTCTCTCTGACTTTGCTGCCCTGTAAAAATCAAAGCTGCCTCTTCTGGATACATCAGTCCTGGGTCAAGTTAGGAGGTTATTCTTTCCTTGAGATTTTGGTACCTGCTGCCATTCCCCATTGCTCACTACCCCTTTTCCCTCTCCACCAACCCGTTTGCTGCAGGTATTTTGCAGGGAGGGGAGCATACTGATTTCCTTAGTGATCCTCCCGAGTGTCTGCTGTCCATGCTTGTCCTTCCCTGATGAGATTTAGTGGACAAACATCCCTGCGGCCCCCAGGAAGGCAGCGGTGTGTGTCAGGGTCGGCTGACCCTTCCGGGACAAATCCCGCAGCTTCCCCCCTTCCCTCTTCCCAGAGAGGGCTCTGGCTGCAGTGGACGCCAAGCCATCCCACGAGAAGCCCTAAACGCTGTGGGATCGGAGCGCTGGGAGAGGAAGCCCAGGTCTTTTGATGCCACCTTGTGGAAACCTCGCTATCCTGCCGGCAACCAGTGCCAGGGTCACCTCAGGGACGGCCTTGTGGGCAGCAGATTGGAGTGCGGGTGGCTGGGGAATATTCTGGGGTGAGGTTGGGTGCAGCTGATCTCGTTGAGGCTCGGGTATGCCCAGAAAATCCTCTCTGAAGGGACGAGGATCCTCCCATGTGAGGGCAGCCCAGGCAGTCCCCTGGCAGTCGGTGTCACTTGCGTTGTCACCACAGCGATGGCAAAAGGTGACACGAGGATCGTGAGCCTTGTGTCACATCAAACGATACACTCGGGGGAATACAGTCAGTGGGATTCACATCCAAGTTGTATTTCAGGATATTGGCACTTTCAGGGTGCTCTTGCAAACTCATATTACCACGTGGGGTACTTTGGAGGAGTAAAAACTCATGTAGGAGGTCAGCAGCAAAATAGCGCTCGTTTTCCAGATGCACCACCACTGCTTTGGGAGGGGAGTCCCAGGGATGTTGCTCTACCATTTGCATGGTTGGAAAAGGGATTTATTGAGAGAATGAGGAAATACTTGCTAAATTCTGTCCCATACCAGGAAACTGCTGTTTGGATACCAACAGGTTTGAAATCCCAGGGAAGGAGTCAAAACCGATGCCAAGCCAAAAGCTGTGAAAATGTGACCCTCTGAAAAGTCAGGTTAGGAATTCTTTCCTAGCAGCAGTTTTCAGCTTGATATAAATGTTATCACTTGAACATTCCTTGGTTTGTACCATTGGGATTTGCTTTGAAAAGGCATGACATGATCTCATGTTTTCTTTTCCTTTAAAAACCTTTAGGATTGAACCACAAATGGTATTTTCCCGTGAAATCCAGCTCCTCTGCCCAAGAGGCCGCATAGATGGGCAGCGATACAACATTCCTTCCCAGGTCTGATGAAAATGCGTCTGCATTCATAAATTTAAACATCTGGCTCCACTGTAAAGTAGGTCAGAGCTCATCTGTCATAGAAGGATTTGTCAGAGGTACAGGAAACTGTTTTGTCCCTCCTGTGTCATTTAAACAGCAGCAGAATCAGAGCAGCCGTTCCCTCCATGGGTGCCGGCAGGTGATGGCTGTGCCCCGAGGGTATAAATGCTCTCCTGCAGGGGAATTAAAGCGTGGCTGATCCTTTTACTGTGGGTCCTGCACAGGGGAGATGTGGCAGATTGTGATGCCACACCAGTGTGCACCAGTCTGTCCCTGAGCCTTGGCAGGCCAATGGGAACAAGAAAATGTGGGAGAAAATCTGTATTTCAGCCTGTGCTGTGGCTGCTGCTGCGTGTTTGCAAATGTGCTACAGGCAAAGTTGTCACTCCGTGGTTTAGGTGGCATCAGGTACGACCATGGCCAGCTCTGTGCTGACCATCTCTGGGACTCCTCTCTTTAACCTGAGCATCATTCCAGCCTGGGAAAAAAGGCTTTCCAAAAATGTGTATATCTACAGAAAGGGACAAGAACAGTTTCTTGAAATAACATCTGCTGGAAAGTCTCTCGGTCAGGCTGCTCTGAGGGCAAAACTTTCTGGCCTTGGTGTCACCTCCACATCTCCTCGGTGTGGTCCCTGGCACCTGGTCAGCACCGTGGCACCAGCCCGGCCACACCCAGCCCCACCAGCACCTGCCCTTCCCCTGCTGTCAGCAGATCCCACCCTGCCGAGGCACAGCCCTTGGGGTCTCCTGCCCAGAAAGCCGCAGAGGGAATGTTTCAGGCCGTGATATGGGATGTGGGATATGGGATATGGGATATGGGATATGGGATATGGGATATGGCACGTCCCAGCCTCACTGCACTGCCCACCCGAGGCAGCTTCCAGCCGCCGGTCCTGCCCTGTGCATTTGTACCCGTGCCCTGTGCTGGGAACAGGTCCCAGCAACCCTCCAGACACATCCCAGCCTAAGGAAATGCCCGAAGCACATGCTCCAGCCCGGAGGTAGCACAGCGGGACCACTGCTGCCTCCCGGGCTTGCCAAAATCCCTGGTCATTAAAATCCTTTCCCCGCAGTCAGCAAAGGACTCTGCGGTTCCCGGCGCCGGCAGCGGGAGCTGCCTCAGGGGGAGGTGGGAGCTCTGGGCTGAGCCCCCCGGGGCAAGAACTGCTCACAAAACACCGGGGAAACAGCCCCGACACCCGCAGAGGTGACCCTGCTGCCTGGCAGCCGCTTTCCTCTGGAAACAGCCAGCCAGGGAAGGGCTGATCTCCGTCCCCTTTTGGGAAAGGGCCATCCCCGCAAGATAAAGTTCATCCAGCTTTGCATCCCCGGGCTGGAGCTGGAGCTGAGCTAGGGCAGGGTAACAGGGGGGTTAGCACGGGTTTGGATCCCTAGCAGAGCATGAGCCAGTGGTTTGGCCCCGATTTGCTGGAGAGCTATAGAAAATTACCAGGAAACAGCTCCAGTCCCAGCTTTCCAGAAAAGGTTATCCAGGTAAAACCTGAGCAACAAGGTGTGAAGGATCCCAGGTTCTCAACAAAGACTTAACGATGGAAGAAAAAATGGGAGATTGTTGAAAGGGGCAGGGAAAGCATCAGACGTGATTGGAAGGGGCTGATAAGGGCTAATTTTATTTCTCTTTACAATTAAAAGGGGTCAAAAGCAAAGTGTGGAGCTGAGCCTGGGTGTAACACCATCCATCTCACCTGTACCACAAACAGGACAAGCTGCCAGGCCCATTTCCAGCACCATCACTCCCCTTAGAGACTTCATTTGAATATTTTTTCAAGGATTCTGGCACTGCCTCCATGCTCCTCACCAGACCAGAACCCCACTGTGCCTGCAGGAAGAGACAGAACCTTCGCAGTTGCTTCCCCAGCCTCTGCAAACAAGACTGGCATGGGGCTCCTGGGATTGCTTCCTTTATTTCCATTTAGTGAAATAGCCTGGGAGGAGAGTGGCTGGCTCTGCCCTCAGCCCTGCCCTGGCTCTCTCTCTCCTGTGCAAACAGAGCAGGCAGGACATGCAAAGTCCATGGAAGACCTACAGGAACGTGTGGGTGTTGCTTAAGGATGGGAAGCAGCCACGGAGGAGCCCGTTTGGATCAAAGTGTCCCTGGAGCCAGCATGCAGGGATACCCTTTTAGGGGCTGAACCCCCCAGTGGTGGGTTGGAAATCTGGGGAGGATAAGATTAGAACAAAAAACATGAAAATACTTTGAGAGATGCTCCTGTGCAGGTGTGGCCATTTCTTTGCAGCCTTCAGCTGCTACAAGTGATGGCAGTCGATGCTTTCCCACCCAGGGATAAGGGAAAATTCAGGTCTCTGGGATGTCCATCTGCATATGAACGTGTGCCCATATGCAGTGGAGTCAAAAAGGATGGCAGAGAAACCAGGGAATCAGACAAATGAACCTTTTTTGTCCTGAGGAAGGGCGGGGAAGGATGTCTGTGAGCACGTTGCAGATGTCCTGCACTGCATGTGATTTTCTGGAGGAGGCTTTTTCTGAATGCAAAAGACCCAAATTTCCCCTCTTTAAAACATGAATGAAATGTTTCCTGTGGTTTTCCAACACTTGCCTTCACCCCAAGCAGCAGGCGAGCTACAAAGAATCAGCTCTGCATGTAGAATCAAAAATCTAGAAGAAAACCCCACACATGCAGAAAGCACAGATTTATTGCCAAGTTTTGATGTAGGAGGGACAGGACCCAGTGCCTGTGTAGTGAAACATTTACATTTCTCCTACTGAATCAAATTCAGGCCGGATGTGACCCTCAGGAGCCCCAGCCCTTGGGAACAGGCCCACTGGGAAGGACCCTGCCCCTGCCAGCCCTTGGATGGGGCTCCCACCCCTGTGCATGGTCCAAGGGCAGTTGCTCAGAGTGCACAGAGATGGGACCCGGAGTCAGATCCAACTCAGGAGCTGATGTCCACAGCACCCAGACTCCACCTTTCATGAAGCCCTGCAGGCTTTGGCCTCAAGCTGATCCAAAATTGCCATGTTTTGGTTCCTTTCAGACAACTGAGTGCTTTTCATTTTCATTTCTCCCCCTCACCTCCCCATCCCAAAGCTAAGAGATCCTGACAGCTTGGGCCACTGTGTCAGCTGACTTTTCCTTCCAAGAATAGTACTATTTTTGATGCAAAATCCTCAGCCTGCTCTGCTTTAACTCTCTCCAGAGCCCTGTAACTCTGTGTGTGCAGGGATGCCTGTGTGTCCTCTGGCACGCTTTTGCACATGGAAAGAAAGAACTTTTCCCTACCTGAATGCTTCTTCCCGTTATTGAGCCTCTTTGAAGTCGAGCAATAAAAAGTCCCCATGCCCACGTGCAGAGCTCCAGACCAGCCCTTTAATGTCTCAGATGCAAATCTCACTGTAACTGTACCAAAAATGTGGGAGGCTGCTCCAGGTTATTGCATTGGTCTCATGACTGAGTTGTTCTTCAAATAAATACCTACAGATCAGAGAATGCCCTCATCCCATCCATGAGGTGTGAGCACCTCCCTGCTGGGAGCTTCCTTGCCCCATGGTCATGTGCCTCTGGGTACCTCACTATCAGAAAGACTGTAAGATGGGAAGAGGAACTTGGGTGATCCCCAAAAGAATGAAATACATAAAAATCTGTGCCCTTGCACTGGAACAAATAATTTAACAAGGGAAGCCAGGACATTTCTGGCAGCAAATGAGGCATGTACTGTGTTTATCTGCAATCCAGCAGCTGTGGTGGTGGATATGAGATGTTCTGGGGTCCAATAAAACACTCAGAGCCACCATGGCTCTTTGATGTGAGATATTGCAGTGCCTTTTTCAAATTGTATCACTTTTCCCCTCAGTTAGACAGAAAATAAAGCAAAAGCCAGAGGTGTTCTTAGCCTGTGAGCCCATGAAGCAACATCTCCTTCCACCTGCCCCATGGGAATGTGTCTCAGCTGGGAGCCCCAAAAAAGCTTGAAAATCACTTCTGGATGAGCAGACAAAAGATGCACAGAAAAATCCATGTATGGCAGAGTGGTGAGGATGGAAGAAACAGAGCCAGATTTGGGTGTATTTGTCCTCAAAAGGAAAACTTTCTGAGTTCTAGTAGGCAGAGGCACTGGCTGGCCCAGCCTGGTTTTCAAGACACCTCAAGGCACAACCACACTGGCAACCAGGTGATGTGGAGACGTGGGTAAGGCAGCTCCAGGGGCTGCTGGAGATCCTGGATGACCTTGGGTACATCACTATTGTCCCCTGGAGTTCCTCAGAGATGGGCTAACTCCTTTTTCCCCTGCTTTCTTCTCCCTGCAGCCAACTCTTCTGTTGCAGGAATTCCACATTCCTACACCAGCCACGTTCCTACTCGGAGCAAACACAGTGCCCAAGGCTTCTCCTCTCCTGGACCAGGTTGGTGTCTCCAAATGAAGGTCTGGTCCCAGCCCAGCTACGTGAGAGCCCTTGCCCAGTCCAAACACAGACCTCTGCCCAGCTACAACCAGGAGGCACCTCGGGAAAGTAGAAAAACAAGCAGTGAGAATAAACATCCGGATGAGGGCTGAGGAGGGAAACCAAAACACTGAGGGAAGCCAGGAATAATAAGAACCAAAAACAAATAGGAAAGAGCTAACAGGAGCAACAGATCTAAAAATAAAATGAAAGAACAGCAGCAGGGTGGAGGGGCTGGGATATTTTGGGGTCTGGCAAAGCATGTAGGGTTTGTGGGGCTCAGTTTGGCAGTGGTGAGGCTCAGTCCTGGGGCAGAGCCAGGTTCTCCTCTCGTTGCCTTCTCTCACTGATGTAGGGGAGGATGGAGGGTGTAGGCTGGGACTCCCAGGAGCTGTTTGGGTGGCAGTGATGACAGCAGGCTGCTCTTCAACCCTGCCACATCTCCCCTTAGGGCAAATGTATTTACTGCAGATGCTGTCCCAGGAGAAGATGCCCCATCTAAAACCCTCCTCAGCTCCCAGCAGAAGTTGTTCATCCCTCCAACCTGCCCCTGTGCTGGTCCATGGGTCTCTGTGAGGCAGGGGCCACATCTGCTCAAGGACTGGGGGGAGAAGATGTGTCTCCTGGACACCCCAAATCAGTGATGTCCTTCCAGGAGGTGAAACCTTGTTAACCCAGGAACAGTCCAGATCTGGCTCTGCAAATCCTATCAACCCAGAGCCTTTCACTTGCTCCAAAATTTATATGCAGAGGTGAAACTACCGAAAATCAAACCACTAAAAACCCATTTGTTGGTTCCCACCCCCTGAAGCCACTCAGGTTTAGATCATACAAAATCAGTAGGGAAAAAATACATTTTCTTTCTTCTTTTCCCCCAAGGAATTAGCTCACAGAGGGAAGGCTGTGCAGGACAGACTCTGTCCCAGGTGGACAGGGAGCATAGGGTGCACAAACCCTCAGCAGTTTGGAGACAGGCAAGGGGCCATCAGATGTGGGTCTAAATCTCCCCCTGGGAAGCCACAGCCAGGCAGGGACTGACCTCCACCTTCTCCAAGCTGACCATGGGGCTCCTCTGCATAAGCACCTTCTTTCACCTTTCAGACATTTGGTTTCATTTGTGGTTGCCCCCTTTATTCCTGTTCTTAGAGGTGGGAACTTGCTCCCATCTTCTTTCTCTCCCACCAGTTCTCCCCTCACCCTGGACCAGCGCTGGTTCCTTGAGGTGGCATTTCCATGGTGGGACCCAGGAGCTGCAGGGAGTCTGGGAATAAGAGAAAACACCCTGGCCACGTCTTGGCCCCTGACTCGGAGCAGTTCCCCTCTCTCAAAAGCAAGATAAGCTGGGTTGAGGCACTGTTACCACTGGACCCACCACGTCAGACCTCCCCTTTCCTGTTCTTGGAAGCCCAAGGGCTGCAAGTCCACAGCCACCTAATCAAAACCAATGGTGAGTTTTAAAGACGGGGAAAAATAAAACCAGAAAATTAAAAGAAATCAGTCTGGATGGAAAGCCAAGGAGGCCACCTGCCAGGAAAGTGAGCTGCCTGCCAGTTTGGCACAGAGTGAATGCTTGGCCTGTTGAGAGAGAATGCAGGAGCTGGGCACACTGAAGAGGCACTTACGATCTTCAGGGGGTGAGGAGAAGCAGGGAAGAGGACAGGGATGAGGACCAGACAGAGCCTGAATGGCAGATGAGTCCCAAACACACACTTGAGCATGAGGATGGGTGTGGGGGAGGATGGAGGCATGTCCCCATCAGGGACTCGGCTGGTGTTTGTCAGCACAGCCTCATAAATGACAATGGTGCAGCTGCTGTGGACAGGCTCCCACTGAAACCAGAGCTGGAGATGCACAGAGCAAGGCACAGTCCCCAGCAGGAGTGCTGAGGGCACTGGGCTGTGGAGCAGCGGGAAAGGGCTCCCAGCAACCCGGGAAGCACAGCAATGGGACGAGGAAGGGAGGGATGAGGCCAAGAGCAGCGTGTGATGCACCAACCCTAAGAGTCAGATGTTCAACGGGCAGTGAAGACCCCAAATCTCTTTCCCCGTGCAGGAATGAGACACCCAAACCATCACCGAGTACTGAAATGGGGGTGCAGCACCTACCCCAGCAGGGCAGCAATGCCCAGGCTCCTCCCAGACCCCCCCTCACCAGCAGCAGAGGAGGTGGGGAGCCCATGCATGACTTTCCCTGCTTCCCACCTCTGGCAGCATGTGCTGGCACAGGGCACGGGCTGCTTTCCAGGATCCGGTCTCTGCCTGGCTGCTTTCCCCGGCTCCCCAGGACACGGCACAGCAGACAGCAACCCAGCCCCTCTCCTCGGGCTTCTTAAGACCCAGCGCAAGGAGCCTGTGAAAGGAGCAGCCGCAGCCAAGTTTCCCCCTGGTTTTACTTTCCCCGTTTCATTTTGTTTGGGTCCAAGTGGTGGGTTTCGAAGGCAGCCTCTCCCTCCCGCGGCTCTCCCCCGCTGGTCCCAGCAACGCTGGAAGAAAACGTCGAGTCCCCGACAATCGGCACCTCCCTGGCTCTGAAAGCTGCGCCCGGCAGATTTCCGGCTGGATCCTGGGGTGGGATTGCAGGGACTGGTGGAAATGCGCTGCTACTTTGTGTCTTTGCTGAGGAAAAATAAAAAGAAACTGGATCTTTTGAGTGCGAGTCTAATCTTTCAAAAATGGGGGGTTGGCTCTCAAAAATCTCATGGTTTTGTCCACGCATTTCTGGACACCAAGACTGGACCTGCTGAGCTTTCCAGCAGATTTCTCCTAAAATCCCCAGCAGGCTCCCCCACCGGCCCCTGCACATCCCAGCTCCTGGCCGCACCCTGCTGCAGCTGCTCCCTGCTCAGGATCAGGCCCTTGCAGCCCTCCTTCCCAACACGGGGTTGCCTGAGAGAAATTAATGCATTTCTTGCACTAACCCACACAGGTAGAAGATTAAAAGGCAAACACGGGCTCGGTGCTCTCTCCCAGATCTGCTGGGTCCTCTGGGCATTGCCTGCCCAGCTGCACAGCATCCCCGCTCAGGAGCTGACAGGACAAGTGACGGGTAAACAGAGCTTTTCCATGGAAACATTTGTTCAACAAAGAATTGCAAATTTTCATGGTGAGTATCTGGTTTCCTCCAAACTTAATTGTTGTTGTTTCTGAAAGCTGCCTGGCTGGTCTGGATCTGGCTTTCATGAACATTTTTTTCCCCTAATGCTTAATTTTCAGCAGCTAGGATATCCCCGTTCTTTTTTTTTTTAATTTTTTTCTTTTCATTTTTTCTTTAGGTTTCTATCCTTTTTTACAACATAAATGGAGGCAATGGCAGCTCTTTTGGGCTTTTCTGCAGGGCACAAACTCTCTTTCTCACTGAGAGGTCAATGGTAATGATCGTAGAATCACAGAAAGGTTTGGGTTGGAAGGGGCCTTAAAGGACACCCAGCGCCAATCCCCTGCCATGGGCAGGGACACCTTCCACTATCCCAGGTTGCTCCAAGCCCCATCCAACCTGGCCTTGAACATTTCCAGGAGTGGGAGGGACATTGACACCTTCTTTGGGCAGCCTGTGCCAAGGCCTCAACACCCTCACAGTAAAGAACTTCTTTCTAAAACCCAATGTAAATCTCCCCTCTTTTGATGATGGATGACCCAGGAAGGGACACTTAGATTTTTAGGCTGAGAGCTTGAACTGGAGAGCTGGGACTGAGCAGCTGCTCTGAGCCACATCAGCACATGGACACGGAGGAAAATCCAGGCTATTCACAGAGCCAACGAGAAATGGGGATAATTCGGGGTAAAGCTCCTGAAGGACACACTTAAGCACAGAAGGAAGCAAAAGATCACATTCGACTATCTAGAGGAGATAAGAGATGATTCCTGCAGGGTACTTTGGTCCACCTGGGGTGCTGGGACATCGGGATGTGTCCACGGAGCCCCGCGGGCTCATCTCTGCCCACCCCTGTGACCCAGCGCTGCCTTTTTCCCGCTGGCATTTTCTTGGTTAACTTCATTTTTTCAAGCAGTGGGGAGGCAGAGGCACGGTGTGGCTCCCGGGGATGTGCCCGGGGAGCCGGCGGGGTCCCGGCGCACGGCGGTGACAGCAGGTGGCACTGCAGCCCCAGGAACGAGCTGCGCCCGCCCCGCACGGGCACTCTCGGTCCCGCTCCAGTGCCCCCTCCTACACTCCCAGTCCCACTCCCATTCCTACATTCACACACACCGCACACACTCTCCCACTTCCATACTCCCACAATCACACTCCTATATTCCTACTCCTACACTCTCACACTCCCAGATCAGCGCTCGGGCGCAGAAGCGTCCCTGTACTCCACAGCGCATCCCCCACCTGGGACACCACCAACCCTCATGATTTCACCCACCATCAAGCAGGAGAGTTTGGGGTATTATTCCTAACTCACGCCAGAGCAGGGTGTCCAGTGAAATCCTGTGCACAGTGAGAGTTTGGTGCAGGGGTGAGACCTGGAGCAGAGAAGCCTCATCCTCACTCCAGCGGCACTGGGACTTGCCACTGCCTTTTTGGGATGCAGGAGGCTGAACGTGCCTGTTGCTTGTGCACAGGGAAAGCGGGAGGAGGGAAGCAGTCTGTGAAATCAAGGTAGCCTGGACAAAGTGCCATCACAAGCCATTGCAAACTTGGGGGATTTAGAGAAAGAACCTGATTTGCTGTAAAAGCATGAATGTGAATACAGCATTTAAAGAAAACCCAACATCCTTCCATGAACTGTACTGATTTATGCCAGTAAATTTATATCCACCTCCCCAGTTGTGCCTGCTAAGAATAAAACCAGGGATGCACCATAGCCTCTGCTCCCATCTTATAACTCCTCTGTGAGCTCAGGCTTTATTTTTAGCCCAGCTTCCTCGGGGCTCTGTCTGATCTAATTTCTCTGGAGAGAAGATTTTTTCTGCTAGATGCCACCCTCCTGCTGGAAACACCCATTTCTCCCCAGCACTGCTGAAGGGCTTGACCTTTTCAAGCAAATTGGAAAGATAATTCAGAAAAATTCAGGGGAAAAAAACAGCAGCCGAATAGAGCAAGACCTAAAAGAGCATCGTGGGGTGAGATAGACAAGTGGGATACAGACATTGGAGTAGCTGGTCAGTGGCTCTAGAAAAGGCAGGATTACTGGAGGAGGAAGGAAAATGGGCTATTTTCCTTCTTTCTTGCTTTGATTTGGCTGGTGTAGCGTCGCCAAGCTCTTGGTGACAGACTCTCAGGCAGTTTTCTGCAAGGGCTCAGTGCTGGTTCCTGGTGTTTGGTCCTGTGATGTTGTTTCTGGCCAGCAGTGGGTTGAGCTCATGTCTTGTAATTAGTGGGTGGGCTTGAGGAGACCACTGCGGCTTCCGATCTCTCGGGGAAAGAGAGAAAATAAGCAGGATTAAGGAATTTCAGAAAATTACAGGCATTCTCATTTCACATAAGCTTTGCCAGGAACACCAAGCCCTGGAGAAGGACGGCCACGGCAGGACACGCTACTCACGGGCAGGACTAAGGGACTTTGTTTCCCATCAGTCACCCAAAAACCTCTGAGTGTGTTTTTGTGTGTATGTGTGTGTGCACATGCAGCCTTCCCTGGGCTGGCAGTGGCCCTGGGAACACGGCACCTCTGTGAGATTAAAGGGATATATTCCATCTGCAAGCACAGTTCCACACAGATTTCTCCTTTATAGCTGGATTGCTGTAACTGGAGGGACCTGAGGGATGAGGAGGGATGTCAGAGCAGAGGGAGCACTGGCTCTTGTTCATTTTTAGCCAGGTCTATCTGTTGAGGTGATAATGCCACATGTGCAGCCCAGCCCACCCTGGCTGTTGGACCCCACTTGAGCTAATCCCCTCCTAGCTAGCATGGTTTTTTCTGCAGCAGGGAGAGACAGAAATCCAGCCACAAATTCCCCAGGAAAATGCCAATTGTGAAGCTGCGGCAACTGAGCAGGAGTCATAGGAGTACACATAACACTTGGAACTGCTTTTCACTAGCATCTCTATCCTTGGTTTAGGAACCTGGCGAGGGGTTGGGAGCCCAACTCCCCAGCCTGTCTCATCCACCTCCCCAGTGGATATTTCTGCTATGCATATTCACTCAGCAGCATTTAAAACTCATGAACAGTCAGTTCTTGATGCTAAACACATAAAATAAACACAGATGCTTTTTCGGGTGGTCATGTGTTGTATTGTGTCTTCTTCAGGGCACAGGATCCAAGCATCCCACTCCCATCTGAGTGAAAGGAGGTTCCATCTCCAGCATCACCAAGCAATCCCTTGCTGCCATTTTCCCCAAATAACAAGTTTTGTCTTGAGAAAAGGACTGACATTCGGAACAGGTGAGATCTGATCAGCCAGGTGCTGAGGCACATGCCCCAAAACATGGCTTTTAGAACTACAGTAGAGACAAAAAACCCCACTATCTACTTTGTAACTGCAAATGGGATCTAATCCTGCACGTCTTGCTCCTGGGAATGGCTTATCAGGTGAGTTGTTCTACACAGTGGCCCTATCAGGTGCATTTATCTCCCTATGTACATGTACATGTACAGGAGATGTTTATGTATTCTGTCTCCCACTCGGTGTAGACATTAATCATGTGCTGCTCCACCCAAAAAAACCTTAAAAGTGGCAATGACTGCTTCCACTGTCACTCATGTGACTCTTATTTGAGGGTTTATTGCACCAGAGCTGCCAATTGCAAGTCCCTAGACCCTAAAAAAACCCAAAGCTGTTCTCACTAAAAACCAGCGAGGTTTGGACGAGAGCCCACTGCTTTTTCTGCGATTGCTTCAGGCAACAATTGTCATGCCGTGGGGACATCTCACCCCTGGGATGGTGGCCTTTGCTGGCCTCCCTGCCACTCTGCACACATCCAGCGCCCACCTCCAAACCAGCCGAGAACCTCTCTCTCCCCCCTCTCCTTATTTCAGCTAAATAACCGCGCGATTATTTTTCCACATGAAAGTACCCCGGTGTTCAGGTGGACAATCTGACTCCGGCTGAGCCGCCTGGAATCCCTGCGGTTTTGATTTTCAGCAGGGAACAATCTTATCAGCCCAGATTGTACACAGAGATAGGGAGCCCTCGGGTAGGGTTGCATAAGCACAGATTGCCTCAGCCGGGATGGGGAAGGCTCTGCTCGCTGTATTTATTTGTTTTCCCCACCGCGGGTTTCAGGTTCTCCTGGTGACCATCATTCCAGCTTTCCTTCCCCGCTCATTGTTTGAGCACCCGAGCCTTCCTCATGGATCACTGGGCAGGAGGTTCAGTGTAAATCTGGCCCCAGCCCCCGGACCCTTGCACGTAGCCTTGAGAGATTTCTTGCAAATAGGGCTTTTTTTCCCCGTCTCACTATGGTCCTTCTCTGTGTGAGGATGGAATGGGCCCCAGTTTGGGATGGATGTGATTCCCCCCTCCCTCGGCGCACCCATTTTGGCCTCTTCCCCTCCTGCCAGCTCCTCTTTCAAATCTGGCAGCTGCGTGGGCACCTGGTCTCTGATTGCAGAGGCAGGATATACGGTTTCTGTGGAGGCCACCAGCAAATAGCTGTGGCTACGTAACCCTGGCAGAGGAGAGGGATGAGGACAGAGAGGCATCCTGAGCAAAGCAAAGCCCCCAAACGTCATCCAGAGGAGGACAAGGGGTGCAGACCCAGATAACAGGCCATCCAAGGACGGCACATCCTGCAGTCCCATCTCATGCCATGCGATGCTCTGCTGCCAGGAGAGTCCCCTCGTGTGCTGCCCAAGGGCACGGAGTGGCAGGGCTTGAATGCACCCGTGAGACATCCATGCTGGGTTTCTGGGAGGTTGCTGGGACATGGCATGAAAAATCACCATGCAAGTCAGAGTTTGTCTTTTAGAAAATGTTCTAGGTTTGAAGTTAACCCTGCAGCTGCTGGGGAGCCATCATTGTGTGCACCTCGAACTCTCCTTTGCTGGGGGAAAATGTTATGTCTCAGTCCTATTCACAGCTTTGGCTCCTTTTGCCTCTTTTCCTTCTGTTTTAGAGAATTTTAATAAATCCCCCTTCAGATCCTGCAACATCACCTCTTTTTCTTATCTAGGGTAGATTATCAAATTGGACACATCCATAATCTAGAAGGCACCACTGTGATGAGCTGGTTGGACATTTGGTGTGTCACGAGCCTGGATCAAGCCTGCTAAACACCTCCTTGAAAGTTCTCACCATGGTAGGGGGTTGATTCTCCTCCCTGCTAAAACTTCCCTGTCAGGGTTGAATTCAGCCCTGAGTGGGAGCAGCCTGGAGTGGGGTTGTGGGGGTCACTGGCTGCTGACCATCCTCACCATGACCATCACAGGCTTTGGCCACACCACTGTCCCCCACCACCCCAGTGCCAAGTTCCCATGGGGTGGTGAGAGTCGCACAGGCCACCAGCAGAGCCCCAAAGCCCCCCACCTGAAGGTCTCCTCCAGCCCAGCCCTGCCTGTTGGGGAGCTCAGGGGCAGAGCAGAGATGGGGCTCTCCAAGCAAGCCACCTGCAACTCCCCGTGCCCAAGTCCTGCTTTGCCTTTGCCCTCCTGAGGGCTTTTTGAACCCAGTCCAAGTCACCCCTGGGACCTGGAGGGCTCAGAAGCAGATCCTGCAATAGATGGGGCTGGTGCAGCCCCAAGTGGCATCAGCCTCTTGGCCAACTCGTTGCACTGGCTGTGCCTGTCCACTTCAGTAGGCACCGTGTCTCCCGGGACCAGCACAGCTCCAGTGTCCCTACATCCATTTGCCTGTGTGTTCCCTCCAAGAAATAATCCCACCTCCCTGTCAAGCACCTCCTCAGCCTTTGGGAATGTTGCCTTGAGGGGCACATCTGAAAATAGAAATTCATCGAAATTCTAGAATTACAGAATCATAAAATGGTTTGGTTGGCAAGGGGCCTTAAAGACCATCTCACGGACAGGAACACCTTCCACTAGACCAGGTTGCTCAGAGCCCCATCCAGCCTGACCCTGAATACTTCCAGGGATGGGGGATTCCTCCAGGCTCAAGCTTCAGCCTCTCCCCCTTCCACAGGGCAGCAGTGACACGTGTCCCAGCCTGAGCTGTCCCAGCACTGTAACACCATGTGCTTCCCCCACTGTGCACCCAACAGACACCAAACACCTGGGGGAGCCTGGAACAGGCCAGAGCGTCCCCATCCCAGATCCACTGAGAAGGTGGCACATGGTGTGAACCAGCAGGGGTCCTGTTTGCTGACAGGGCTGGAAGCCACCACAGCAGGGGAGAGAAACGTTCCCTGCAATGAGCATTGCTGAGCCTGCACAGCACTCCCAGCTCCTGCTCACCTTGGTGCTGCTCCTGCAGCAAAGCCCTGCTGGGTGGGCAGAAGGCAGCCGCTGGCTGTGGACACCCAAGGAGCCCCTGGCAGGATTCTTGGCCGAGTTCTGTGGTTCCTTTGTGCCAGTTTTTCTGCCCAGCCCCGGAGGGCTCCCAGGAAGGGAACAGCAGTTTATAGACTGGAGTTCCTTCCCTCTTTAACTCTTTCCCTTCGTGTTTCCCTGCCAGCTTCAGGACATTGGGCATACAAAGACCTTAATTCCCTAAATACATCTCTGATTTGCTCTAGGATGATGCTGCTGTTCTGTTGAATGAAGCACATGCAAAGGCTACGTCTGCCAGCAGCCCTGGGACTGCCACAAAATCCCTCCTGTGCCCTCATGGACAGAGCTGCAGGTCCCTGTGACACCCACCACCCCATACAGGGCAGTGGGAGCAGGGGTGGGAGGACACAGGCTCCTTTTGGGGCTCAAGAGAAGCACTCTTATAGTTTACAGATGTGATTTCATTTTTCAAATGTTTCTAATTTGCTTGGGTTTTTTTGGGTTTTTTTTCCAGTTCTCAAAAAGAGACAATTTCTTCAGGGAGTGTTAGCCACAAGCCTCATTTGGCATTGTTTTTTAGTCAATTGGTTTTGTCTCATACTATTAGGAATATTGTGTTACATAATGATAAGCTGCAGTGACTTATAGGGACTATAAAGGGAGGCAGTGTGGGAGTGCAGAGCAAGAGCCACCCTCCCCACCCTGTCACCTGCCCTTGCTCTGACCTTCATCAGGTCTGTCATCTCCCCAGGTCTCAGATTCCCCTCCTATAAAACAGGGCTGATCCTTGCTCCAACTATTATCTTAAAAGGTTTTCCATCCTTAAGTCAGAAAAAAAAAAAGAGTTTTCCCCCTTTCTTCCATCCTGAGATGAAGGCATGAGGATTTTCCATACCTTTTCTACCACAGCTGAAATTCATCTGAATCTGAGCAGGTTTGACATCATCCCAAAGCATCTCCATCCCTGCAGAATTAAGCCGTGGATGAGAAGCTAAGACAGGGATGAGAAGGAGTCACTCTGCCCACAGAGGCTTTTCCAAAAGCACTGGACAAGTGAAAACAGGAAACCGTAATTGAACTAAATCTGCCTCTTTAACCTCATTATTAGGATTGGGATTATATGCTTGGGAGAAAGTTCAACCTCTGTTTAAAATCTGAGGAGATGTGGACGAATGCTATAAACCACGGGGAGAGAGGGAACGTTCCTGCACTCGGTGAAAAGTCCAGCTGGAAGGAAAGACAGGGTGGCATGGAATGGGGGTTCAGCCTGGTGCCCCCCTTCCAGACAGCATGAGGCTGCTGTTGGGTTGAGCATTAAAAATCTCCAGGGAGCCTGGTAATTTGCTCTCTCTGCCTGAAGATTAAAGCAAATTTTCCTTCATTTCCATATTTAAAACTGTGTCCACATCCAGTTGGGAAGGATGAGAGTGTCTCAGGTTACTTTGTACACTGCACCCAAGCTCCTGCAGATCCGGCCTCTGCCACCTCTGCTCTCCTCACAGAGCACCTGGCAGCCTCAGAAAACCTGACGGCTTCAGCCCCAACAGGAACAGCAAAATCCATCCTTGAGCATGGACTGCCACAGCCAGGATGTGCAAGCTCTGTGTCTTGCCACTGTTCATGACATGGGGCAGGTTGCAGCACCTGCCCTGAAGGCAGAGTCTGTACAGAGACCAGTCTCCAGCAGTGTCACCCTGCAGCGAGCTCTTCCTCAGGTGCAAAATTACTGACAGCAAAGCACACTGCGTGGGCAGACAGGGAGATTTCCCACCTGTGCAGAGTTCATGAGCTGAACTCTGGAGAAAAGCAGGAGCAAGGGAGGAACTCAAGGGTGAAGAGTTATCTCGGGGCATGTGCTGTTTCTTTTACAGAGTCTGCAGATCCTGAAGCACTTCAAGAACAGTTAAACAGTTGTTAAATAGTGCTTTATCTTCAGGTTGGATAACAGCACAAGCAGCCACTGGCTGCCTAGTGACAGGCAGCTCCATAAAACCACCTACTCAGGAGAGAGGGAGCTGGGATGCCTCGGCCTAATCCTGACGGTACCTCACACCTGGACTCATTCCAGCTGCTGATATTCCCAAACCTGTGTGCCTAAAATGAAACTCCGGCTTTCTGGCCATTCAGGCCTAGTTTGCAAAGACACAGAGCACAAATGTGCCGCGTCTTGGCTCCGGGCTCCTGGAATTGTAGCTTGGGATGTCAGGGAGCCAGGCCTGGAAATGTTGGACTTAAATCCATGGGCTGAGCAAGCATCCACTCCTCACCAGCAGCTTCTCTGGAGAGTTTGCCAGCATGTGGGCCAGGACTGTGGGGGCTGAGAGTGGGACTCTACCTGCCCCTCGGGGGAGCTGGTGGGGAAGGGGAGGGGGCAGGGGCTGGCAGCAGGACAGGGGCAGAGCAGGAGTGTGGCTTGTGCACAGGATGGCGCTGGCTCAGCGTGACCCAGGAAATTAAATGAGGAGAGAGAAAGGGGCTGGCTTTTTCCTCGGGTGTTTGTTTTTATACACTGAATTTCCTGCTTGAGGAGTCTAAGTGCACCCCACAGCCCTCCCCAGGCTGTCCCAAAGGTGGAGGTGGGCTGGGGAGCAGCGGGCTGCCCGTCTGAGTCCGATGGAGGAAGAAGTGCTTACGGTAGAAGTGACCTTTCTAAATCCCTGCTTTGGACAGACATTTCCAATAAGTGCTGAAGAAAAGCCTGCCAGTTCCAGCTTTCTCAGCCTGCTCTCCATTTTCCTTCCATCCTCTCCAGGCTGAATTTAATCCGAGAAGGTTCCTTTGAGCTTTTGTGTGTTGCTGGGGGAGATGTGGGCGCACAAGGGATCGCGTTACAACTTTCATTTCCTGAAATGTTTGAGGGAACATCCAGGGTTTTATCCACACATCAGGCAAAGTTGAGGGCTCGGATTTCAGGTCTTGTCACTCAGCTGTCACCAAACAAATGAGCCTCTCAGAGCTGGAGACGGAGAGAGCTACCTGCTATTCATGACCCCAAAAGCAGGTGATCACTCATGGGAAAAGCAGGTAGAATTAATCATTCTGCTGTTCTCCGTTCCCTCCCCCTTTTTGGCTGACCTGGACACAGTGTGAAATCTGTCCTGGGGGGGTGAACGGAAGTGGGGGGGAGAATTAACTCCTTCCTGCCAGTGGAAATACAAAGCAGAGCTAGGTGAGAAAGAGCCCCAGGCTGCCTCCCCAGGCTGGCTCTGCTGTGAAAAGCTTGCTGCGAGGTCAAGCCTAATCGAGGAGAGCTCAGCAACCTGCACCTGGCTCAGCTCCAGGGCCTCCCTGCTCCTACCTGACGGCTGGCCAGGGAGTTATTTCCAGGGGGATGCCCTCAGGAGCCTCCATCCCTCCTTTTCACCATCCGCCTGTTGCCAACCTCGTCCCTCTCCCTTTTGAGGAAATGGAGAGCCGGGGGATGGGTAGGGGTCTGAAGCCGGGGGTCTGAGACTACCCCCGGTCAGCAGGTGTGTGCTGGAAAGGGGGATTTAGGCAAGCGGAGCATCCCATGGCATCTTCCCCAACCCTTTGACAGTCAACCCTTTCCCTGCCTGCACGCAGGAAGCGTCTCTGCGCTGTTTGCTTTGAAAATAACTCCTGGTTCGCGAGTCTTCGCTTGGCTTTCCCGCCGCCAGGGCTGGAGCCCCGGGCAATATTTATCCTTCCTCTTCACCTAGCCCGTGGTTTGGGTAAAAAACGGAGCTGGAGCTTATCCGTCCTCGAGGCGTAGAGCCCGCAGCTGCTGACCCTAAAAAACTCCTTCATTTCTCCGGGGGTTCCCCTTTTCTGCCCGAGGGATGGGAGTGGCTGCACTGCTTTGTGACAGATCACGGTGGAGCTGGGTGAGACCCCCGGGAAGGGTGATGAAGGTCCCCGGGAAGGGCGAAGAGGGCGAGCCCGGACCGAGGGCACGGACGGACCCGTCCCATCCCCTAAGGTCCCTGCGGGTGGAGCAGTGGGACCGATCCCCTCCCCCAGCCGGACAGCCGAGGTCGGGGTCGCCGCACAGCTAGAGAGTGGGGTCCATGCTCCCCCCACAGCGTCAGGTCTTGCCCTGGCTCCTTCTGCGGCCGCAGATGAGCGCAACAGCTGCGCGCCCCCCCCCGCGGTTTGCGCGTCCATGCGCGGATTTTGCGCCCTCCGCCCTTGCTCCCACGGAGCCACGCGGTGTCCCGGTCGGGCGGGAGGTCCCCCCCTGCCCCGGCCGTGCCTCCCTAAAAGGAGTGTGGGCGCAGGAAGCCCGGCGGGATCTGGGCCGGGTCCCCGAGGGGGCGGCCGGGGCCCGTCCGCAGGGAGGAGGGAAACCATCCGAGTATCCCGGCCCCGGGCCCCGGCTCCCCCGCAGCCGGAGCCGAGGAGGGCGAGGGGTGGGCACGGATCCGCTGCCCCGTCCGGCCGCGGGTGGGGGTTCCGCGAGGGGCTCTGGAGCGGGGCCGGGGCCCGCTGGAGATCGAGCGGGAGGGACGCGCAGCGCTCCGGCCGGGCAAGACCCTCCTGCAGAGGGTGACATTTCTCCATGGCCCAAGACCCCGAGCACAAACACGGCAGCGACTTAAATAAACACGCACTTAATGATGCAAAACGCTACCAGGGAGGACCGGCACCAGCGAGGCCCCGACGGGGCGGGCGGCGGGGCCAGGCGCTCCCTCCCGGCCGGGCACCCGCCTGTCTCGGGGCCACCGCAGGCAAAACGAGTCCTCCATCCGCGTCCTTGCTCCCTTACGAAGTCACCGCCTTCCCCTCAGCCCCGAACCTCTGCTGCAGCCCGTGGGGAGGGGGTGAGGGTGGGCAGAGGGGCACGGGCTCGCCCCTGCAAAGAAAAGCGCAGCCTGGGTGTTCTGCCATTAGCGCTGTTTAATTTAGACTGTTTAGGTACAATAGAAAATAAACCCGAAAGCACATGCGATTTTTGGTAACAAATACTCGAGACAGGCAGCATCATCCGCGGGCTCTCTGCAAGCCGGAGGAGGGAGGAGGCGAGCGGGCACAGACAGGAGAAGGCAACGGGGAACTGGCGGGGCAGTTCAGGAAGAAATGGCCGTCGACTTTATTATTACTATTATTGTCCTAATTTTTAGCCACATTGATGCATTTCACCACCGAAGAGGAGAAAGCTGGGGGACGCGGGTCCACGGGAGCCCACTCAATATCTGCCTCGCACGGCCGCGGTCAGACACAGGCACTTTGTAAAACTCTAATACTGCAGCTTTTGATTTTTTTTTTCACTTTTTTTTTTTTAATTTAAACTACATCGAAATCTTTTCGGTAAGGCTAAATATGAAAAATGTAAACGTAACTTCCCCTCCCTCCTCCCACTCCGACACAGGGCTCAGTACAGCGGTTCTCTCCCTCTGTCCCCGTCCCAGCTCCTCGGGGACCGGGCCAGGCAGCAGCAGGGATGCACCGGCCGATCCTGCCCCACCGCGCCCGCGGCGCTGGGATTTGTTTGGGTGGAAACGGATCCAGCTGGGTTTGGGTTTTTTATTTTCTTTTTTTTCCTTTTTTTTTTTCTTGTAATTCCCTTTGGGACCAACTCATTTGAACTCGAAGGGCTGGTGAGGGTTATTGCCGCTCTCTGCGTTTGGCTACGTGGAAAAAAAATAATAGAAAAAAATCGTGGTGACAGTGGGACACGCTGTGGGGGAACTGGAGCAAGAGCCGATGTGGGGTTGTGTGAAAAGAGCCGAGAGTCCCGTTAAGAATCAGCGGGTGAGCTGTAAAACCGGGTACTGTCCTCTATGTACAACCCAGAGCCTCTGTCCCCGAGCAGAACCTCCTCTCCCGATCCTCCGGCCGCCCGCCGAGGGCCTTTAGGATCCCAGATCCACCAGGCTGGACGTGAGGGGTCCCAGCAGCGAGTCCTGGAGCTGGTGGCCTTGGAGGCTGTGAGGGGTCTGGGATGTGGCTAAGCCGCTCAGGGTATAGCCGGAGCTCCTGGCGTGGCTGAGGTTCCCCTGCAAGAGCAGGACCGAGTTCTGATCCGGGCTTTGGGGAGGAGAAAACTCTTCCTCGGAGCTGGACATGAGGGGTTTGCTCCCATCCAGAGGCGAGAGTTGGTTCGGTTTGTTGGTGGCCGCGTTGTTGTTTTCCGTGTTCTCTCTGCGGAAAGGCAAAAAAATAATAAAAGAATCCCACAACGGGGATGTTAGGGCGGGTATGAGGCGGCGGGGATGGCTATTGTGCTAATGCCCCCCTAAATCCTTCGCGTTTAGTTCCAGCGTGGGAGCAGATGCTTCTTAAGGGGGTAAAAATGATCCTAATAATTTCATAACGGACCGTCCCTATTTCTTTTACTCCTCCTACAAATAAGTACACTGAACAGCCTGGTAATTTAGGTGAGGAGGGAAAATTGGAGGAAGGGATTTTTTTGAGGGGCGGTTTTTCTTTCTTTTTAATTAAAAATGAAAGTGAGGCCCGGAGACGAGCAGTGTGAGGGATTTTCTCTAGGAGGCTCGGTGAGGAAGTGGCTGAAGGAGATGCCCTCCGCGGCTCTCTGCCTCACCGGGCCGAGCGGCCGCCTCTCACCGAGGCCACCGCGTCGCCCGCCGGGGTGGCCTCGGCACGGGGCGGCGGCCCGGCCCGGCCAGCGAGTCCTCATCCCGGTCTCCCTCTGGTTCCCCCCACCTCCCCACCCCGAAGCTGCATCTCTCTCCTCCGGGCTTCAGAGCTACCCTGCCCGACCCCCGGCAACACATGACCCGGCATCCCGACCGCTTCCCGGAGGCTCCGGGTCCGCATCGCTCCCGGTTTCCTCGGGGAGGCAGGCAGCAAACAAAGGCGGCGGAGCGGCCTGGAAGAGGACGGTAAGCGGCTCGTTGTTCCCCCAGGGCAGGTGAGGTCGAGCGGATCTCGGGTGAAAAACCCGTTCGGGTTTCCACGGAAGGGGAAAACGCAACGCGGTTTACGAAAAAAAAAAATAAAGGGATTTGGAGGGAACCGTGTGTTTTCGTCGTTCCTATCCCATCCGGCTCCGGCTACTCGCCGCGCTCCCGGAGCAGCTCCCGGGGTTCCCAAACGCCCCCCTCACGGTGGAACAGGGAGAAAAGCGGGGAAGGGAAGGGCGGCACGTACCTTTCCTTCGCCTCCGCCGCTCGGTCCCGTTGCCTCCTGTTCTTGAACCAGTTGCTGACCTGGGTGGTGGTGAGACCGGTGGCTTCCGCCAACTCCCGCTTCTCCCGGGGGGACGGGTAGGGGTTGTGGGCGTACCATTCCCGCAGCACGCCCCGGGATTTCTCCTTGAAGCAGTAGCTGGTTTCCTCGCCGTCCCAGATGGTGCGGGGCAAAGGGAATTTTCGGCGGACGCGGTATTTGCCGACGGCGCCCAAGGGTCTGCCCCGCAGCTTCTCGGCTTCCACGTAGTGCGCCTTCAGCCAGAGCTGCTGCAGCTTGGGGTGGTTGTGGGGGGAGAACTGGTGGCTCTCCAGGATCTTGTAGAGCTCGCGGAAGTTGCCGCGGTGGAAGGCCACCACCGCCTTGGCCTTGAGGACGCTCTCGTTCTTGTGCAGGTGGTCGCAGGCCGGCAGCGACCAGAGGAACCGGCCCAGCCTCTCCAGGTTCCCCCCTTGCTGCAGCACCTCGCAGACGCAGGCGACCTGCTCCTGCGTGAAGCCAAACGACGGCAGCATCGACATGGCCGAGCGCGGCGGCGGCCGCAGGAGGACGAGGAGGAGGAGGACGACGAGGAGGAGGAGGAGGAGGCGACGGGCACCCCGCGGGAGCGCGGCGGCGGAGGGGCGCGGGGTAGGCGCCCGCCGGGCCCGGTCCCGGTGCTGATCCCGATCCCGGTGCCGGTCCCGGTGCCGGGCCCAGAGCGGGGAGGCGCTGCGGCAGCCGGGGGCGGTGTGTCGGGCGAGCGGGGATGCTCGTCGCGGCGCCGGGGGGACTTTGTCCCCGCTCCGCCGCCGCCGCGCTTAAAGCGCCCGAGCCCCC
>VZRV01002986.1:304773-322972 GCA_013398115.1 Falcunculus frontatus
CGCCGCCGCCTCTGCGCGGGTGCGGCCCCGGCGGCTGCGGGGGGAGCCCCGCCGCCGGCGCCCCCGGGCGCATCTCCGGGGAAGCCGCTGCCGGCGGGCTCTTGTTCTTTCTTCCATCTTTTTTCCGCCCCAAAACTCCTGCCCCCCTCCCGCATTTAATTACCTTGGAGCTGGGGATGAATAAATAATGTTTTAGTGAAGAGCTGAATAACGCGCGGGGCCCGTGCGCCCCTTCCTGCCCCTCGCTCTGCCCCATTCGCCGCGGGGGGGGGGCCCGGCGGGTCGGGTCAGCCCCGTGCAGACCGCGGGCAGCAGCGCTGCACCCACCGGCGGCGCTTTAATTAACCTAATCCTCATTAGCACACCCCCGCTCAAAAGCAATTATTTAAAAAATTAGAAAACAATTAGGCTCCCTAAGCAAAGATAATCTATTGTCAGCAGGGAGGTGAGGACAATGCGGTGAGATAAGGGCAGGGCGCTGGGGGCCGGGGGTGTCTTTATGGCTGTATTTATCTTTGATTAGATAAGTCGAAGCCCGTATTTTAAGCACACTCCAGAACGCTTTGGATTCAGGAATGAGTTCGTTCAGCGGGTGCTAAGAGCCATCGTGGGGCTCTTTAAAACCTGTTTGTCCTCACTAAGACAGTCGGATTTATTTGAGTTTACTGCTCCAACGGAAGAGGAGCCCGCTCCCTGCCGAGGAGGAGCCGCAGGGCTCGGAGCCGGGGCCGGCGGCGCTCCCGCTGCCCGCTCCCTGCCCGCAGCCTCTGCCCGCGCTACGACGTGGGAAAGGCCGATATTTTCCTAAATCTGGATTGTTGTTTTTCCCACGTACTTCGCGTCTCGGGGCTGTTTAAATTAAGCCCCTGCCACCCAGTCTGTACAGCGACTGTACTATGTCCGCTGGAGTCAGGGCGCTTCCATATCCCATGACCATGTGTCTGGTAATTTTCCCTTGCCATTTTATTTTAGTACTTATGATGTTGCAGATGAAGTCTTAAAGAGCTGCAATGTCCTCCCAGAAGGAATGTCTACTTGGAACAGATCCTTATTGACAAGGCAGCTGTGTGGGGACCGGAACGAAGCCTTAAACCCGGCTCTAAAATCAACTAATACCCTAAAGTCTGGAGCAAGTGCGCAGAATTATAAGGCATGGGCTCGCCCGCGGCCGCGTCCTGGAGGAGCAGCGCCCTGCCCAGCCTGGGGGTGGGTTCCCCCATCCCTCATTTCTATTGTTATTCATTTAAAATGTTATTTTCTTTTTTCTAATGAGGGGCTCAGCTCGGGAAGAGCACGGACCTGAGGGTTTGTAACTTCTGGATGAGGAGGAGAGAAACGCAACCCGGGATTGGGGAAGCCCCTGGGCATTGTAACGAGAGCGGGCTTCTCTTGCCCTCACATTTCTCCTCTTTTTTTTTTGTTCTCTTTTTCTTTCTTTTTTTTTTTTTCTGCTATAAAAGGCCGACCAAAACAAACACCGCTCTTGCTGGGAATAAGCAAATTATCCCGATGCGGCCGGCGGAAGAGCTGACAGACACGGGCGAGGGCTGAGCCGAGGCTTCCTCGCGATTCTTGAGCGGGACTTTATTCTTCCGTCTCATCAAAACTCAAATAAGGATGGGACAGACCCGCCGGGGTCTACCTGGGAGTTCCTGCGTGCAAGGACCGCTGAGCATCAATGTTCGTTAAGGCTCCGGGGCTGGTTTTCCTAAAAATTTGGACCCTTTCATTTTAAAACACGGAAAGAGGCAAATGTATTTCCAGAACACTCCATCCCATTTAGCCCTTGAAAAATCACAAAAGCAACAGCAAAAAATAGAGTTTCGAGCCACTCAAAAAGTAAAAATATAAACAAGGCAGATGCAAATAAGCAAAAAGCTACCGAACAACACAACGGCAAGAGCTGCCGCCGGCTCCTCTCGGTCCTTCCTTTGCCGGCGGAGCAGGAGCAGCCCGGCAGCATCACCCCGGCAGCATCACCCCGCTCCCCGCCCGGCCGGACCTCCCCGGGGCTGCCCCCCGCGGCCGGGGCCTGGCTCCTCCGCCCCCGCGGAGAGGTGGCGGCCGAACGAGGGGGCCTCCGCTCCTCGCCCCCATTGCCCGGGCACCCATCGGCTCTGTTTATGCGGGAAATTCATTTATTCCCTTATTTATTCGATGTGTTTATACAACTCAGGGCGGGGATGAAGAAGGAGCTCACGCAACGCGCTGCGGGTTTTTCCTCGATTTCGCCAGAAAATCAAAACAAAGCAGAAAAAAAGTAAACCAAATACAGCCCCCATCTCCTCCCGAGCTTAGAAATAAAGCTCTTCCCCAAGCAAAAGTAAAATTTATTTTTTTCTTTGAGTGTGAGGGTCTGGAGGAAACAAATAGAGCAACAAAATAAAACCAGCGGCGGTTTTTTGGGAGCCGCTTCTCGTCGGGATGAGAACCGCGGCTGGAGGCTGGGAGCCGGCGAGGCAGAAACACAACGCTGCCGCTCGCCGAACCTTCGAAGGCGAAATCCAAAACCGACCCATTAAGTCAATGAGGTTTGTGTTGTAGAGGCTCCTTTCCCATCCACTTGCTGTTCTGAAAAATAGATCGCATTTCGTTATCTCGAGTGAGGATCTGCAACGTGATACCGGATCCGCGCCGCCTTCCCTGCCGAATGCGAGGCGCAGGGAGACAGCCAGCTTCCCGGCTTATTCCTCAACAATAAAGGATTTGTATTTTCTTTCCCCCCTCTCTCTCCCCTGCTCCTTTATTATTCTATTTTTTAATGAGGAAGAACAAACTCTCCATATGCACCGCTCTTGTCTTGCAGGAGCCTCTGGCCCGGCTCGCCTGCAAACCGGTGCGACCTTTAATTACTTGTTAGTAAATTGCCCTCCCGACACCTGTAAAAACAAAGCCGGTGTCCGCGGGGCGGGGGCCGTGTCCCTGCCCGGGCCCCGCGCCCCGGGGGTGCCCGGCGAGGGGGTCCCCCCGCACCCAGCGGGGTCAGGCCGGGCCGGGGCTGCCGGAGGAGGGCAGGGCCGGGATGGTGGGGCAGGATAAGGATGAGGATAAGGCCTTCCCGATGTGGCCGATCCCCAGGGCACAAAGGGCTCTTTCTTCGCGCGCTTACCGGGACATTTTTCAAAGGATTAGAGGTGATCACGCGTTGTTTTTTTCTCTCCGAGGGCCGATACGTCTTTCTGTCCCTGTCCCCCCCATCCACCCTTATTTCCTCCTGCTTTTGCCATGGGACCCCCAGATCCCGTCCCCCCCCCTTTCCTCTTCGCTAATGTACCTCCTGGATGCTGATTCTTTTAAGCTACGAAGAATTTCCTTTTGGGAGGTGAAACCCTCCAGCTCCTCCTGTTCAGAGGAAAGTGCTAGTGATGGTAATACGGGGTGACACTAAATAAACAGTTAAAGCAGGGCTGGAAAGATGGAGTTAATTATCCAGTGAGCTACATTTAAACCGAGACCAGGAGGGGCTGATTTGTTTTGGCGCAGGGAACTGAGAAGGAGACGAGCCACCGAGGTCTCCTTGCTCCTCTTTGGTGGCTCTTTAACTCGTCCTTGCTGTCTCCAGTCCGGGGACCGGTGTCCTTTGGCCCGGGTGGGGGGGCCCCCGGCTGGGACCCCCGAACTGCTGCCCGCCCGGCCCCGGAGCCGCAGCGCTGAGAGTCTCTGTGCGAGCTGTGCATGGGAGAGGGCGATTTCAGAGGGTCCGGAGGTGATTTTTTCCATGTTTGTTTGCTTTTGTTTCCCAGAAGTTAGATAAATTCTCGTCCATGCGGTTCTCCGGTGCTGTGCTCTCAGGTAAGTCTGCATCCGAGCAGCAGCCCCGCGATGTACTTTTGTTTTTTAAATTTTCCCTCCTGTTTCTTCCCTCTTTTCCTCCGTTTTTTCCTCCCTCTTTTTTCTTTTTTCTTTTTTTTTTTTTTTCTTTGAGAAGTCTGATATTAATAATCCCCGTATGCCCCGCTTTCCGGGTCATTACGGTACTGCTGGTCTCTAATCAATCCTAATGCGATGGCAATTGGAGTCTCTGATGAATGCATCTCAGGTTTCTTGTAATGGCTCTACCACATTTTCCTGGACCTCCTTCTTTAACCTGAGATGCCAGGGGGACGTCTCCGTTCTCAGCTGCTGATTACTTCAAGATGTTTGGGCTGGTGTGGGGAGAGAGGGAGTGAGCGAGGCAGCCTGCCCCTGAATAATCTGGAACTGAATTGGATGAGCCATTTCCTAAATCAAAGGACAACGGCGGGGTTTAACTCCTTTTCTGCACGGAAGCCTGCCGGCTCTCCTTGCAGCCGGCACTGGCTGTGCTGCCTCTCCCCCGCGTGTTCGTGTCCGTGGCACGGCCCTCGGGTACCGGCTGTGCGCAGCTCCCCCCACCAGCTGCAGTCCCCCCACAAAGGGGGACACCCCCACCCCCTCCATCTCCAGCTGCTCGCACTGCCCCAAAGCCCCTCAGTGATGCCAGGAGGGTCTGCAGCCCCACCACGGGGGGTGGGATCCCCACGCCGAGGGGAGAAGAGGTGGTGAGATGCCCCCGCGGACGCGCAGGGACCCGCGCAGCGGCCGCGCGGTATTAGCGCGGCGATTCGCGTTTTTGCGACATTGTTTTTCTCCCTTTTCTCGGCATAGTAGCATCTGCCGTAACACGAGGCAATGTCAACTGCAACTTCTGCCTCTTTCTTAATTTAAATTTTCTTTTTAAAATAAGATACTGCTGCAGGAATTAGGCTGCGGCCAAAACAGGCGCGGAGCTGCCGCGGGTTCGAGCGCTGCCTCCCTGCAGCCGGCAGGATGCTCCCTCGAGATGCGGCTCCTCCGTGGGAGAAAAACACGCCCCAGCTGCCCCTCTGCAGCCACTCCTAGGCCGGCTGGAGGAGATGTCCCAGCGCAACCCAACACGCGTGGGCAGCTTCGTCTGCGCCCCTATGAGATGAGGGAGTGCTGAGGGCGAGGAGCGGAATAATATTTGAAACGAATAATTGAATCTCTCAGCGCCGGATGCGATGTAAAAATGAATCCCCGGCAGAAGAGCAGCGAGGGGTAAATCCAGCCCTTTCCCCGGGGGTCTGGCCCTGCATGGGGAGGCAGCAGCAGGGTCGTGGGTGGGGTATTTGTACTGAGGGCGTGGGTGGGTCCCCGCTGCACCTCAGCGGTGCCACATCTGCCAGGAATGAGTCACTCGCAGAACCGAAACAAACCACGGGCGCCTTCTCCGCGCCGTGCGCTCGGGGAGGCGGCTCCAGCCCGGCCGATCCCCCCGGGGTGCCGGGGCTGAACTGTGGGTGGGGGGCACTGCAGCCCCCGCCCGCACCCACCCCGTGCCCGCGCTGTGGCACCCACCCGTGTGTCACCCCACACAGGCCGCGTGTGCGTTCCCACCGACGTGCACACACCCCCCACCTGTGCTTCTCAGTGTGCCCACATCCCAAAATTCACCTGTGGGCACTCCCCATCTGTGTGTGCGACACTCCCCCTCCCGAATGCACACCCCCGTACAGCTCCCCACGTGTCACAGGCATCCCTGCCTGCGCTGCCCTGGGCACACACCCACTCACCTGTGGTGTGTGCTCACACCGAGCCATGTGAACGCTCCCGCAGCCCTATGTGCACGTACCCACTCACGTGTCCGCCCCCCACCCACGCGTGCACCCCCACCCGCATCTGTGACACCCATCCATGCTCACACGGACTGTCCCCACACGTGGCTGGGGCAGGAGCTCAGGAGTGGCGTGCGGGCAGGTCCCATCTGTCCCTGCCTTAGGTGATGGCTGGGACAGGGGGGCGCCGGACACCGGGAAAACTGCAAAAAAACCCCAACCCCCTTATTTTAAAAAGGGGGGGATGGGAAAGGCAGTGAAGGTGGTGGTTGATTTTTTTTTTCTGCAATACATCATTGAAATTATTTTAGTGCAAAATGCTTGGAAAAAAATACAAATTACATTTCGGGTCTTCCCCGGGTCGAGGCAGGCACTTTGGGAGTTCTCCTCCCTACATGCCACCCCCTAGCTCAAATCCTTCTCCCCACCTGGCCGACGCATGATCCACACTGGGAGCAAGGTGCTGCCGGGGGGCTGCGAGGGTGGCAGCTGGGCTGGGGACAGGATTTACATCCCAAGCTCTGTTTGCCTATGTGCTTTGCATTCAGGTACCGAACAAATATTTCCATTGATGGGGGACTGTGCCACTTTCGGCTGGGCCAAGGGAAGAGGCACCATCACCTTTTCGGATGGGTGTGCATCCCTGTGGCGGGTCAGTGGGCACCCACATGTGGGAATATGGGCTTGGGGGGCAGTGAGGTCCTGCCTTCAGCGATCCAGTGTTGGGGGGCCCATCCCACAACCGCTGTCCCGGTGGGTTTCTGAGCCGGCTGTGAGGAGGGGACCTTTCACCTCTCATTAGTGATGCCATCAGTGGCTTGGCAGAGCAGAGCTGAGGTCATGTTACATATGGCACACAGTCTGTTCAGCGCCGGCAACGCCAGCTTTGAAATTTTAGAGAGGGGAAAGGTCACCTTGCGTAAGCCGAGGTCTGCGGGTCCTCTACTCTGTCTGCGCCCTGGGTGGGTCTCCATATGCCTCTGTCGTCGCCAGCCTTGCTCTGTCTGGCCCTGAGAGATGCTCAGCCCGTCTTCTCTCCCACCTCCTGGATTTGCAGGGAATACTTTCATGCTGCCTTTCCTTTTCCCTTAACAGAAAGTCTCTCCCAGCGCTGGTTTTTTTTCTCCTTTCTCTTCCCAGCATAAACCTGTCTCTAACAACTGGTTATTTTTTCAAACATATAATGCAGCTTTCCAGGAGAAAATGAGTTGTCTCTGTTTATCAGCAGATCTGCCCAGACGGATAAGTTTACCCTTCTCAGACCTGGGTGTATAATTTCATAGACCTTCAAAAGTGTCGTGCTTCCATGGTGATTAAAACTCGCTCCTGAATCTTGCTGGGGCATTTCAGGTTTCATGCCACTGGATCTTAGAAAAGCACATCTGTACAGCCATATTTCTTTCATCAGAAGAGCTAAAAAAAATAAACAAACCAAATACATTTTGTGTTTGGAAAAATACGACACATTGCAATAAATTAATTCCTGGTGTAATTCACTATGTTAAATTTCAGCAGGATCCTGTTGGAGCTTCATCCGGAATGATTCCGGAGGTGGTGACTGCAGGGAAGAAGTCACCAGTTTCCCACGTATCACGACTGACAGGTAAGTTCATGCCCCTTCTCAGCCCTGCTGCAGAATCTTATTTTGCACTTTATTTTTTTAATACGTGGGGCCTGATCCTTAAGCTCTTCAAGTAACTTGGCCGGGAGTCTCTGGCATGCAGCTGTTGCAGGGAGATCTTCAAAAGGACATTTGCTTCTTCACAGGTCATAACTAAAAAGGCTCTAAATGAAATAGATGCTTATCTTGAGAATCCGGGAGAAGCTGGAGCTGAACCAACATGCAGTGGGTTTGAGATACACCTTTCTGTCTGCTCCAGTGAGGCATCCAAACAGCCAAATTAAAGGGACCTCAGTCTGATTTCCTACAAATAGGGCTACTTGTATGGATTTTAATTTTTAAGTAGGAATATTCTGCCTGTCAAAGAGGGAATTTGGGAGCAGAGGTACGAGAAGGTTCATTTTCAGAAATGGAGATGCTGCAATCTGTTTATGGTTTTTGTCATAAACAATGTTTTCTTAGCATGGGGCTAAACTGTGCCCTTGGTTATTGAATGCAAATCCGCTGATTTAAATAGAGTTCATTGCAAGTGGGAACAGGATTTAGCCATCATTTTCCTCTGCTGTCTAATCGCTGTAGTCTGAAGAAAAGCAACATATGTACAATGGTAGCTGAGATGCAGGAGGGGTGGAAGCTTTCTACCAATGAGAACCACATTAAATAATTAATTCCCAATTGCCTTTCTACATTAGTGCTTTCAGCTATAAAAGCTGGTCAGCTTTGTAAGGCCCCAGGCAATGAAACATTTGGTGCATTGTCAGTCCAAAAGTGGAGGTAATAGATACCCAGTGTGGCTGGAAAAGTGCTGCTCTCCGTCCTGCCATTTACATATTCCAGCTGCACAGCCTCATTCCTCATCCCCTCCTTTGCCTTACTCAAGTTTGACAGGACAGCATCTCTTCTGAGGTGGCTGCTGAAGAAGCCAGAAGTGTATTTGTTTCATCAAAAAAGAGAGGAACTTAATGTTTGAGTCTAAAAATGGAGTGTACAAAATTGGTCTCTCTTATCAGCAGACAGATCTGACGGGTTAATAAGGAAAAGACTGAACCTCCCCCTCCTTTCCCGTTTGCCCCCCCTTTGCCCCATCTGCTGGTCCCCCAAGCCCAGCCTGTCACCTCGGGTCACGATGGGATCTTTTGGGCTCGTGCGTCATTCACAAGAAAGGTCTTGCCGTGAGAAATGACTTCACAAAGGCTTTTGATGTGCGAGTCATCAGAGGCTGCTCCGCTCACCCTCTGAGATAAAGATACCTGTGCGTGTGTGTGTGTGAAGCCAAAGAAGAAAAGGAAGTGTTGGAATAAATTGCCTGGGGAGGTGGGAGATTCTCTGTTTAAAAACAGGTCTAGACAAACATCTCTCAGAAAATACCGACGTCTATTTGATCTTGTCCTGGAGCTGAGGGAAAGACTGAATGGTGCTGTCAAGTCCTTTTCAGCCCTGAGAGAACACAGTTACACACATATATTTATATATGCTCAGGTGTGTGTGTATATAAATGTATCTATTTCCACACTTTCATGGACAAGCTCTTGGCCTCTGTGATAATTTTTGTCTGTGAATCTTGTAGGTTAATTACACCCAACTTTGGTCTCTCTTGGCTTCATAAAATTTGAGTTTCAGTTCTACTTAATGTCCTTTGTGCCCCAAGTGGATCAGATCACAATGTCTAATCCAAAGATTGTTTTTCTCCCCTCCCCTTTTTTCTCATGTTCAAGTGAAGTTCCTTCAGTTCTGGGAGATTTCCAGCAATTCCACTCCCAAAGCACATCTGTGAATGCACGTGGAGTTGCACTTGTTGAGGTAAGGTCGTGGCAGTAGAAACTTACCTTTATTATCAGTTGTAATAGATGGGTGCTTGGAGAAGTTGTTAGGCTGACCATGAGGATGGCATGGAAAATTTGGGGATTTTTATGATTATTTTTGTACGCAATCTCTTTCCAAAGCACTCCTCTGCTTTAAAGACCACGTGGTCATGGTTGTTGCTGGCACCCCTATAATTTCTTCCCAAGCATGCAGACCTCAGTGGGACCTCTGAGCTGCAGGATGCAGCTTTGAGGAGCGTGTTGGCAGCTCATTTGTGTTCGTGCATGGAGGGCAGGGAGACACCAAGGGCCAGGACTTGTGATCCTTTACACAGCAGCCAATATTAATTACAAATACTTCCATCAACATTCATTTGAAAGGGAGTTTTATCGCTGTGATGCTTCCCTGAAGATGGGGTCTTGTGCAACTCAGCATTGGAGATAGAGGAGAGTGGTAGAAAACTTACATTCCAGGTAGGTGAAAAAGGGTTTTGCAGGGCTGATGTGGAGGAAATTGAAGCAATTCTTCTGTCACTGCCCCCAGAGCACAATTACACCAGGCAATGCCAATATTCCCTTGACATCCTGGTGTGTGGAAGCAGGAGATGCTGCAGCAAGTTGCAGGAATCAAACACCGCAATTTTGTAGCAGAAATTGAGCTCTGAATTTCTGAAACCAAAAGCTGGGATGAGCCAGGCTGCAAAGGCTGATCGAGGATTTTAGCCTTCATGAGGTTTCAGAGGTGACTTCTCTTGCTTATCCACTTTATCCTTCCAGGAGATCTTTGTCCCCCCAAAGCAAAACCCTTTGTAACCACATTTATAACGCAATGTCCTGGCTGAAGTCGCCTGTTCCTGCAGAGTGCACTGGTGCAGGAGTTGAACTCTGCAATGACCACGGAGGGGACACATCACTACTTCTGCCAAGACCACAGAGAGGCAGAAACCTCCATCCTGTGGACAGGCAGGGGCAGAAAGCCCTGACAGTGCCTGAGAATGAGCAACCAGAGCTCATGAGTCTGTCCTTGGGCAGGGTTTGAAGAGCAGCTGTGAGTTAAGGTCATGTTTTGGATGTGCCTTCTTGGCAGAGCTGAGCTCTCCTGCGTGTTCATTCAAGGACTGTGAGCAGCAGGGAGGAGAAGGTGAATTATGAGCTCCTTGGGTGCAGAAAACTAGAGGGGCTCTTGCAGGGTATGCTGTGTCCCAGCTGGGTGGGTGTGACACAGGTTTTGACATCAGGACAAGGAACCCTTTGCAGGCCAACCTGTGGTGAGCTTGGTCAGGCTGTGCAGTGAAGGCAGGGTGAGAGAGGGACTGTGACTGTCCCCTACAGCCACATCCAAGAGGAAAGAGCTGTTTCAGGGGGGCAAATGAGCACAGGCTGGCTGTGAGCACAGGCTGGCTGTGAGCACACAGGAGCTGGACTTTGGGACAAGGTCTCCAGCCATGGGCAGGAGATGCTCTGCAGCAAGGGTGGTAGAAATCACCCTCATTTTACAGAGGAGCTCAATGAATGCACAAAGGGCTGAGATGGGCTGTTCCCCTGCTCTTATCTCACCTTTTACTATTTTAAACACCACTTTTCCTAAGGTCTGCCTGCACAGGGTGGGGCAGGCAGGACACCAAAGGCAAAATTCCTGTCCAGGAGCGCCTGTTTGCCCTTCCCAAGCGGCACATTTGCATGCACCAGAGGCATCAGCCATGTCAGATGGTCTTTTGGGGGTAAGGCAGAGGAGGAAGGGGGGGATCTTCCCCCCATTTTGTTTTGTACATTCCTTTTGCTGGTGAACCGTTACCACCGTGGCTGGGGCGGTTTTTCTGATGCCTCTCGGGTTTGTTCTGCAGCCAGCGCTTCTGATTCTGTCTGGCCACATATTGTGTTTGGCTGGTTGTCTCTCTCACTCTAAAAATTCCTCTATATTTTTTGGTTTAATTTTTCTTTTCTCTGTGGCATTTTAATATCTCACAACTGGCACCTTTACTGAGAGATTAAAGGTCTGTAAACAAACAACTGTTTTACAGGCAAGCTTTAACACAGGTAACAAGTAAGAACCCCTTGTAAAGGAGAATTTGGGGAAAATTTCTTGAGTGTGGGTAACGCTTTTAAAATATTTCTTCCACGAAACTAAGGTATTACAAACAATTCCTGAGCTAATATTCAAGTAAACCACCAGGAACTGTTCAGGTAATTAAAACTTTAAAACCATTTTAGGGGAAACTAGGAGAGAGTGAAGCTGTACTGACCTTGAAAAGTTTCTACAGCCATGAGAGAAAATCCATATGCTTTTGGATGGGGAGTGGAGGTAGTTCAGCTGTAGGGAATGAGAGAGAAGAGCTGCAAATCTTTTATGCTGCTAATTTGTTTCACACTCTGGTAGAAAAACCGTTGGAAATGTATCCAGGGTTGTGCCAGAACTGTCTTGGCGCTGTAGGTCTGGCCTTTTTATTGAGGTTAGTGAAAGCACTTCAGAGCTGTGCTTGGCCCTGGGAATTGGGGAGAGCTGGATGGTGGGGATCATGCAGCCAACAGACTCATGCAAGGAGCAGGGATCCCTTGGCAGGGAGAGCAGGAGTGGGTTTGTCCTACCGTGAACTTGTGTAAAAGCAGTTTTAACCCAAACCTCTTCCTTTCGATGATCTAGAGCAGATCTTTTCCCTTTCATCACCTGAGAGTTTCCATATTCTGTTCTCCATTAAAACTTTCCATCTGGTAAGTCTGGGGAGCTTCTTGCCTGGCAGGGCATCTTCTTATCCTGCATCCACCCTCTCCTGCCTGGCACAGGGTGTGGAATGCATTAGCAGGTGCTGGAGGGCTGCAGGGGCACAGGTGAGGAGTGACAGCAGCTCAGAGCCCTTCCCAAGGGCTGGTTTTGGCAAATTCCAGCTGGCCCGAGGGCGAGGACTCCTCAGCCCAAGGGAACAGCGTGGCCCTGGCTCTGCAGAGCTGGAGTGCTGTGGGACAGGCTGAGGCTGTGGAAGGTGCTCAGTTCCAAGGACTTCAGGATGGTGGTGAAATGAAGCGCAAGGGACAGCAGCATGGATTAGCTAATTAATGCACAGCTTGATTAGGAAGTTGGAGCCAGGCATGCAAGCCCTGCTCTCCTCCTCTCCTGGTTCTGACCCCTCTCACTGTGACTATGACACAGGGAGCCACTGGAGACCACTACAGGAAAAGTAAATATTGTTGTTTCAAACAGAGAATGGTTTATTCTGTAGCAGAGCAGAGGGTGCTTTCTCTTTGAGAGTCCACACTGAGCTCAGGGGATTGTAGCCCACTCACGAGGCTGCTCCTTCTGGCAGTGACAAACCCAGGTGCCAGGTGTGCCACCCTAAACCCACAGGTGACAAGGGGATGTGTGTGGGGCTGCTCTGAATGCACCCAGTGCCTCCAGAGATGGGCCATCACCTCCTCCCTCCAAGCAGGTCCTTTCCTGATGTTTGGGCCAGTTTTGGGCCAGGTGCCCAGGGCGGGATGGAGTCACTGGGGTGCCAGTGGAGCTGTGAGGGGCAGGATGCAGCGGGAGCAGGCGCAGAAACCAGAGATGCTGGAGGAGAGGAGGGTACAAGCTCTACCCTTCCCCACTGGAGCTGTGCGATCCTTTGTATAATCCCTTTAGCTTCGATGGCACCTTGGTGATTAACAGCACTAATGCTTTGATCCAGAACATGATGGACCATGGGACACGAATTAAAATATGAGACATGACTGCAAAGCACAAGTTTCCATTTGTGGCCAGCTATTCTGTGAAGACGTGACCTCAACCAGGTGTGAAGATCTTGCAGGAGATGAGGTGAAACCAAGCAGTCCAAACAGATTTAGAATGTGAATGGGAGCACAGCAGCGTAAGTGCTATTAATAGGATTTACACAGATTAGTAAACTAATCTGTGCATTTCAGATTGGATTTCATATTATGGAAAAGAAAATTAAGCCACATACCATGCAGACTTTCCAGGCAGTGATTTGCGAGTGTGATCTATTTGCTGGTAGAAGTGGCTGCTCAGAAAAGTTATGGCAGCTCTGTTGGGTGGGTCAGTGACACCCACTTTGAGCCCAGGAGCGGGGACAGTGTTGTAGGATGCAGAGCTGTGCTGGTGGGTTTGGGAGACAGACAATGAAAGAGCAGTTTGTTTAAGGAATGGCTCTTAAAATGCATTTCCAGGAGGTAAAGCAGTGTCCAGCCTTGGCTGCATCACCACTGGTGAAGAGGTGTCCTCCTGACTCAACTAAAATGGGAAGCTGTGGCTGCCCCACCCCTGGAAGTGTTTAAGGCCAGGTTGGATGGGGCTTGGAGCAACCTGGTCTGGTGGAAGGTGTCCCTGCCCATGAGATGAGGTGAGTTTTAAGGTCCCTTCCAACCCAAACCACTCTATGTTTCTCTTTCATAAATACGTTTCTCGTTCAAAAATAACTTTCCCTTCTCTGTACGTGGACTGAAGAGGAGCAGAATTGGCCAAGTGTTACTGAAGTGGGGAGGTAAAGAACTCCTCATGGAGAAGGGCAGAGTTCTATTGCTGTGCCCTGCTCACTCTCCTGGTGCCAGTGTGCAGGAAATGGGCAGGAATAGGGAGGTGGGAGGCATTGGCCCAGCTTAGAGAGAGTTTGAGCACCCAGGACAATTCTGAGCCATTATCTATGTACGGGGAAAGTTCCATAGCATCCAACAATCCATCATATATATAACGTATATATAATATAAAATACATAATATAATATATATTACATATGAAAACATAAGATACAATAAATGTAAATATATATTATACATTTAAATATATATTTTATATCAACAAATAAATACGTTTGATCATTAGGATCTGGCCTCAGTATTTTGATTGTGCCATTCCAGATGGTGAATCCCAGCCTTGCTGTACCTCTTACCACGAAGAAGGGAAATGCTATTACTGTTGTTGTACTGATGGAGAGATGGAAATCCAGATGTTTAGGGACTGGAGTTGTGGTTCCAAATGGTTAACATGAGCTAATCTTGGGATAGTTACAGTTCAAGCTGCCTCTGAGTAGGATTTGAAAACTAAAGTATAACTCATCTTTCTCTTTGTGCTTCCTGTAATTTTGCAAAAACAGAGGTATTAGGAGCATTTTAACACCCGTTATAGTCAGGACTGAAGGAAGACCACCATTAACCTTTCAAGTTTCCGTTTTAGGCCAAAGCTTTAAGAGGCAGAATGAGCTGAGCAGCCCAGTGATTTTTCTTCTTGCAACACCTTGTTAGGTTACAACAATAAAAATCCCAAAATTGATTTGGTTTGTCTGGGAGAGCAAACACTTTGGATTTTTCTGGGGCCAGGGCTGAAGGTGGCGGCTAATACAAGGCACATCAGGAAGGTTTCTCTCCCTTTTCTGCCTCCTTTCCCACAGCTCTTGAAGGTTCCTCTCATCCTTGCTATGGGTGATAACTCAGCTGAAAACCATTTGCTACAAATGGGAGCCATTTGCTTGTGATAATTATGGGTACACCAAAATGCAATTTGTATGCAGACATGTACTGAGGTGTGGTATGGAACTGGGGCCTTGAGTAACCATCATGGAATGGTGCTGTCTGTCTTGAGAGCTGCCAGGAGCAGGATGCTCTGGAAATCCTGTCTGTGTTACACAGGGATGTAGAATGAATATGCTTGAATTCCTTAAAAACAGAACTGCTTTTACAAATGCTGATTTTAGGAAATGCATTTGTATGGTTTTTTTGAGGGGTTGTTTTTGGGCCGGTGAAATGTTTCTCTAACTTGAGTGATACTGATTTTTTTTTTAATCAGCTATTAGCTTTACTGATAATACTGCAATAGTCTAGAAAATTAATTCAGAAGCCTAATTCTGAGTTTATGGAAATTTGGGTCCAGAGGTAGCTTTGACAAATATTCTCTTGACTTTGTAGACTATTTGTTAATTTTATTTCTAAAACAGCCCCTTTTTTGTACTCCTGTTTATTTTCCTGAAGTGTCTTGTTGCACACAGTTCTATCAGACCCAAAGGCTTGGAGAACATGAGGCAACACCAGATTTGAGATAAAATGCTGATTGACAGATAGATAGATGTGATATGCCCAAATTTATATGTATTCTTGCTTGGAGAGCTTCAGTATCTCCAAATTCTTTTCTTCATTTTAAAACTGGGAACTTAAGAATGAAGTTGAACAGGAAGCTGTGGCCGTAACCCCCTTGCCTACTTCCCCTCTCTCACCATCTACTAAATATTGCAAAGCCCATAAATTGTGAAAGTTGACAAATCAGAGCATTGCTTAAGTATAAGACTGAGACTTGGGGCCCGGAGATTTCCATCCTGCATTATCTGGAATATATCATTACTGATAGACTTGTTGGGATTCGATTTCTACCGGCTATAAAGTGGGATTCTCAAATTATGTCATGCCAGCCTCGTTGCCCTTGATGACATGATACGCTGCTTGGAAAGGGAAGAGCCATCAGATGTGACACAGCTTGGCACTTGCCAGCCTTTGGTGCTGTTCCATGCCCCGATGAACTGGGGAAATGCGATCTGGGCAAAGTCTCCCTAGGATGGGTGGGAAATTGTTCTGAAACAGTGATTGTCTTGTGGTTCCAGGTCAAAATATCATGATCTCTCGGTCAAGTGTTTCTACTCAGCATGGCATGAGGCAGTGTTTGCAGGGACATCTTGGATGCTGGAATAGAGGGTGTGCTTATTAAATACAGATAAACTGATGATTCTGCACAAATTTCTCAGGGTGGAGACCTGGATCCTGAAATGCAGGATCCTGTGGTGCCTGTGCTGGGAATAGGACTTGCAGACTAAGAGGCACTTCTTCCACTGAACTTGGCTCTGGTGAAACCCAAGCAGGAGTGTTGTCCAGTTTTGGGCTTAGGTATAGCTCTCCTGCTGCCTTCCAGTATTATGAGTGTGTTAAAAACAGCTGCTTATTTCACATTAATTTATTATGGCTTCTAAAAAGACCCTAATAATTGAGAATAGTTAAGAGATGAACAGAAATAGACTCTGCTCTGTACTTTATTCTGAGGGGCTGGTCCTCCAGGCCACCAGCAAATGACTATTCCTTCTTTGTCATGAGCATCATTCACCTGAAACAAGTCTTGCTTTTGTAACCCAAACTGGTTCAAGATGCAAGTGAAAAAGATTGAGTATTGGTGAAGAAATCTGCAAGGGAAAGGAGCACTTCTCACTGTGTACAGGTGAGCAATGCTTGCTGCCATTACTGGGTAACAAACATGAACCATGAGCAACTGATCAAGTGGTTTCATTTGCTGGGACTGACTTTTCCAAAGGAATGGGATGAAGCTGTCCTGGTTTGAGGCTCAGGTTAACTCTGCCTTTGGCTTGCACTAGGGAAAACCCCACAATAGCTACAAGAAACTGAGGCCAGAAGGGGTTCACTGAGGCCAGAAGGGGTTCACTGAGACCTGCTGAGTGTAGCAGGAGGTGCCAAATGTCCTCCTGGCACCTCTGTACTGGGCCAGTGGATTGTCCTGGAGCCATGGGGGGCTGGCTGGTGCTGTGTGATCTCTCCCTGGGACCAGGCATCCTGCAGTACTGCTGGTCAGTGCAAGGCAGCCGTGCCTGGAATGTGCAGCGCGCCCTGTGCTCCTGGGAGTGCTTCCAGGCCCTCCCTGATAAAGCCAGACCTCGAAATAGGCTGCTATCAACAGCCTGCTGCCAGGTACCACTGTATTTGGAAGTCCTGGGTCTCACCTCATATCAAGAGGTCTGCAGGGATGAGGGGAAGGTGGCAAAATGAGAGCAGCCCCTAAATGTCCCCCATAGAATTTATCTGGGTGGTCCTGGGGAGGTCACAAGCGAAAAAACCCATGGGGAAGATGCCACAGGGTCTCAGCTGAAGCCCCTCAGTGCTCACTGACCTGGAGGCTGGGTCTGCTGTGGTCTTGCACCCAGTCCTTGTCCTCGTGGGCAGATGTGTAAAACTGAGTCTTGCTTTTCTGGCCTGGGGTTCATTGCATTCTTGGCAAATCTGGGGGACACCAAACCCTGAGGGTGACGCAAGGAGTAAAAACACCTCAATGTTTTGAAGCTCTGGGGAGGACACCACTGCATCAGTAGGGAAGAGGAGGAGAAGTGCTATAGCAGCCTTCAGAAGCTGATGTGACTCCCCACATAGGGTTGTGATGTGCCTAAATCCCTCCACATGCAGAAGGTATCACCTCCCCAGGGTTTGCAGCTCTCTCTCTTACTGGTCCTGCTTGAGTCTGCCTCTCCTCCAAAGACAGCACTAAGAGGGCAGTCAGCCCCTGCTGCTTCTGCTGCTCTTTTGCCACAGGCTCTGAGGAAATCTGAACCTGTCTGTGGTGGAGTTTTGAGACTGGGCTCTAACATACTTTGCCTGCAAGAGGGAGAAGAGGCTGCACCTCTCACACAACTTCATAGTGAACCTCAAAATAAAGATTTTTTACAATGCATACAACACAACAGATAGTTTTTTAATACAGACTGTCTATATTTGTATGTGCATTGTAAACGTGCTTGGGATGGTATTGAGGGCTGCTTTTCAAAACTGTCTTCTGATCCCCTGGCCTGCCTTGGTTTGATTATGCAGCAGTAAATAGCAAAATCCCCAGCATCTCCTAGGACATGAGCAACATCTAAATTGTCATTTGCTCTCAATGTATTCTTTTAAGAAACCACTGACTTAGGACATGCAAGGGCATGCACAGCTCAGGCTCTGGACTAACCCTTCCTCATTCTCCTGAGCATTTCTCCCCCTCAGCTCCTTGGACTTGGTGGGAGATGAGTCAAACCTTTCTCGGATTGCCTTGATCTGGAAGCGTGTGGCTTTGGAGTCCTCCAGGGCCTGCATGTGAGTCACCCTGATGTGGTGATCCAGGCAGGAGCAGTTTTTCGGAGGCTGAATGCTTGGAGGTTCAGGGACCCTGGTCCAGGGCCAGCCTAGTTATCAACAGGGTTATTGATCGGCATGAGAAGGTGGCTGTAAACACAGTAAATAAATGAAAGAAGCAAGCTCAGCTCTGGTGTCAGCAGCAAGTCCTCCTGCTGCCGTCAAGGGATGCTGCATTCAAGTGGGATTGGGCTCCCGAGGAGGTGGCGTGAGCCAGTGGGCAAAGCAACAGGGGGAGTCAGAGACCTGGCTTTGCAACCTGCCTGTGCCACCCACTGCCTGCATCGCCCCGGGCACATCTCTCCTCTCCTCTCCTCTCCTCT
>VZRV01002986.1:323022-342179 GCA_013398115.1 Falcunculus frontatus
CTCCTCTCTCCTCTCTCCTCTCTCCTCTCTCCTCTCCTCTCCTCTCCTCTCCTCTGCTCTCCTCTCCGCCTGCTTTTATTTCTGTGCACTGTAAGGGCCTCCGGGGAGGGGCTGCATTTCCAGCTGCAGGCAGTGTAAGGGATACCACGAACACCGAGACCGCTTGCTGTCAGCGTGCAGACTGGGGAAGAAAATGATGCGGTGTAACATTCTGGGAGTCCTTTCATAATGTAAGGTCTATCACAAAGCACTTTGGCTGCCACAACAAAGCTTATTGATCAGCCTCAAGTATTCCAAATTGTGTCTTTCTGCCCGAGAAGTAGCAAGATGAAGAATGAAAGCTCTTACACAGGAGAATATCGTACATGAGTTACTGAGTAACCATCAGCACTGCTCCAGGGCTGCTCCGTTCCTCTGGACTGCGTGCGACTTCTGAACATTTTATCTCTTTCCTTCAGCTTTTGCAGGCGTGTGCCAGCTTCTGTAGCATATAAACTAGGTGTTATTTTTATTGAATCTGGCTTTAATGCTGTAGATTTTTCACACGTGTGTTGGTTTTTTATTGTTGGTCTCATTCCTGAACTTTCTGGCACCTCTAAGTGTGAAGTCGGTTATGTGCACGTTGCTTGGCAGATGAATTCCTATTTCTGGGAATCATTTTCCTTCTAAAATGTATTTTTATATTAAAAATGTGATCTGTATCCATATACTGGCCTAAGGTTCCAGCCCAGAGGTTTCTGCAGCCAGAGATCTCTGCAACAGGGGATGCAGCCTGGAAGGAGACCTCTACTTTCCAAGCTGTGAGTATTCATATTAAAATCTTGTTTTACTGACCCAACCTCTGCCTCTTGGAGCAGCAAAATCCCCTTCTGATCTGGCACCAGGGAAAAATCAAGACAAATATAGAGGGTAATAAGTGCTGTCTTCCAACACTGTCTCCCTTCCCAGCTCGTCTCCCTGCTAGATCAAGAGAAACCACCCATCTCCCCGAGCCTTCCTACTACCAGCTCTACCCCAGCTACTGCCTTGGCAGCCCCCCATCCTTCCTCCAGCATCCCCAGGCCCCGTGTGAAAGGTGGGGACTCGGGGAGCTAGCTGCCCACCCTTCCAAAGGTGCTGCCCCCCTTTTCTCCATCTGTGCACGGGCTGCCAGGGAACAAGGAACCGTGGCTGTGTGTGGTTTTCTCGCCCAGGGTGACCTGGAACACATCTGCGAAGCCCTCCAAAGTAGCAGGAATGCGCTCCGTTAGGACATGATTCATCCTGCATACCGCATGGGTGGCTGCTCAGGGAGAATTTGGACATTTGCATACGCTGCTGAGACTTTCCGCTTCTCGCTTGCTCTCAAACCCCTGCACTTCATCCAGAGCGTGGGGGCTGCACAGCCACAATTCCCTTCCCGGGGGATTGGCTGGAGCCAGCCCAGCAGCGCTGGTCCTGGTGCTCCTTCCGCCGGCTGCACCGTGAGGCAGAAACGAGAGAAGCTGCTCCCAGCCAGGTTGAAGGATGGCTTTAGATCCTCTGCTCCTGCTGCAAGCAAAGCTGGGATAGAGCTGCTGGCCGGGGATCAATTTGGGATTTGGTATCTGCAGGGCAGGAAAATACCATCCCAGACCTTCTGCTCTGGCAGAACCAAAGCGCGGCCGAGGGAAGCGCCGCGAACAGCACTGAGTCAAGCGCGCTGCTTCTGGGAAGGAAACAGGAATTGGGCAACGAGGCAACTGGCTCTACCTTAGGGCTGCTCCCGGGTAACTGGATTTACTTTGGCAGCTGCAGAGTCGGATCAGCCTCAAGCAGAGAGGGGAGATGCTCTCCCGGCTGGGAGGTGACTGCCGGTGCTTTGCCAGCGGAGCTGCGTGGAGCGAGCGGGACACGGCTGAGATGAATGGGAAGGGTGGAGGAATGGTGAAAAGCACTAAGGTAACGTCTTAGTGAATAAGAACATCATGGATTTCATGTTTTTAACTGTATCTATTAGAAAAAAAAAAAATCTCTCAGACCTCACCTTGCTTTCTATGGCCTAAACACAATTTAGGGGTAGAAGGGTGTTTTCCTGCTGGCACGTGCAGGCTGTTAATTATCTCTAATGCATATATAGCTTCAGTGAGGGAAACTATTTCACCTGCACTGATTAGTCTATTTGGATTTACTGTCGTTCATTTTGGCATCAAAATCGCAACCAGGCAATCCTGGTACTTGGAACACAGATCTGAGGTAATATGGTAATGTGTTTAAATCCTTTAATATCAGGGGAACATAACGTTTCAAGCTGTTCTTAAAAGGCAGCCAAAACCAAGTCTGACACTACGTGAAACATTTTAAAGAAAAATTTCAACGAACAGGAATTTAGCAAATAGGAATACACCTATCAAAAAAAAGCCCCTGACACAGAAAGCATGCCAATGTCATGGGAGCCACAAGTAAATACTGACTAGTCCTAACCAGCAGGTGGAAATAGATTTTAATAGTATCTAACTAATTATGGTATAAATTTGGTTTGAGACACAAATAGGTTCAATATGAGGTATAAGATTTATGTTTTTTAATTTAATATTTTAGAATTCCAACAAAACCCCCTCAAGTCAACAGAAAGCCTCATTCTTGCTTAAATAGGGTTTAGATCAAATCCCTGGCAAGCACAGGTGTTCCCAGTTGCCATCACCTTTCATGATGAGTCATTAGAAGCCAAGTTTCTACTTCAGACTGCTTTTCTGACTCAAAATTCAAAGCTGTCCCAGGACATCCAAACAGAAATATTTACACAAGATGTGTATAAATATAAAGTTTATTCAGTATAGTGTTTAGAAAAATAAGTTCACATCATCTCAGAATACAAATAAAACACTTAATTGTCCAGGCACAAACCCCTATTACAGTACAACAAACATACATAGTTTAGATCTCTTTGGTTGGGTAATTAAGCACAGATATGTTTGATGATACACTCTGGGGCAGCATCACCTAACAGTGCAGTAAAGTCTTCTTGATTGATTATTCCCTCCTCTAACGTGTACATTCCGCTTAAATTTCGTATTTGTTGTAAGGCACAATAAAACCCATACTGGAGAAATAATTGGTTAGTTCTGGACAAACAGCACATGCAGCAAAAGAACAAACATCCTCTGAATGTGAATCCTGAAAGCCAGAAGATTCACCCCCTCCTTGAGTTCAGAAATTTAAGAAGCAAGTTTTAAATTATATGAAACATACAACTAAGGTATAAAATATCCTTCAAGATAATAACTGCTAGGAGATACAGGAAGACTTCAGGTATCCTTGCTTTTAAAAACAGCATTCTTTTTGTTTTCGGAATTATAAAATTACTCTTGTTTTTGATGATTTGACATTCTTCTCGACCACAAGCACTGGGCAGTTCATGCCCCCAGAGCCCTAGACACGTATTTCACATCATACTGGAGGGATGTACCCTCTTGTTCATCTGCCCTTGCTACGAAAAGTGCACAGACACTGGAAATCTATGTACATGAAAAGCTCCTGTGCACACAGGGCCAAATTCCACCCTGATTTATTTAACTGAAAATCATTACTGAGGTGATTTTACAGGATTTGAAGTTGAACCTGTCCATTATTGTCATCAATCTCAGACTGAGAGTAATAACAACAGTTCCAGCCTCACTTCTGGGTAAAGTCGCTTTCTGAATGAGTCTTCCTGAATCCACAGGTAGGGGAAAGCAGTAAATGGGAAGAGGTATATCCTTTGATAGACTGTGACTGTTTGGTTCTACCCAAGTGTCAGCCTTGTGCTCCGGGTTGTGCTGCCACTGTGTACTGGGCCAAATCCGTCCCTGACCTAACACCAGTGAAATGAATGGACCATATTCCCAGCTGGCATGAAAGGACATTAAAGTCCATGGAAACGTGCTAGTTTAGCCCAGCTGAGCACCTGGCCAATAGATGTCTGTGATTTACGTCGCTGAAATGTCCTTGCAGGTAAGACCACAGGGATAATGCTGCAAATCGTCCACAGACAGCATCTAATTTAACATGTTTCTGGTTTTCTGCAAAACCCTGGGTGAAACAGAGGCAGCTTTAATCAAAAGTAATAAAGAAGAGAGGGGTTTTTAACATCATGCTTTGTAAGAATTTGCTTGAACTTCAGGCATATTTTTCAAAGCTGAGTCTGGGACCAGAAAAGTAGTAGAATTTGGCAATGTTTTCTGTAAGATTTCCAGTGGACTTAGAAGTTACAAACATATGTGAAGTTGAAATGATCCTTTATGCTCATCCATAACAGAGAAGGAGGGAAGAGAAGGAATGTGTATGCCAGACAGACATACCTTCCATTTAAACAACAGAATGTGATAACAAGGGCTGTCTGTGGGGCTTGGACACTCACTGCCTTCCCATGAGTGGGAGACCAGCATCCAAATCCCCTAAACACCACGTAAAAATCCTTGGTTTGGGAATCAGTGGAGCAATGCCTTATTTACAGCAGCCAAAGATCTGGCCCTGGACACTTTTCGGGGCTTTGAGTACTGTCTATTGAGAGCAGTTAGCCTGCCTGCCTGAGGGCCACAAAATAAAAACTTACCCTTGGTAAGGAGTAAAACTACTTATTTAAATTTCTATTTTAAACACACTGTACCGTGCAATGAGTCTTTATATTGTGCATATGTACCTGCAGAAAACATGAGGTTATAACTACGTTATCTGGAGGGAATGACACTTATTTTCAATGGGAGAAAGAAAGAAAGAGTAAAAGATAATAAGAAGTTACTTGATATCTGGAAGACTAGAATAGATTAATCTTACTTTGTCCCAAAACACTGCTTTTATGTACATCCTCCACTCCCACTGAAGAGTGGGAAGTCTCCTATTAGAAGTACCAGACACTCCAAGAAACGTGCCACTGTAACAACATACACAGTTTTCACATCAACTGTGCTGCAAAGCCACGGAATTCAGAGCCTCAGTAACACAACCAATGCAAAGAAGGAAAAATTAAAAATAAAGTAACAGGTACTGTTGTAACACCACAGTCTTTTCAGTTATGAGACATGATCACACCAACGACTGCTCTGAAATATTCCCTAGCTTGCCTCCAAATATAGTCTGAGCCTCACAGACCAAATGTTAATCCACCATCAACTCCTTCAGAGCCAAGTACACGTTCTCCATTAAAATGACAGCGATACAGGGTATTTCTAATTTTCCAAACGGCTGAATGATTTCATGCAAAGCATATACAGCTACTGCTACTGTCATCACCATCTTAGTTACATGGGTGAAGAAGAGGTGGCAAACAGATTGCTCATGCTGGGGCCCAGCAAACAGATAAACAAGCAGAGCGGATAGGAGAACTCTGCCCTATCCGATTCCCTGCTCACGCGGCGCTCCCGGGAACGTCAGGGAAAGTTGTGCCAGGGGAACATACAGCTCCATGTCCTGCTTGTGATAATCTCTGCTTTAAAGCGCTTGCCTCAAACACGCTGTTTGCCCGGGAGCACGTGGGGACAGCCAACTGCTGACGGGCTGCTCCTGCCTGCAGAGCATTAGCAACTCCGTACAGCTGTAAGTGCTCCCCTTGCACACTCGTTCTTCCCTTTCCCTGCACTTTTCCCTGCAGCCCTGGAGACTCTGGCTCGCAGCGTGGGCTCCAGCGCTCACTGACAGAGCTCAGCCTCAAGATTCCACAGAAAACCTTGCAAAATACGCAATATAGTGCAAAACTACAACGAGAATGCCAACGCCGCGCTCACGGCGCATGGAAAAACCTTCATTCCCCAAAAGCTTTCCATGGAACCAGTTAAAACCAAGACAAACACACTGGGATATGCCACCTCAATTATCTTTCCTTTCTGTTTTTTTTGTCCTTTACAAGTGATCTTGTTTTGTCCTGAGCCTGATTCAGAGCCCACAGAAGCTTATGAAAACATCTCCCATTGCCTTCCAAAGGCTTCGGACCAGGCCCCCCGATGAGGATGAACACATGCTTTAGTTACTGTATATATTCACATTAGGATAAAATATAACAAAACCAAACCCACAAGGATGAACAGCATGTCATTTTTGTACATCTGATTTCTTATTATTATTTTAAAGCTTAAAGGATGTGCTTTTCCATGCTACAAAAACTCCTCTGGAGGAAAGGTTAAGATCTGTTCCACCTGCCCAGAGCCCACCTGCTTCTGCTCTCCCCAGGGAGAAAGGTGTGGAGACCCATCCCCAGCCAGGCAGGGACCACGGCTGCTCCCGGAGCCCTTTGGGCAGCTGCAGTTCCCAGCATCAGCCCCCAGGTTGCTTCTCCTGGGAGGATATATATAAACACACACTCAACTGCACTCCTGGATGGGGGCCTTGCTCGAGCAGCAGCTGAAGCCCTCCCACACGGGCTGTTTGGCCAATGGGCCTGTGTAAACATGGGGTTCCCTTCCCTGGCCTGCCCATCCAACCTTTCCTGCTCATCTGCCCGAGGCGGGAGCCAAGAGCTATCCCAAGAGCGCTGCCCGCGGTCCCTCTGCGGACTCCTCCCGTCCTGCTGACGTGGTGCAGAAGGACCCATCCTTGGCTCTCTGCACTGCCAGGAAATGTCACCCACGATGCCCAAAAGACTCTTAAAACTCTTCTTACTCGTGCAAGCAGAGGCACCCAAGTCAGCGGGTCTACTTGCAGAAGTAAGGCATCAGGATTTGGCCCTGAGGACGGATATTTGCAAATCAGTGTTTTTATTCCTCCTGCCACTGCGCTTTAGTAACAAAGATAAGGCCACTAGGAAGAAAGGCACGTGGAATTCTGTAAAAAAAACATGAAAGGGTTCAACTAATTCGCAAATTACTAACAAAACAAACAAAAAAACCCCTGAACACAAAGACAGAGGGGGTAGAAACAGTGACCTCCTGGGTTTGTGAGACTGGGAATTAATTTTCTAGTTTCAGTGTGATTAACATTTTACTTTTACAGTCTATTGCTTGAAAAAAAGCTACAAAAAAGTAAAACCTCGTCAGAAATAACTACGCTTACTTCCTGCTCAAACAATAAAATAAATTAAACAGCCAGAAAACGTTTTCCTTTTCAATGCATTGTGTCTAAAGTGAAAGGGAACATAAAACATAAATAAAATCCATTGTACTAATTTAAAAAAAAAAGTCTCCTTTATAAGAACTGAAACAATATTTACATTCATACTGGATAGAAAGCTTCTGAATTGCATAATTAGAGTTTCAAATGATGCTTTTTCTGGTGCACTGACAAAATGCTAGCTGTAGCATTTAGAAACCTGTACATGATTGATGTGAGATTTTTGGTTTGAATGCAAGTCTGCTGGAAAAAAAGCAAACATACCAGTAACAATATTATGATTTTGTTTTGTTTCTTAACCTCAAACAACATGAAAGTAGCTGGAGAGGTATCGTCTAGAGTTCCTTAAAAATCTCTCAATGCCCATGGACTGGAAGTAAACAGAAAAAAAAATGACTGCATTGTTTTTACCATTTTGGAGTGAGATTTTTGTTTTCTGTCTGAAGTTAGGAGTGTATACTTACTGTTAAGAGTATGTTGTACTATGGAGAGTCTAGTTACATTTTCAGGGTAGTATCTGGTAGCCAAACCTGTACCCATTCCTTAGTACTTGCCCTGGCCATTTCCTTTCTCCTTTAATCTGCTTAAAAGAGAACACTGCATGCAAACCAAGTGTGGCAACCTAATTCCATTGCCGGAGATTCCTCTGTACATCGATTCAGACCATTTAAATGTTCTTCTGGTTTCTCTAAATGAAAAAAAAGAAAACACCAAACAAAAAAAACCTCAAAAACACCCCACTCGGTGTTTGTTAGGGCCTCAATAGGAGACTTATCTATTAAAAACAGAAAGCAAGAAAAAAAAGAAATTACAAGTCTTGCATAACTTCATCCATCTGAACTGTCTGCAGTTTGGCAAGTTCTTTTTTGTCCGTTTCCAGTTCTTCACATACTGTGTCAACCATGTTACTCATAACATACTTAGATTTGGAATCCAGCATCATTAAATTGCCTGTTGACTTACTCTCAGAATTAGGTAAGAAATTCTCTTTGACATCAGGTACAGCTTGCAGAACTAACCTGTGCTCTCTGCCAAAATCCTGGTGCACTTGTGCAGGGGGGTGGCTGACACGGTCTCCACTTGTCGAAACTATTTCTCCAAGCACGGGCTGTGCTGTGGAAATGGACAACAGATCCTGACTGGTGATGAGGGGACAGTTCTGAAGGGTTGCATAGTTAGTGTTGCTGATAGATATCACCGTAGAGGTACTGGTCACGGGTGATGACATGGACTGGCTCTCTGAGATACCAGAGCTCAGTTCTGCAGCATTTAAAAGAGTTGGTGGTGTGAGGGAAAAATTATGTGAGGGCGTTACATTCACTAACGAGGAGGCCAGAGACTGGAGCCCTGCGCTGGATATATTTTCAGAAGACATGTTGACGTTCAGTTGCGTGTTCTGACTGACTGGCATCAACTGAGAAAACACCAGGCTTCTTTCCAGTCCTTCTTGCTTGACAGATCCTACTGCCTGGCCCGAATTGGGAACTGTATAAACCACTGCACTCGGAGTGAGGGGGCTGAAGAAAACCTTTCCTTGCTGTACTGTTGAAGATTCAGTTGTAAAAGTTCCTCCATCAGATGTGCTGGGATTTACTGAAACATTACCTAGGCAAAGGGAAGCAAGAGAAAGGAAAACAGAGATTACAGTTGGTAGAGAGTTAGGCAGTCCTGGTCTTTTTAACCTTTGCAGTATACACATACACTAATATTTCACGCAACACTGAACAGCAATTTTTGTAGCAGATGAGAGAAAACTTGGTGTAAAGAAAGCAATGCTGTTAATAGAAATTACTTCTAGAAAGTTTAAAAAAAAAAAAGTTTCTGGTATATTAGATTAGGTATCTTCCAGACTCTCATAAAGGGGCAAACAGTCCCCAGCCATGTGACTAAAATGAATGTGCTTTGGCCTTCACTAGTTGCCACCACTCAGTTTCTATCTAAGAATAGAAACATGAAAAGCTATTAAAGATAGTTCAGTGACAGACTACAGCTTGTGTGTGGGAACTGGAGACACATGAAATCCACTACTGCTGGGCAGAACCTGCTCGAGTCAACCTGCACAGAAAACACCAAAACCTGGTAATTTCTATCGGTTTAACTAGGTAATCCTCAAGCACTCAGCTCTATTCCCTCTCACCTTGCTTTATTATGTTTTTCTGAAATCCTAACCCTACGACATCCACCACGCTGTGAGAAGACACCCAGCACCGCCTGCCCTTGCTGAAAGCCATGGCACTGCTCGTGTGATGCTGTAGTGAGCCAAAGCAAGATGAGATGGCCAGAGATGACCTGAAGTTGTTTTCACTGGACATGCCATGTCAGTTGTCATTATGGTAATTCCTAAGATAAGAAATACTGGCTCTTGGGACTGAGTCCCACTTGGAACACCTCTCTTTCTCAAAAGCAGTTTAATTATAAGAGACTACAGTTGGACACAGCTGAATTTTTTAGAACAGCACTGAAGATGAATTTCTCACATGAAGAATATTTTAGCTCCCTATTAATTTCAGTTAATCAATGACAATTTTTTTGGAACATGTTATGCATATGGGTAAACTAGAATAATAAAGTCAGGCAACTTGAAGTTACCTGTCAGTATTATTTACTGGGGCTTACTCAAAATAGCCTGCAGCATGCTTCACTTGGAATAGGCAGCCAGCTATCCATCCAAGAAAACCAGAACTTTTCTGTTCACCAGAGATACGGAGGATCACTCTCCAGTGGGTAATCAGTACTTTTAACAATGGGGAAAATGGTCAGAGAAGAGCTTATTACAAATCTTAGGACTTTCAAATACAATAGTCCTACAATACTTAAAGGACAGAACTTTCTTTCTCACCTTTGCTGGCTGTTAGTTTATGCCTTGGAGCATGTGGATTAAGTGGCTTCAGTAATTACAGGTGGTATTCAGACTAAATGTCTTCTCTCTTTAATCTTGGTTAAACTATGTACTAACAGTGCCTGTGAGTGCCACATTTTAGGACCTTATAATTGTGCACGCACTTGAAATGTGGTTGCACAGCTTCAGTGTTCCTCCCTGTGCTTCAGCAAGAATAATTCACACCCTATACACATTAAATTCAAAGAAGCACACGAGCACAGTTTGACTTTCATTATAGTATTCACAGCTCCTGAAACTAGAGAGAATCATCCCAATTTAATCATTTTCATAATCAAAGATACAGTGGCCAATGAGTAACAAAGATGTTCGATTGCGCTTTTTAACTGACCTGCTTCAAAAAAAGGGATCCAGAACTAGGTTTGTGCTCCCTGGGATTCTTCCTGGCCAGCTGCAAGATTCAGACTATGGTATGTTAAGACCAACTCTAAAGCAAACTTGGGGAGGAGCCTGCACACTTGGCACATGAACCTGTGACGACATTATTTCCCTTGGACTGAGGGCAGTTTTATCCAAAGAGCCTCACATTTTATATCTACGAGCTAGTGCTTACTTCTATTGTTTCCCTCAAGTTTAATATTTCTTAATTATGGAACAGAAAATGTACAAGCAACTGCTTGGTCTTGTTGTGTCTACAGTAATCCAAAATGTATTTTTCTTAAATGCCTTCGTTAAGAAAACAAAAAACCAAAACAACCACCACAAGAACAACAACGGTAACAATTTCCAACTGCCATAATTTTCATTTTTATGAACCTTTTCATTAAAATAATTCAATGGCAAATGGGGAATATTTTGAATTACAGAAACATGTAAAATTTACAGATATTTGTGAAGACTCGTATCACAGACTTCTGTGAACAGCATGAGATGAAAGGGGTGTAAATTACCAGACCTCCTTCCATGCTCTTAACAGAGGAGCTCAGCCTCATCTAACAGTCTGCCCATGAGCATAACCCACTATAAAGGGAGGCAAAAGGTATTATTTGATGTTCTGTGTGTGGCCACAGCTGAGATACAATGTTGATACCTTGGACGAAAAGGACCACAGCTTCTCAAATGCTAAGTGTGCCAGATTCAAACTTTTTCTCATACCTCTTACAGCAAGAGGCAAAGCTTTTACCTTGTGAAGCTGCCACAGAAACAGGAGGCAGCTGCAGAGAAGAAAAACCAATGCTTCCGTTCAGCAGCTGGCCATTTGTTCCTGAATTGGGGATTTGGACAATGCCATACTGGTTTATTTGGACAGGAGCAGTAAAAGTAACTACGGAGCCTCCATCCTGGGAAGCAGCAGCTTCTACGCCTTCCCTTTTCACCTCTGAGCTTGGTATCAATCCTGGGAAAGTGACCGGGATGTTGCTAGGGCTGAAGGCTGCTGTGGCATTGGGGACCGAAGCCTGAAGGAGTTTGAAGTCTTTAACATCTTCTGACGATGATGACGACAGTATGTCAGTGATGGACACTCCATTGCTCACAACACTCGATGCGGTTTTGGGTGAATTTAAGGTAACAGTCTGCGAAGTGCCCACGCTGAGTCCATTGAGTATGACACCATTGGGTCCCTGAAGAAACGAGCTACCATTGAGGAAGACAGGAGAGGTACTGGCAGGCATGAGGTTCCCATTCAACAAGACACCAGACGAGCTCAAGGCTATTTTAGTGTTTCCAAGCTGCTGCATGTAGACAGGCTCCATGTGGCCGGGAAGGCTGAGGCTGGCAACGCTGTCGGATGAGCTGGAGAGTGGATGGGGAGATAAATCCTCCCGCCCCTTACTGGATTCATCTTCTGTGCTAGGGTTGCCATCCGATTCGCTATGGGAAAAGATGGAGAGATGACACTGCATTACCATGGCGTGCCAGGATCTCTGCACCAAGGGGGAACTTCTCGCTTTGACACAAGTATGTGAGAGTTTCCACGAATAATTTTTTTCTGTGTTTTGCCTTTACAAGGCACTTTAAACGAATATTCAAGCCAAGGGAGGAGATTTCTTAGAATAGAACACATCAAACTAAACACTCGCCGAGGAGAAACTTTACAGACTGGGTTATGGAGTTGTAAATAAATTCCTCCACCCCGGCGACCGAAGGGGATTGCCTGGGCCCCCCTCCGCCGGCCCGGGGTGTCAACACGTGTGAGACCGGCCGCGGCCATTTGGCAAAGCGCTGGGAGGTGAGGCAAGGCCGGGAAGCGCCGCCGGACCCTCCGGGCTCTGCCTGCCGCCCCCGGCCCGGGGGAAGGGGGAGACCCCGGCCCGCGCTGCCCCCGGAGGCACCTCCGGCCGTGCCCGGTGGCCGGGGGGAGGGACGGAGGGATGGGGGGCGGCCTTTGTGCCTCCGCCCGGGGCTGCGCCGGGATTTTTCGCTGACTGGTCCGCCCTCGGCTGCATTTTTCGGTCGCTCTCCCCTCCCCCCCCCCTCGCCCTTTGATGTGTCCCGCGGAGAGGGGCCGCGGCGGCACAATCGCGCCCTTGGTTGAGAAATGCCTTGGGGCCCCCTCCGCCGGCCGCTTTCCCTCCTTCTCTCCCCGCTCCCTTCCTCCCCCTCCTCCCCGCGCTNCTCCCCCGCTGAAACCCGAGCCCAGCCCGCTCCCGAGTCAGGTTTCAAAACAGAGGGAGCGCCGGGACCCCGCGCGTCCTCCGGCCGTCAATGATTAACTCTGTCAGGCGCGACAATTGAATAAAAACAAGGAGCGGGGGGAACAAACACCCCCGTCCCGTCCCCTCGCGGGAGTCCGCCCGGCGGCTCCCCCGTGCCAGGAGCTCCCCCGAGAGAGCGGGGTGGCGGGTCCGGGAAGTTTCCCCGCGCCGCCTCGCACGCCCGGGCCGGGTGGGTGTGTTGGGAGCGAGGGAGCGGGGAGGAGGAAGGAGGGGAGGACGAGGCGCACCGAAGGTAAGCGCCATGTTTGCAGGGGAAGAAAGAGCCGGGAGAGGGAAAGGCAGGCGGGAGAGGGGGCGGGGAGGAAAAGTTTTCCCTCACCTTTTGGACTGGGTCTCGGAAGGGTTGCGGTCCCGCTGCCTGCGGTTCTTGAACCAGTTGCTGACCTGGGTGAGGGACAGCCCGGTGATCTTGGCCAGGTTGCGCTTCTCGGCGGGCGAGGGGTATCGGTTCTGCTTGTACAGCTCCTTCAGCGCGTTGCGGGACTTCTCCTTGAAGCAGTAGACCGTCTCCTCGCCGTCCCAAATGGTCCTGGGCAGGGGGTATTTCCTCCGCAACCTGTACTTGTCCACCGCCCCCAAGGGTCTGCCCCGGGCTCGCTCCGCCTCGGTGTAGCGAGCCTTGTACCAGAGCTCCTGCAGCAGCGGGTGGTTGGAGGAGTCGAAGTTGTGGCTCTCCAGGATTCTGTAGAGCTCGGCGTAGATGCCCTGGTGGAAAGCCACCAGCGCCCGGGCTTTCATCAGGCTCTCGTTGCCACGTAGCAGATCGCTCGGGGGCAAAGACCACAGGAACCTGGCCAGGCGGTCCAGGTTCCCACCTTGCTGCAGCGCCTCGCACACGCAGGCGACGTGGTCCGGGGAGAAAGCCAGGGGGGTCTGCGAGGAGGAGGAGGAGGAAGAGGAGGAAGAAGAAGATGAAGAGGAGGGAGAGGAGGCAGCGTGGTGATTCCTAGCTAGGAGTTCCGTATGGAGCAGTACCTGTTCCGCGGCTCCCTCCTCGCCGGCGGCGGCGGAGCCTGCGTGCTCCATGGGGAACGGGGCAGCGGCGGGAGGGGGCGGCGGCGCGGGCCCGTCGGGGGCTTCGGAGAGCATTTCCATCACATTTTCCTCCTTGATCTCTACCGCGATCACGATGTCGTCCGTGGCGGGGGAGGCAGAAGACATGTTTCGGTTTGTTTTCCTTTTTTTCTTTTCTTTTTTTCTTGCGCTTTTTTTTTNCTCCCCCCTTCCTATCTCTCTCCTCCTCCTCCTGCTGCTGCTCTAGCCGATCAGGTTTCCCCCGGCCCCGCAGTGACCATCCGGGATCGCTGCTGTATCCCGGCCGCGCTCCGCCGCTCCCCCCGCCGCGACTCCCGCACCCGCCGCAAGACTATGTGGCCCCGCCCACCATGGCCCCGGCCGCGCCCTCCCATTGGCTGCGCCGAGCCGGGAGGGCGGGGCTACATCATCTCCATGGCAACCGTCAATCAAGCGGCCGCGCTCCTCTCTCATCTCCCCCCCCTCCCCATCTCCACCTGGAGCCCCCGGGAAGTGGCGGCTCCCGTCACCTGCGGCTTTCCCTGCAAGGGTTAAAACGCTCCTGGTGCTGCCGTTACTGGGGGTGAGGGGGTGCTGCTGTGTTCGCTTCTGGGCCCCTCAGTTCAAGAAAGTCATTGAAGTTCTGGAGCGAGTCCAGGGAAGGGTAGCGGAGCTTGGAAAGGATCTGGAGTACAAGTCCGATGGGGAGCGGTTGAGGGAGCTGGGGGGGTTTCGCCTGGACAGAAGGAGACTCAGGGGTGACTTTATCACTGTCTGCAATTCCCTGAGAGGAGGCTGTAGCCAGGTGGGGGTCGGGCTCTGCTCCCAGCCTACCAGCGACAGGAGGAGACGACATAGCCTTAAGCTGCACCGGTGGAGGCTTTGGTTAGACATTAGGAGGAATTTCTTCACAGAAAGGTTGATTAAACATTGGAGTGGGCTGTCCAGGGAGGCGGTAGAGTTACCATCCCTGGAGGTGATTAAGGAAAGACTGGACGCGGCACTTAGTGCCATGGTCTTGTAGTCAAGGTGGTCTTTCCCAAAGTGATTGATTCTGTGATTCCTATTGGTTAGTCCTGGGCAAGTGTCCCCCCTCTCCCCCTGTTACAACCGGAGCTCTGGGGCCGGGACAGCCCCCCAGCCCTGCCGCCGGCCAGGCGCTGCCGCCCCGGCTCGTTCCCGCTCGGGCCGGCGGTGCCGGGCGGTGTCGGGGCCGGGACGCGTGCGGAACGCGCGGGGCGGCGCTGGGCGGCGGCGGGGCCCTTTGGCGGCGGCACAGGAAGGCGGAAGGCGCGGCGGGAGGAGGGAGGGGAGCGGGAGGCGGCCATGGACGACCTGGGCTGCCCGCGGTGCAAGACCACCAAGTACCGCAACCCCTCCCTGAAGCTGATGGTGAACGTCTGCGGGCACACGCTGTGAGTGGCGCCGGGTCCCAGGGGTAGCGGGCGCGGTGCGGAGTCCTGGCTGCTCTGCGGGGCCTGGGGGAAGGGGTCGCTCCCCCGGCCGGTCCGGGGGTGGGGGCGACCCCGGCTCGGCCAAACCCGAGCGGTGTTTGCGAGGCGGCTCCGGGCCGCTCGTGCCGCCGTTTCCTCCCCCGGAGGATCCGTGTCAGCCCGGGCTGGGTCCGGTGTGGGTTTGACGCGCTGCCCTCGCTGCCTTCTCTGCAGTGAAATTCTCCGGGGGAAACGGAGAGAAACCCACGGGAAGCGGCGTGAGTTCGGGACAGGCTCCTGTCTCACAGGGTCCCGAGGCTTCGGGGTGCGAAGCGGGGAACGCAAGGAAAAATACATTTCCCATGGAGTGAAACATTTCTTATTTGTATTTAAAACTGTGCTCGGGTAGTAAAGAAAGAAAAGGAAGTGTTTTGTTGTGTCCTTTTAATGTGTTAATTCTGCTGAATGAAGAAGCTTTGCTGAAGGTTTGATGCTGGTTTAAATGTTGGAAAATCCTTTTGCAAACCTGTGCTGATGGTAGTCTTAAGTCATTCGTGGTTTTTTCTTTTTATTTTTTTTCCCAAGTACAGTCATGAATTTTTTTTTTTTCCTTTTCTCCCGAAACTCAACCCCTAGATAGTACCCAGCACTGGCTCTTGCTGATTTAAGTCACAAATAGTCTGAACTCATTCGCTTTCGGGTCTGGAGACCATCCTTAGTGTGGAAGTTTAAAGGGCTGTACTCTAAATTCTTTCTGCATGTACGCCATAGAAGTCCAGTGCTGCAATAGCAGCCCTTTCTGTATTTTTTATTTTTGTTTGTTTAGGGTTTTTGTGTCTTTTCATCTTCCCTGTGATGTGTATATTTTTAAAGTGCGTGTGAATTGCATTCAAAAGATGCAGCCTAAGAGTGTTCTCTTGCCTTGCTACATCGTTGTAAGGGAACAGGATGAAGGAAGTTAATTACAAGATAGGAATTATTGTCTTAGGAAAAAAGTGTTACTTTTCATTCCGCTCCCTGCTTCTGTTCTCTGGTCATGCAAGCACTTTCTGTTGCCATGAAGGTGTGGTGGTGTAGGAGAGGTGGCCTCAGGAGTGTCCCTGTGGTGACAGCGGTCGGTGCTGTTTGTACGAGGACAGCGTTAGCTGGAGTTCAAAAGGCAGCAGCCCCGTTCAGGCAAAGCTGTGCGGGTTTAAAATGATGCTTCGATCTTGTATTCACCAAAGATCAAAGGACTTGATCAAAGTGGTCCTGATGTGCTTTCAGGCTCCTCCAGAGCCGCTTCCAGCAGAGGACAGCATGTCTCAGTTTGCTCTCCAGCTTTGGTGTTCAGTTGTTTTGGGCTTTTTTTGTAACTGTGTTTCACTTGAGATAATTAATGGTGTTTTCTCCTTTACTGGGTGCAGTTGCTGACACCGTGTTTGGGGTTGATGTTCTTGTCTTGTTTCTTGTATCTGCACAAGGGCTGCCTCTGCTTCCCCCAGCTCTTGTTTGCACCTCTGTTGCAGAGTAGAATCTCTGGGTTTCTTTGGTTTTGTTGTAATTAAGGACTCTCCATCTAGATGATGTGTGCCACTTTTCCTCTGTATTTTCCTTCAGAGGGCTTCTTCAGGGTTGTGTTTTACTGTTTCCACACAGTGTTACAAAGCCTTCATGCTGGAAGTTGTTTCTTAGTAATGGTTAATAAGTTGCCGTAATAACTCATCTAGAAGCTGGAAGCTCAGATGACCCCCCTGTGAATGGAGGGAGGTAATTGACACTTGTTCTCGCATAAATTCACCGTATTTCATTCTCAAGGAAGGAATGTTTAATTAGCTCCCAAAGCAAATGAGCTAACTTAAGTTTCTGATGGAGATTTGTCCTTAGGCAATCTATTCTGATATTTTGCAGTTCTTACCATTGAAAATGCTACTCCTAATTTCCAATCTAAATTTATTTGCTATAATTGAAGCATTTAAGAACTCTACCATGAATTTTATATACTCGTGAGCTCTTTATTACTTCTCTTCTGTAGGAACGTGTCAAATATTTTGAGGGCTTTCTCTTTGCTGTTTTTCACTCTGAAGAAATCCCATTTCTTCAGTCTCCTTTCTGCAGTGATTTTTAAAAAATTATTTGTTTTGTTACACTTGGGGGCTTTACTCACTGGTTTTTTTTTAGGCCTTTTCCACTTGATTTGCATTTTATTGGAGCTGGACATGGCGTTCCATCTGAGCCCTTAGTACAGCAGCCAGAGTCAAAATTATTTCATGTTCTTTTCATACCTGTATTTCATCCAGGCAGGATGATGAGTCATGATGTATTTATTTTTTTGCAGTGATATGTTGGATTTATGTTGAGCATAAGCCCCAGATTCTTTAGCACTTTACCACTCAGCATATCTGTGGGCAGAACAGAATTCAAGCTTGCTTTGCATGTTGTGTTGTGCAGATGGTTATTATTACCTTTTTGCTCTGTTAAACAACTTGTCACTTCAGGTGATTTTTGCATTTGCTTCACGCGACTTTGGATTCTGAGTCCCTCCCTCCAAGTTTTTGAAACTGAGGATATTCTCTGTTAACGTCCTGATATTTTCCAATGTGTAGTTTGTGGACAAAATGTTATCTGGGAGATGCTGGAAATTGTTGCATATGACCATAAGAAATCCAGCTGAGGCAGAGCAAAACGTGAAGTAGCCTGCAGTAAGTTCATTGCTAAATAACCCTCTTCCCCTGGTTACTTTCTATAACAGTGTAGGATGTGAAAAGATTAGAGCCATGTGAATGGGCTTGCTACCAATTTTCTCTCTGACTGAAATAACGATATCTTATCTCTGGGTGTGGTTTTCTAATCATCTCTGACTACTTCAGTATGTTCCGCTTTTGTTTAGATTATGACTGTCAGTTTAAGAGTGTCAAAAGTCCAGTTAAACCAAAACTATATTGCCTGTAGTTGCTGTTTCACTACCTATATTGTTACTGTATCATTGGAGGGAATTATATTCCTTTGATACAATTTCTTCCTAAGAGATTGTGTGTTGAATCTCGTCTGTTCTGTAATCTGAAATATGCAGGAGATTTTTTTTTTTTTTCTCAGATTATTTTGGCATCTTTCCAGGATTTGATGGTAAGCCTGACTCTGGTCTGCCTTTCTCTGTGTATTTGTTTCCTGCTCTTTAGAGGCAGATGCTCTAGTCCTTCTTAAGGCTGTTGGAACTTAATGCAGAGAGCGGAGATGATCCAAAACTGCTTTTGTCAGTTTTCAAAGGGTAAATATTACATCTACCGTTTTTGAAAACCTTGAAGTACTCCTAATGCTGTAACCCCTGGATATAGTCCACAGGTTTATGGACTACACGTCCATCGGTTTATGGAAGCTCATCAAGCTGTCTGCAGAAGCACACTGCCTTTATGGTGCTTTTTGTTTGAAGTGTGCCGATAAATCTGCATGGAAAATTCAGAGCCGTGGCTTTGCTGGCTCGGGAGGTTTGGAGCAGTTGCTGTAATGCGTTTCCCAGTTCTAGCTTGGGCTCCTTCTCCTTCTGCTGTGCTATGAGTTACATTAGCCAGCTAATCCATCTTACTGAGTGGAGATTGATGCAGAAAATGCCCCAAGTGCTTTGGCATCATCTGTTAGAGATTTTCCCTCTCATTGAATAGTGGGTTAATGCGCTCCTGCTTCAGCTGTGCTTTCTTGCATTGCAGCCATTCCAAAGGAATATTTTCATTTTACCTTCAGTGTTGCCTCCTGGTAGTTTCTTTTCTAGAGCCCTGACCTTTCCTATTCTGTCAACTGTGCTGTTCACTTATTGAAGTGACCTCCAGTGATGTGATTTTCACTTGTACAAAATACCTTGAATTATTACAATATTGAAGAGCCTGTATTTAGCTGAGATGGTTTGTCAGTAAGCTTCAGATCTTTGTTTCATCTGGGTTTCAGAAAGCTTGTGGTTTTACCGTGAGTTCATTTCATTAATTTTGTGACTCTCTGTTTTCCCTTCTGAAGAGCTGTGAGAGTTATCTTATGCCTTCTGTCAGCCAGGCTGTTTCCACTTTCATGTTCTTAGGCAGTTCTTCCCTTCTCATTAGAATGAAATTAGAAGAGCCATTCCTTTTATCATGGCTTATTTCCCCCCCC
>VZRV01002986.1:342184-464651 GCA_013398115.1 Falcunculus frontatus
CCCCTTTTTTTCTTCTCACCTCTTATATAAAAAAACCACCTCAAATTATCTGAGAACTTGTTGGGCAACAGATGTCCTGTTTTTTCTTTCTTTTTTGACAGATGGCTGTAGTGAAGGTTCTTCTTGCTATGAAATCCTGTGCTTTGGAGGTTTGGCTGTCCATTCTTCTTCTCTTCCTCACTTCATTAATTTAAATCTCATCTGAGGTGGATGCTATGTGTGAGAGTCCCTGTGTTGGCCTCCCATCTCTTTCATACTGTGACCTTGACCCTGCCATCAGATTGGTTCTGGATCTTGGCAGTAGCATGCAGGTAGCATTTTTCCTCCCTCATCTTTTGCATCTCTTCCTGTGTCAGTGGCTTGACCCTATGTTAGAAAACTCACAGTGGCTGTCTCCTAATGCTGCCTGTTTGGCACGGTCAGTTCTCCCATGGTCAGTGGGGCTCTGGAATGTGCTCGTGGCAGTGGGATCAGAGTGCTGATAAGCACAGCAGTGCTGCAGTGGAGATAAGGGACAGGCAGGTGGCTGTAAGAGGGTGAAATTGGACATTTGGTCTTTTGTAAACAACCTTCAAGATGGGATTCCACTGCAGTTTATTCCAATAGAACCATGCCAAGGCTTACAATGGTGGGAATAGGTTTTCGGGGGGGGTTATTTCTTAGTAGTTTGTTTTCCTTGGTTATTGCTTCTTGACCAATATCGCCAAAAGTGTAACACCATGTGTTTTTGGCATCAGAGTGATGTTAAATAAGCCATTTCCACTATAAATCTTCCCTGTCACTGGGAGAGAGGATGATAAATTAGCAGTTAAAAGTTGTTCTAGGATGGGACTTAGTAAGGAAATGCTTAGTTCAAGAATAATGAATGTCTTTTAAAGTTTATTTTCTTAAGTATAACAGAGGTTCAAGGCATCAGATACTTGGCTTTAAAGAAACTTTTGTGCAGAGAAAAGTGTGGCTAATTATGGAGCAATGCTTGATTAAAGTCCTGTAATGCATTAGTTTCTAAGGTGCACTGATGGCTTTGCTTTCTTTTAGAAGTTCACTCGAGAATTATATTCAAAATCCGTTGTGCACGCCTGACAATTTTTGGTTATTCAGATGATTCCTAGAGTCTTTTCTAAGCGTGCACATGCTGGGTACGTGCTTGCCAATGGAGTTGTAATCCACCTGGCTTCATTTGAGACCATGAATTATCTTTTACTCTGCCTGCTTGGATTTCATGGCATGTGTAGAGTTTTAGGAGGCAGGTTAAGCATATACCACTGATTTACTTACATAAAGAGGAAAGGAAATGCATCCACCCAAACCTGCATTAAAAGAACGTTAAGGTTGTTACTGCAAACAGGAGTGGGTAAAAAGATTTATTCTTGGCTGTAAACTTGGACCATATGGTCTTCAACAAGGAGACACAAAAATGTTAGGTAAAAAAGGTAGTTAATTGGGCCTGCTGGTTCACCTTTGTTGTCCTACTGCCTTTTATAAGGAGGAGGAAGGAAACTGGTATGTAAAGCTCTTCCTTAGGAGTCAGTCCTGGTGCTCCAGCTACCTGTGACCCATCCTGGCTTGTAGAGAGGAAATGTGTGTGTCTGCAGACCAGCAGAAGCAAAGAAACTCCTTTTCTTCCCCAATGTCAGGCCAGCTGTTGTGCTGTCTCGGCTGGGTGTCTTTTCCGAGCTTGACGTCTCTGGGAGACAAGGGCTCAGGGACCAGAGCAGCCTCTACAGAAAACTGGGAAGCGCTATTTCAGCTGCTGCCAGTGTGGTGGTTTTGGGTTTGTTCATGTACTGCCACAGTATTAGATGGTAGATAATGAACTTGCTCTATTATAAACTTTTCTCCTCTCTTTCCTGTCTGCAAGAGACTTATGGAAAAGTGTCTGGGCTCCTTATTAAAATGTCTTTTTTTTTTTTTTCTCCTGTTCCCGGAGGGAGATGTATTTATTTCTCATTTAATTTGTTAATAAGGCTTCAAAATGAAGACAGTGTAAAAAAGCTTACTGTCTCTAGGCCCAGCTTTGTGTTGCTCAGGGGAGACATCGATTCACCAAGTTGAGTTGTGGGGATTCTCTAATCTGCCCTGCACCCTGTTAGGGTGTTTCCAGGGATTCATTAGGGGGGAAGTGCATCCTTGGAGAGCTCCAATTGCTGTGTTAACGGCTGTGAAGATAAAGAAACAGAGGTTTCATTATTTGCATATTTATTTTAATGTCAGAAGCTTTTGGAGTTTTGTGGCTGTCAAATTCCCTGGGAGGTAGAAGTAGGACCATCCCTGGTGAATTCAGGGGAATGGGGTCTCATGCCAGTGCGTGGGGTTGGAGTTGTTGGAAAAAAGTTTGGAATCTTCTTGTTTAAACCCCTTCCAAGTGAAAGGATGGCTTGGCTTCCTGCTGCATTCTTCTCTGCAGTGTGGTTCAAGAAAATGCCTTTCTTCTAGGATGGGGGGGGAAGCCCTGGAGACTGTGGAAAATAACATAAAACTGTGTTTCAGCCAAGTGAGTTTGAGTGGAGGAGTCTAAACTAGAGGTAGGCAGTGAAGATCTGTCAGAGCTGTAACTTTTAACTTGAGCATGAGGGAATTAGGGAGGCTTAAATATGCATTTGAATTTTGTTTGGCAAGCTTTTTTTCTAAAGAAAATGCTTTGGATGCAAAATATACAAGGACAATTATTTAGGGCTGTCATTTGTAAACATAAAGGTTGGCTGTGATATATATGATTTTTAGGCCAAAAAAAGTGGTATGTGGGCTTGGGAGTGCAAACAGTGTGAGTGTGCTGCTTCAGCCATGGAAGTGTGGATTCAGGATTTGTGAACAGGCAGCAGGCACAAGGAAAAGAGCCACCAGACTGGTACTTACTGGACCCTTGCAGGAGCTGATCTAGTTTCCTAGCCTGTCAGAAAATGAGCTTTTTTTGGTCAGTTAATGCTGTTTGTACAGAACTAGTGAGTTCAAATGGCTTGTGAATGGTTGGTCAGACATCAGAGGTGGTGCAAGGTCATCTGTAGGAATCTGCCTCTACAAGTAAGGTAGGAATAGAGTGGAAGGAAGGACCTTCCTATGGCACAATGTTAATTTAGCTTTTTTCATCATTTTGTGAAGCTGCATGCTTTAAAAGTAAGCTTATCTGGGAGAGCAAGTGCTCTGTTTTGTCTCTCAGGCTTGTTTTTATTGCCGTTATTACGATATCACACCTCAAATTGGATTCCTGGATGGTAAATCCTTGCTTGTATGAAAAGCATGAATAGTCTTGGTGGATTAAAGCAGATTGGGACTACATGCAGTTGAAAATCTCAGCCAGAACAGGAACTTGGTGTGGTCCTGAAAATGCCTACTTTGCTTTGGGGAGGTAAGTAATGAAAGCTATGTAATGTATTTCATTCCCCACAGTTTCCACCTCTGAGAGAATTAGTTTCTTCTGTGTGACTTGGGAGACACATCAGGGAGGTTTTTACTTGTTTTTTCAGATCTACTATGAGATGTTAACTGATGCTTGATTGAAGTAATTGCATAATCAAAGCCTTTCTGCTTCCTCTGAGGAAGAAGCAATTTTTTTTTTTTGTTAAGTGGGATGTATTCCCTCAGAAAGAAAGCTTTTTCCTGACTTCTTAGGGAATAAAAATCTAGGTCATCTTTCTTCTTTGTCTTTTTGGAGTTATTCCTGGTTTTATTAATTGGGATTAGATGCTCTTTGGATCCTGTTCCATCCCATTAGTCTTCCAAAGTCTCTGCAAGTTAGTCATGGGAGGTGATTAAATCATTGCTGAAATACCCAAGAGGTTATTTCCTTCTGCCATCCAGTTTTGACAGTGAATATTTGCTTTTACATTTGGCTCTGAGTCATGGTCTTGATACTTCTGATGAAGTGGTGTTAATGCCTCAGTTTAATTCTTTTGTCTTAAAACTGGCATATTCAGAAAATCTTCTCTTTTCTCTGTTGAGCTATCAGTTGCCATGTCTGCTTGGTAACACTTCTTGTCTGCTCACCAATGCTCTTAGAGCTCTACTCCATTCCCTGTAAGTACTTTTTGGAAATTTAAGTTATGATTCTGCTCCTTGTGACCTTGGCAAAAGGAAAGCTGTTGTTTATATCCTGTCTGTCCAGTCAGTAAATAGAAAAGTAAATTCTTTTTTCTTGGTTCTGAAAATTCAGTCTGCTTAAATCTGCAGCCTGGATTGGACTTTACAAGAGCATGCAGCGACAGGACGGGGAAAATGGCTTCACGCTGAAAGAGAGCAGGGTTAGATTGGATATTAGGAAGAGATTCTTTACTGTGGGGGTGGTGAGGCCCTGGCACAGGTTGCCCAGAGAAGCTGTGACTGCCCCATCCCTGGGAGAGTTCAAGAACAGGCTGGATGGAGCTCTGAACAATCTGTTCTAGTGGAAGGTGTCTCTGCCCACAGCAGGGGATTGGAATGAGGTGATCTTTAGGGTCCCTTCCAACCCAAACCATTCTGTGATTCTGTGGTCCTGGAAATGGGTTTGGGTGCTCAGCTTGAGGAGTCTTCCAACATGCTTGGCTCCTTTTGGGTTGGGTAAATGCTTACCCTGTTAGGGTTGAATATGGTGATGGTCTGACACAGGTGTGGTAAATCTCTGTGGTGAAAACAAGTGCTTCTCAAAAAGAAGGCAAACACAAGAGCTGTTTAAACAATTTCGTATTAGGCAGGTTTTTCTTTTATCTTTCTTTTAATTGCATCTACTTCATTTTAATTGAAGCCAATAATTCTACAGGTTTGTGAGGAAAAATGACAATGGGCTTGCTTCTGTGTGGTTGCATTAGCTGTCAGACATTAATAAGCCATATGCATAGGTTTAATATTTATGGAACTAGGCAAATAGATTCCTGAGTCATTTTAGAAAGCACATATGTCTTGGTAACTGTAAATTCACAGCAGAGAAGATCCAAAAGTGCCCTCTTGGAGTACTCAGAAGTTGCGTTTATGTGCATGCTCTTTGTTTGGGGCTTTGGTTGGTTGTTCCTCCCCCCGGACAACTGAAGGTCAAGCTTGAAGAAAAGCCAGGTCAACATTTTGGAAGTTGAATTGAGTACTCCACTGTTCACATCTGGTTAGGAAATAAGGAAAAAAATTCCCTGACAGTAGCAGACTGGGACAGGCACCGTGCTGAGCTTGCACTGGGGACACCTAAAGTTTCATGTTGCTGGTTCCCTCTTTTAGTTTGATGATGTGCAGGGAACAGTGGATGTGTCCTCATAGACCACTCTGGCTGCAGTAAAAGTCACAAGTAGTAGTCCTGACAGTGATCTGAATTCTGTAAAGACATTTACTCGGTTTCTCTTTTTTAAAAAATATTTTGCAAGAATTAATTTTGACAAGACCAGTTTTGAGAAAAGATCTTAGTAGGAACTTCTGCTATATGTGACAAAATCAAACTTTGTCATAGCTAAAAGCATTTTTTGATGCTCTGAAAATGATACTAAGTTGTTCTTGTTTTGAATATAATGTATGGAGGGAGAGAATGTAGAAGGAAATTCTTGCAGGGTTTTTTTTTTGTGTGGAATGTGGGTAAGTTCAGATCAGTGAGAACAAGATGACTCCGCCACAAAGGAACAATGAGGAAGTCATCTGATCTGATAAATATTTTGGCTTTGAATTGAGAAACATGAGGTAGTGATTTTTGCTGTGCCCACACAGTCCTGCCTCAGTGAATGGCACTAAGGATAGATTATGTCTAAGCATTTGCAGAATCCTGGGCTTAACATGATAATGACAACTTCTTTAATGTTATAGAGAAGATGAGTGGCTCTGCTGAGAATTAGGAAATAGTGGGATGGGACAGAGTGAGTAAAAAGGTATTTTGTTGATTTTCTTTTAAGAAGGAGTATTGAGGTGAAAGTTCCCAAGAATGTTGTGCTCTTCAGTTTTTTATGAGTTCCAAGAAGCATGGCCAGACTGCCAGGGTGGCAAAGAAGGACTGATGTTCCTAGACAGCAAAAGGCAAGGGAGTGGTTTGGCCAGTGTTGACACCTTCAGACTGCTGAGCCAGAATGGGAAGTGTTGGGTCTAACTGGGCAGGAAAGTCTGGCACTGGAATTAGATGTATTGCAAGAGCTGCCCTCAGAGCCAGGGTGAAGGAGATCTCTGGTCCCAGACAAGTACAGGCAGACAAATGTTTAACTTCTTTGTCATCCTTACTTGCATGGTTTCATGTGTTTATCTGTGGGGAAAAAAAAAAAAGATATCTTTGTGGGGATTAGGAGGTGAGCAATTTGTAGGTGTAACTAGTGACTAGATAATCTTTACTGTGAGCATATGAATAGCCTTGTGTAAACAGAAGAGTCCAGATTGTTCCAGGAGTAGTGTCTGTAGGCTTTAAAAGACTGAAAAAATAGTCCTTGCACACCCTGGACGGCGTCAGGAAAGACTATTGGTGGCAATTGTGTAGTTTGATAAGCTTGTGACTGATGTGCTGTGAACTAGAAATGGTAGGCTGCCTTTAAATCCCCAAGATCCTTCATTCTAGGAAAAAAATGAAAAGTTATCTTTAGTTTTGGGGTATGGTTGTGTTCCGTAAAGGGAGAGAGGGAAGTTGACAGGACTGAGGGCAGTGCCAGGGTGATGGGATGTTGCTGAATGTCATCAGCTGAGCAGGTTTGGAGGAATTCAGGAGCTGGAGAGAGACTTGTCTGTTGAGCTTAGTCTGGAATTGCTGCATTTCTTTGAACTTTTTTGTTTATACTCTTGCAACAAAATTTTGCAAAACAAACCCTTGGTTTCTATTCTGTCTGCCTGGTTTTGGGCAAAGGTAATACAGGAGGTGTGTGCAGAATTAGCTGCCTTCACATGGGCAGGATCTCAATGATGTATGAGTGAAACAGCCCCTTGGAGATTTGTTTCTTGGGATGAAGTTAGAGAGCTCAAATTGCATGGGGTCTATGTGGGAACCTTTGCTGCCAGCTGACAGATTTTGTAAGGGTCTTCTCTTCTAGAAGGAATGTGTGACTGGGAAGCACCTTGTGGCTCTGGGGAAACTGAAATGCTGTAGTGGTTGGAAGGGGAGGCTGGCTCCCAGTCTGACTGTGTGGCAGTAAAGGAAGCTGCAAAGATCATGAGGGAGACTTGCTTGGAGAAAGGGACAGGACTACATGAGAAGTTGAGAGGAGGAGTAATGACTGGGCTAGGGAAGGGTTTAGGACACTCAGAATACTGAGGAAAAACTGGAGCTAAAGAAGTGTGTAGCAAGATGTGGAGTTCTTGGAGGATAAAGGCATGGGGAGGCTGTGGCTGTGGCAATGTCAGAGGTGAGGATAGTGAGTGTGTGTGCTTGAACATTGTGGTGAAGGGCTGTTGGTGTCTAAATGGAAATTCATGGAGCTTGGATCCAAAAGTCTTGGCCAGGAGAAGAAGGAAGGGTGCAGAAGGGTGCTCGGATCCTGTGTTCCCTCACTGGGCTGGAACAGCACCTGGTTGTTTGAGTTATTTTATGGAGCCCTGGGGTCAAGTTGGCCAAGTTCCTGGAGCACAGCATTTTGCAGGGGCTTCTCTGTGCCCATGGGATGTCCCTCTGAAAGTTCAGGCTGTGTGCAACTGCTCCTGCCCTCCCTGGGAGCTGGGCTTTGAGCAGAGGAAATCCTATAGAGCCCTAATGCTAATCACTCTCAAATCAGGAATGTGAAATTTGGGCATGCTTCAAGCATTAATTATAGTGGCTTAATTTCCTTATCTGGTAATGTGGGGATAATGCTACCTCATGGTGGTTTTGAGAAGGTCAGTTATTTAATGCTGACTGTGCATGCCAAAGAAAACTGGAGAGGGGGAGAAAAACAGTAAACGTGTCGAAGCAGGATTTGAGCAGGGCAGAATAAACAAGGTCTGAGGATAAACTGGCATTGCCTGTGTGTTAGCTGAGTGTTGCCTATCCAAAAGGCTGAAAGAGGTGGGATCCTAACAAGCTGGAAAGAGCAACCCCTCGTCCTGGTGCCTGGCAGGCCATGCACATTAACTGTAAGGAAAACATGTAATGCCTGGGCCATATATTGTGCAGGTTGTTAGGGGAATAACATGACATTGAGGCCTCTACTGTGCTGCCTGGCTTAGTTGACATAAGGTAATGGATATTGAGGGGAGGAGCTGAGTAGCAGCCTGATTGCATAAGCCTTTTTTCCAAAAGAAACTGTCTAGCACAATGTGGAGATGTAATAAATTTATATTGTGGTGCACGACCACAAGAGGGATCAGACTGCTTGAGTTTTCACTTTTGTGTTTTTGATTCTGTGTTCTTTCATGTAGCCTGTGTTACATATGGAGATTTTAATTGTCTGACTTGCCAGTGATAATATTAGAAGTTTGGTTGAGTAGTGGGCTTGGCTGTAGTTTGTTTTTTGTCACAGGTCTGTGTCTTGGCTCCAGTGTCTGCAGTAAAAACAAAGCTGAGTTACTGCATGACTTTGATAAATAGATTTACATTTCTGCTTGCACAAGAAGTTATCTCTTACTGTTTGCTAGCTAAGGCTTCATTTCCGGTACACTGGTTTTTTAAGTGAATATTCTAAAAAGTGATATTCTAAAAGCCATTGAGTTCAGAACCCACACAGAGCCTGTATTTTATATGAGCTTGATTATTCAAACCTGATTTCTCTCCCCTGATTTCTTTCTTCTGGAGCATCAGTTGTATAATTGGCAAACATATACAAGACAGATGCTCACCTGAAAGTAACCATTGCTTGAATATAATGGACCACAATCACTTTCTCTTACACCTAATTAGTCCAACATTTTATTTTAAAATCCATTTGTTTTCTAGGGAGAGTAGAAAGATGCAAATTGCTTGAAGGAGAATTGTCCCAACTTTTTTCTACTTTGTGTCCTTCCTCCACAAATATAGAAGCAGCTCTATCATTGAAAATTTAATGATGCTTTCATCAATATAATGCTGTGCCTCTGCATTCTCTGAAATGTATTCATTTTTAATGAGCTTCTAATTCTAATTTCAGGTAACAGGAACAACTGAGTAGAACCATAAATCTGATTTGTTTGTGAACAGCGTGTCCCACTTAATTTACAATTCCTTAAGTTGTCACTGATGACTTTTGGCTGCTTTTGGTAGTTTGGTAAAAATGTTTAGGTTCAGACCTTTTTTTTTTTTTTAAAAAAAAATAAGAATCAGCCTCAGCAAACAGAAGCAATGACCTTAAAACAACAAGGTTGTTGTTCCAGTGTCGTATTGGAGTATTTGCATTTTTAAAAATTTGTTTTATTTGGGTTTTTTTTTTTATTTCTTAGCAAGCCTGGGGTTAGTTCCTAAGTTAAAAAGTACAATAGTGGGAAAATATTTTGGGTATGTGGGGGAGCTGGTAATACTGAACAAAATATAGAACTGTGGATAATTAATTGCAGAAGATGGAAATAGTCTAGGAATAGCTGTGAAAATACCCTACTGCACTCTGGACAGTCTCAGATTGGAGATGCCCATGAAGCATCCAGTAACGTTGCACTGCTGGAAGAAGCAACCAGGCTTGCTTGGCTTTTTCTTACTGGGAGTGAATCATAATGCTGAAAAAATGGTATTATTAACCAAATTTTATGCAATAACGACACCTATGAGTACATAATTACCTTTTCAATTAGAATAAGAAAGTGTTAACACTGAAACATTGTTTCGATCATGTGAAAATACTTTCTTGTTCTATCTGCATTATTTAATTTATGGTCCTTTTATTGTTTCTCATAATCATAATTGACATTTATCCATAAATATTTAATTTGTGTTTTGGATGTTAATTGCAGAAAAAGGCCACATATAATGTGGTGCCATTGAGAACAGAAACATAAAATTTAATAACCAGAAAGATTCTCTACTACACATATTATTGCCTTTGTAACAATACAAAGGGTAATGCAGAGAGAGGGGATGGAATGAATACCATTCTTGGCAATGTGCAATTTTTTTGTTTCATTTATTAACTTTCTTGAAAAGAAATCTTAGTATAGTACCAGGAGGAAGCTGCACTTGCATGGCACATGTTTGTATTCTGGTTTCTTTTGACAGTTCTTATCTTCTTGCATTGATTTGCTTGGAGCATTACACCAGCAGGATATTTTTCCATATATATTTTTAATCTAACTTTTTAGCAGCTTTGCAAATGAAAACACTATGCTGAGCATATTATATGGATATCCTGAACTGTTTCAGGATATCCATATAATATAATATAACTGTGAAGCAGCCCTACAGTTTTATTCAGCCTTTAGTGAGACTTAGCACTCCACCTTGATGGTCTCTTCTCGGAGCAGACCAAGAGAAGGTGTTGTAGTGGCTTTTCCTGGGAGGTGCAGCTCTGAAGTAGTGTCCTTGGCACTGCCAGCGTTGGCATAGGCTTGGGGGAGTCCCTGAGAGCACAGCCAGCCAGGATGGGGCAGGGATGATGCCATTGCTGCCCTCAGTCAGCTCTGCCCTGCTGCCACAGGAGCCCTTGCCCAGGGGAAGGAAGCTGTGGGAAAGCAGCGCAGCCTGCGGTCCCTGCGGCACGCTGGGCTGTGATCCCTGCTCTGGATTGTTCCCTAGTGCATGGCCCTGAGAGAACACTGCTTTTTTACCTTCTGAATGCTTTCCTAAATGATTTTCAAGGCTTTCAGAGACTCCTTCCTTACAAGATCAGCTCTGGTGTGGGCAATTAAGTCTGACACGTCCTGAAGTAGCAAAGTGAATGTTTGTGTGCTGGTCTGTTCTAGGGACTTCACCCTGGGCAGTGCCAGCTCTGTATCAGTGATAGACACTTCCACTGTGGACTGATTTCCATATTTACTGAATTTATGATGCCTAATTACAAAAAATCAGTTTTCTACTTAGAATTCCCATTTCCTAGTTGTTTGGAATGCTGAGCAGTATAACAGAGGAGTGGATGAAAGAACTGTGTTAACAAGGCTGTTATTTCAGAAGACTGGCTCAGTTTGTCAGGTGCTTGAGTGCCAGTGTGGCCTCACTCATGCAAGGAGCCCATAGAAATAGTGAAAATCTGCATGTGATGATTACTTTTAGGATCAACCCCCTACTATTTATTTTCACTTCTAAAAAATGTACATCAGTTTTTCTGGCAGTTGTTTTTCTGTTAAATAGTTTACTTAACACAGACAAACAGTTTATTTAAGATGAGTTGATAGCACCACACTTGGAGTTTGTCCTAATACAGTCACTTCTCGTGTTTGGCTTGGACTATTTACGATAGAAGCTGAAGGTGAATGGGATGAGGGAGAGGTGTAGGTTTGTGTCATCTTCCCCTTTAAATATGATCAGTTCAAAGGTCTTAAATGGCTGTCCCTCATCTCCTTCTGAGTGATACCAGACCTTTTACTTGCCAGTCTTTAGTTTGACTAGGTCAGCTTTTGACTAGAGATTGTAACAAATCCACCAGTCCAACTTCATTTCATGATGAGAGAGCATTTTTTTGGTGCAAGTTTGGAGCAACTACATTAATAAAACTGTTTATTTTTCCAGATTCTTTACGGATAATTTGAGTATTGTTACCTGGAGTCTGTTGAGGAATTGCACATAAAAGCTACATTCCAAGCTTTGTTTTAGAGTTTAGCACCCAGAAGTTAGGAAATTGCAAATTAAGGACTCAGGCTTAGTGTGGTTCCTCTGTATATATGGTAGGGTACTATTATTGACATAGAAGGGTATTTTTCATCTTGCAGGATGTGTTTTATGCTATAATCACAATATTTTAATCAATTAAATTTTGGACATATCAAGCATATGCAATGAATAAGAGGATCATTGATTTCTTCCTTTTCTTTAGCATTCTTGATATAAAACTTTTTATGCCTATGTATTTCTCCTGTGATATTAAAGCACTGCTGCCTCATCTTACTGATGAGAAAAATCATAATGGTTTTACGGGGTCTCTACATTTTTATATATGCTAAAAGGGAAATGTAGAACTTCTTTTCCATCAACACTTAGTCTTCAAATACACAGCCTGCTTCCCCAGCAAACAAAACCAGCCTTTTGAGAACCTCATAATGTAAAGTGTTAAACTTAGAATATGCCAATCCTGTGAGCTGTTTCTGGCCATTCCAGAAAAGGGTATTTGCATTAGTTAAGGTAATTATACTTTAGCTTTTCTCTGCAGTATAATTTTGGAATTTTTACAAGTTTTATCATAGAACGTTAAGGAGTTGAAATGAACCTTAAAGGTCATCTAGTACCAAACCCCCCTGCTATGTACAGGGATACCTCTCACTAGACTGGGTTGCTCAAGGTCTTAAATTTTGTATTATGACATTTACCTTTGCCAGGCATCTGTGGTCGTGCCCTTTCAGTGGTATTGTTATTGCTTGTGCCCAAAACATTATGGCTCTCCCCACACTGCTTCCAGCACAAATGAGCTTTGTGACTGGGCTGGTTGGTGTAAAATATTTTTATGCTTTGGACATGATCAGACATCACTGGTGATGCCTTTTATGTATAAAGACAACAGGAAGAGAAGTGGTGTGATTAACAAAAAAAGTAAAAATTACCGGCTGCAGGTGTGTGTTGACTTCCACTTGAGTGTTCATGGTTACTGCAGCTAATTAAAATCCAGGTGTTCCCTATGTCACATGCCTGTCCCATCCTTGTGTTCCAGCCTTTTTTTTTGGCACTGAAAGGTGAATCAGTTCAGGGAGGTGATCCCTTTTAGGATTTTAGTGTAGTTATCAGATGGATTAGCTCCTTGTACTGCTCCTGGGTGTGTGTGCTGTTGCAGAGGTTGCAGGGCAGGTCTAGAAGTGGGATAAGCTATTGTAGGACTAGACTTGATCTTGCACTTGCAGTAGCCATATTTGATGCCAGTAAAAATAAATATATAAGTCTGTGTGAGGTACCTGGATGTGTCTTTGTTGGTAACTTCAGTGCTGGGCCAGGAGAGTGCTGTCCTGGTAACATTCCTACAGCCCAAAGTGCCCATGTAGGTGTGTTCAGCCGTGCAGAAAAAACTTTGATCTCGAATGATCCCACACAATTTCCCCAGTACGTGCTGTGGGAGTTAAGGTGTTTGCTTTAGTTGACAACCTGAGCTTGCAGAGGCTCCATTTGTCTTTTGCTCGAACACAGTGTGGCTTGGATTTGGATTTGGCTTAAACAAATTGCAACAAACTGCCTCTTCGTGTTATGTAAAGTTTGTTCCTGAAAATAAAAGGATCACTTGTGGATTACTGAAAGTGTTGCAATTTGGAAAGAGCTATGGTGGGGAGGAGACAATTTCTTCTTGAAGTGGGGGAAGAGTTTTCAGATCTCTTCTCATTTAGGTCTTTACATGGTCCTTTCAAAACTTGTGTAGGGATTTGGTTCACAGTGGACTTTTAATGTTGTCACCGGTGTGAATGGAAAGCTGGTGTGAGAGATGACTCAGGAGGGTGCACAATACAGTCCTTGATAAGAGTTATCAGTTTTGTTTGGCCTATTTTTTTCTCTAAATAAATGAAAGTGAAGGTAATAGAAAGCAAAATCTATTTGAAAGGTGATAGGAATGGCAGTGAATCAGGTTTGATATTTGATGCATCATGACTGTTGTCACCAAACTGCTTTTTCTCTTATCTCTCTCTCTCTTTTTTTTTTTTTTTTTTTNTTTTTTTTTTTTTTTTTTGTAACGTTGATTACACTAATAGTAGCCAGGAGACCTTTCATGAGTCCCAACTCAAGAGTTCTCTGCAGGGAAAGGAAAAATCCTTGAATGAGCTGTAGTCTGAAAAGTAAACAGATTTGAGCAGGGAAGGTGAAGATACAGTGGGAACAAGAAACAATTTCCTCTTGAGTTAGTTGATACAATGTCTCATTCTAAAGTACTTACTCAGTTTCATGAGTTAGTTTCAGTGGAGCTCCAGGATGGGATGGGAAATAACATTGGAGTTAGAACTCCATGGAGCACAGATGTAAGTATTCGTGGCTCTCAATCTCTGTGGTGTTTTTCTTCACCCCCCTTGGAGCAGAGGAGGTGATCTGGTGTCAGGGGGTGTTTGTTTAGTGTCAGAGAGATCACATGTATGCAAGTCATCTTTGTCCCCATCTTTCTTGTCCCCTGGCTTGGGAAGCCGTCCCACAACTTCTGTCTGTGCTGGTGTGTGCAGAGGGAGAGAAGGGCAGGAAAAGTCACGCTCCCATCTGCCTCCTGAAAGTACTTTGTGTCCCTGGGAGTGTTAAACTTGGGGTCTTTTCAAAGCGTAATAGATGCTGTACAGGTGAGTCAGCCTTTTGTGCTAAGGGCCAGGTGCTTGACTTATTTTCAAGCTGGCATGCTAGGACACACTGGCATTCATCACATTTGTAAACACTCATCAGAGTTGAGGAAAGCTTTTGTCTTGTAACCGGTTTTCCTTAATGCTCTGGGAGTGACTGGCTTGATGCATTTTCCCCAGGTGGCATCAGCAGCCTGTGAAACACAGAGGAAGCATTTCTGCTCTGTGACCTTTGCAGCAAGGTGATCTTCGGGGAGGACAACCAGGAATGAGTGTCTGCACTTTTGGTACTGTGCCCAAATATGTACACTTTTGACTCCAGAATGGGGAGTGAAAGACTCTGTGTCTTGGACCAGTCCTTGGGTCATGCAGTTCTTGTCCTTGCTTTTCTGCTGTATGTGAATTTGATGGTTAGTAAGTCATTCCTGCAGAGCAGGAAGAGATACCTTTTGGTTTAAGCGGTGGAGAGATTGTTGCTGGTGTCAGGAGTGGAACAGAGCAGGTTGTGGTCTGTTGTGCTGAGTTTTATGTCAAGTTTAGGCTCTCACTTTTCTGGATGAGTGTTCAGGTTTCCTTTTAATAATCTAAGTAGTCTAATATTAGTCTAAGACCTAATAATTAGTTCTTATAGCATTTGTTTTTGAACAAAAAATTGGAGAGTATTTGTCTGTAGCAAAGAACAAGTGAAAAGTAGTTCCTGGTGAGTTTTCCACAATATTTGGTGTAAGTATGGCCTCACTGCTGGGGCTGCTTGCAGAGGGGAATGTTGGGCAGTCCTGGACCCACACAGTGTTGCTAGGGAAAGCAAAAACTCCAGTTAGATGGGAGTTATCCAGCACATGTAATAAGTGTTTTCTCAAGTGTCTCTTTTTTTTTTTCTTTTCTCCTTTCGGTGTAGTGTGTTTTTTGTTTGCTTTCAGTAGGCCATTGTCTTGAGGGGCCTGGTCGTGCACACAGTAATGAACAGGCTTTTTGTTTACTGGTGATACCTGTGAGACTGTTCAAATAAGTATATGGAGCAGAATCCAGGACCTCCTTGAAGCCCACCAAATACTGAGGGTTTGTTTCCCCTGTTCCTTGAGACCTCAATTCCCAGAGGGCTGTGAAGCCAGTTCACCTCTCCCAATAGTAACTGACTGAAGGATTAGGCCACTTTTTTCGTAGTAAAAAAGGCCTGAACGTATTCACATTTTGACATGTTATATCTGAGAATGTACAAGCTGTGAGCTGTTGTTCAGCCACACATTTTTAGCTTTTCAATGATAAAGTCTTAAGTGTTAACATGCCTGTTAAATGGGTATTTTGGGCATGTGAAAAGCAACTTAATTGTATATTGTCAAAATCAAAGAACCTCTTTTGGCCCTGGCCATTTAATAGACCGTTTAGCCTCACTTGAATCTGGTTTTGATAAAAGCTGCCAAGCAGAAATCACACGGGTTTATCTTTCACTGTTCACTGCTGTGTAGGTGGGGTGCAGGTGCTGGTGACTGAACTGTCAGACTTTGTGCCCTGAGTGACAATTGCTGCCTGTCTAGCAGAACCTAAACATACATTATCTTATTAGTGCATTCACATCTTTATGCAATTAAACCATAGTATGTTTAAGCTGCCTCCACTGTGCACGTTCCCACAGTTTTAACAGTTTATCATTTAAAGCCTGTGAGAATTTGACTGAGATTCAATTCCACCTGTACAGCCTGGGCAGCAGTGGAGTGTGATTGTATCTGTGTGGTTTAAGTGCAGCTGCCCTGAGAAGTGAGAGTGCTCCAATCAGTATTGTCAAGGTCTTCAGCAACCAGATAAGAGGGAATGACCAGCAGGAAATACTCCTTTGTGGGGGAGAGTCTTTGTTCCATGAGAACACTTTCAGATGAAAAGTGAAAATTGATCATCTTGGCAGTCCGTGACCTTAAAATTACGTAACGGCTGGTCAGCAAGGAAGTTTCCTTCCAGTGTTTAATAATGCTGATTTCTTCAGAAACCCCAGTATTTCGCAGGTGCCTCACTTCTATCACTTGAAAGTTTTGCAGACGAGTACTTGCCAGTTTGGGAAGCTGTTGTATATATTGCTGTTAAGGTGATATTTTGGGGTGAAGTTTTTTTTTTTGAGTAAGCACCTATGTCTTAAAACTGTCTGAGTCATGGATTCTATTTTTTAATACAAAATGGTTTTGAAGGTTCAGCATGTTGTAGTGGTCGAGATATGCCACTAAGCATAAAGAGCCATGGAAATGCCTCCTGAAAGGAGGGAAAAGAATGTTACTTATGTCCCTAGGATCACTGAATTAATTTACACATTTATTTATTCCTAATGACCTGGGCAACCCTTGTTTGCAAGGTAATTAAAGTAGGGTGATGGTTCCAGTTTTGGGGCTGAAATTCACCTCCCCAGTTAACCGAGGGCAGGTTTTGGTGGCAGGGCAGCAGGTAATGGTTGTGCTTCACCTCTGCAGACAGGAGACAGGACTGGTTTCTTTCTCTGTTGGGTTCAGTCATCTTGGAAATGTGGCGTGATCTTTCTGATTTCCATGACCAACTGTAGCATGTTTTTTCACCGGGGAATTTTGTTAAACTGGTTAACTTTGTGCATTGGATTCAGGTCATGCTGCAGTGGGTGTCACCAAACTCGTTTTACAGGGTTTTCCAGGGAGAGCACCCGGTATGATGTTTTCTGCCCTGGGTGGGCAGGTGGGCTGTAAATGGCTTTTTTGCTTGAGCTGTAGCTGCTCTTTAGATACCTGAGTTGCACAATGACACCGTGACTCATGAACCACAGCTTATGTCCCTAACTGGATTCTTTTCGGGCTTTAATTGTTGGGTGCAATAGCCAGGGTACAATCTTCAGTATCTACAAACAACCCATCTTTTCCTTATCTTTGGATCCCTTTGTTTTATTTTCACTAGTAAACTTTGCTTATGTGCTTTGTGAGAGTAGGGAAGGTGATCACTTTCCTATAGCATCCTAATGTTTCCTGGAGAAAATGTTGGTAGACTATGGAACACCTTACACATCTATCCAAAATGTTGCATGTGGTCTTAGGGGGTGGAAGCACCATGGATTGCCCTTAAAAAGCTGAAAGTTAAGGGAGTAGCTGAAGTTCACGGGAATCTGAGAGCTTTAGAGAAATTAACAAAAATGTGTTATAAATAGCAGGAATATAAAACAGCATCATAAAATGATGAGGGTAGATAATTCAGTCTGGTATCTCCTTAGAGATTCATTTTTGGGTAGAGAGAATTAAATATTTTGCGCATGGGCAGCGTGCTTTGGTCAAGAAACTTAAAAGTGGTCAGTGTTATGTGGGCACTCCAAAAATGTCAGGAATTGAAGGGGTTGTTGCTTTCTGAAAAACTGATCCTTTGCTTTTTTGTTTCTTCACTGGATCTCCCAATCTTTGGTCATGATGGATTTGCTACTGGTTGTTGCTTTCTGGTAGGATCTGTAGAATCAAAAAATCACATGTAAAATAGATGTGTTGATTTTTAACTTTTATTTTTTCAGTAGGTGGTTGTGAAAAAATCCTTTTCATTATTGTGTACAAGCTTACAATTTGATTAAAACTAGGAGCATATAAAAAGCATAAAAGTCTCTGTTTCAAACTTCCTAGAGTTGTGTGCTCAAGGGTGTTCTCCCCTGATTTGTTTTAATTTGACTACTCTAGTGGCACTAGATAATATCAAGCATTTATTGTTTGTGATTTATATGGATAGGGAAAATACTATTCACTGTTTCTCAGGGCAGGAACAATGTTCTTTACACATGGCCTTTAATACAGTTGTGAGCCTAAATAAATGCTGCTTTTGAATACGTGCACAGATCCCGTGTAATTATGGAGCAGTGTGGTTTATTATGAGAGAACCTGCAGCACTGTGGAATGCTCCTCAGCTGATGTTTGGATAAAACAGATCAGCTCAAATATTGTCTTGAACTGATCATCTGAATCTTGGGCCAGATTTCCTTCTCCTTACTTGTTTTCTCTTTAGTTAATCAGGGGGAGTAGTGGGCTGTGGTGGCACAGATCATGTGAATATAGCCATGGATAATGGTGGGCTTTGGTTGTCCACGTGATATTTACAGCTGAAGTAATGAATGGAAATGGAGAACTCTTTCCCATTAACATTACACAGAGATAGGAATGAACAAAATGAGTAAGTTAGACCTGTCCCACTGAGGGTGGCAGGTGGGGTTTATGGTAGAACAGACATTCAAAAATACTCTTCCAGGCTATTTCCACACATAAAAACGAGCCACACGCAAAATCCCAACAGTTTGTACTCTGAATTTGCTGTACATGGGAGGAACTTCACATAATGAAGACCAGATTTGTGGATATTTATCTGACTTCAAATCATTTGACAACAATTTGATCACGATCATCTTACCAATGTGGGGAGGCAGCTGTGTGTCCTCTTCCCTCTCGTCCCAGCGCCTGCATCCGCTGCTGAGTAACTTCACTGGGGTGTTCTGCTTTGTGTGGTTTGTGGCAGAGTGGGTACTGAGATAAGTCCTAACAAGAACAGAATGTATTTCGTTAAAACTTTTTTGCTTTCATGTTTTTGATCCTCCGTTAACACAAGCTGTCTCGCTTCTCGCTCCCTCTGTGCAACTGATTCTCCTCATTGCTTTTGCCACTAACAAACACTAAAAGGTTGAATACACATCACAAATTTTCATCATGATAAAATTCTTTGAAATGTGCTGCAGCTTTGAGAGAACAGCTTGTGTTACGTCTTTGCAATGGTGAGTAATGTGTTTGCTCGCTGTGCTTTGTGTTTGATAACCTATGAAGCTCCCTCCAACTTCACTGGAGTAGGGCTGGGTTTTTATTCCCTGCAATCTCTAGGAAATGGTTGAGATGCCAGCATAGCTAATGAAGGTCTGACACGTCCTCCTTATTTTTAATACCTAAAAGTAGTTGCATTGAATATGACCTTACAATTTAGCTTCAAAAAGTTTGCGTGACCTTCCCCAAATGGTTTAAATGGTAGAATAGCAGCTGCCATTTATTTTTGAGCTTGAGGAGAAAGTATTTTTTGGAATGATTAAATTTAAAATGCAAAAAAAAGTTCCCTACCATGCTTTAAGTAGGTCAGGATTTCTGCCACCCTTAGAAAGGAAATTGAAATCTGACCTGCTCAATGGCCAGGGTGGGATGGGGGAAGGAGGTTTCGGTGTGTTTTTCCTTTTTTTTTTAAATAAGTCCAAAGATACTTTTTTTTTAATATTTGTTTCACTGGCCACGTATTATATGTATATTGTAGGATATTTCAAGACATCCCTGAAATATTTACCATGCTGTGTCCCACCAAGAATGTAATCTTAAGGTCTCCACTGTTTATGAAGCACAGTCTATATTTTATCTCATGCTGAGAAAAGATGTGATAATGGTTGTTTGGGGATTATGTGAAAATGAAGTGAGGAATGACCCTTAAAAATTGGTAGGAAGTCAGAGATTCCCAAATGAGACCAGGGAGGCTGGGAAACTGAATTGCTACTGTGGAGCTTTTCTAATGAATATCGTCTTTGCACTTACAATGGGGAAAATTGAGTTTGGGGAGAGAAAGAAGCATTTAAAGAAAGTGCAACAAAAATCTATTGGGTTGCAGGAATTAAAGCTAAACCTGTAACCTGGGGAATTTGTCTTTGTCGGTGCTGCAGTTTCAGGGAGGGTGGGCACAGAGCCCGAGAAGGTGCCTGTGATGCTAAAGATCATCAGTGGATCAAAAGTGCTGGGAAGTGATCTGATGTCAATGAGTTTCAGGCACAAGGTAGCACAGCTACTCCTAAATAAGTGGCCCATTGCAACAGGAGATGCTTGACTTGATTCTGGGTTCATTCTTTACATCTTCAACTTTTTTAGGTTAAAAAAGAGAGTAGATTTGGCAAAACATTTCTTTTTAAAACATACTTGTCTAGGCTTATTTCTCGAAAGATTAAGTCTGAATTTGGATGAAATATGGCAATAAAGTGTTACAGCATTACATTTTTTGTTTTTCTTTCTTCTGATGAAATTTTCTGCAATTTATTGTTCAGAATAATTTAGGCTCTGCTCTGTGAGGTATTAAAGGAGTTCGTAGAGATCATTCTTCCTTCTCTGATGTACAGCTATTAAAATTGCAATTGTAAAGCCAACAGAGATTTAGCAAGTCATTCTAAATGGTGCTTTAGGGCAGGGAATAAATAATGCCCCAATCAGTTGAAATTTCAGTAGGGAATTGGGATATGATGTAAAATTACCTACATTAGTCTAGAAAACTCCTGTGATCTCAACAGCAGAAATACTACTGAGTCCTTAGTATTCAAAAGCTACTGGTGCTTTTGGTCTGTCTCACTGAAAAGGCAGCAGACTTGAAAAGCACTTTGTTCCCTGAGGCTGAATTGGACTGAAGAAGAGGCAATGATGATTTGTTGAGTCATGACCACCACCTTTTGCTGCAGAAATGATTTTTTTTCATGCTAGTAGAATTTATCTCCATATTAAATTACATGTTCTGTCTGAAGTAGGACAAGCTGAGGATTCTTACTCCAGTTTTCTTCTGTGTATCAGCTGTCAGACAAGCAGAATGGTGTGATCTTACCTTCTCTCCTTCCACAATTAAAAAAAAAAGGATCCAAGTGAATCAAGTTTGGGTCTCAGACATATACATGTTATGGTTTATGCCAGATAAGATAAATGAATTGCTTTTTGATAGAAGAGTAGTAATCTGTGTTTAATTTGGGAAGACTGCTTTAGACTGATGGCTAAGAGTGATTATTGTTATGAGCAGAAGGAGCAGATGATCGAATACTGAAAAAAAATTTTAAAGGAAGACAAGCATAGCCCAGCTGTTTTAAGATGCGTGTAGTTTTAGCTTTTCTCCCTCCTTTTTTGTTTTTCTTCCTGAGCTATTGTTGTTTTTGGGATTTCAGTTGTTAGAGCACATAACCAGGACCATAGATAAGACTGGAGACATCTTCTTTACCAAAATTGGTTACTTATTGAAGACAATCAGGACATCAAATCCTCTCCTGTTTAACTTACAAGACTTGTAAAAACTAAGTGATGTTAATTTTTTAAAACTACTTTTTCGTCCTCTTACTCCTGTTTAGTCTGATTTCAGACCCCCACTATTGTGACTGGTGAGAAGTACGATTTCCAGTATGAAGTTTTACTCTGTTGGTTGGATTTGTTATAGTTCCAGTAGCTTTCTCTGCTGTTTTTCCTGAAAAGCCAATCTTCCTAATCCTGTGGTCATCTAGTTGTCTTTTTGTGCATTTACAGGATGAGCTCATCTGTTTTGAGTGTGATTGACCAGAACCACACTGGTCACTTCATGTTAAACCTCAGATCCTGCTGGTAACTCTTTCAAACACCAGCAGCTCTTCCACTGCTGCCTTGGGTTCCATGTGCCTTTTCCTGACTGCACCCTATGGCAGGGGGACCCCGAGGTGCTATTTAATTGCTATAGGGCTGTCACTTTCTCTACTTGATGCTCTTTAAGTGATGAGCTCCCAGTGACTTTGTGACTTGTTTGAAATGCATGAATTAATTTTTTTCAGTTGTGTTACCTTCTGTTTCTGTTGTGGAAGGACTTGGCTGTAAAATAATCTTGTGTGCTTTGTGTAAAATATTCTGCAATAATTTGTCACGGTCTTTTGGCTTTCCTATTTTTAGCAATTCTGAAAAATAGTATTTACCCTCTGTCTTCTACCCCACTTGTTATTGCTTTGCTTGTGTTTTAACTGTTCATTGACTCAGCTCTTTAGAGGTGTGTAGATCAAGCAACTTGTAGGGTACCCTGAAGTAATGCTGGACACTTTTTGGGTCTTTTTTCTCTCCTCGTACTTGTGGATCAAGATGAACTAGCTGGGTATGCCCCAAAAGCTTTGGAAGAGGGAAGGAGAAATTTTAATAAACAGCATTGGGTTCTGTTGATTCAGAGGCTGGGAAGAGAAGAATAACTTTTTATGCTCTCCCACCCAGTGGCTATCCCTGGGATCTTAGTTTAGGGGTCTTGTTCCAACAGTAACCTGCCTGTGTGGTGCACCAGTGGGGGAGTTTATCTGGCTGAAAAATAACCCAGAAAATAACTGCATGGCTGCACAAATGTTGTCCTGGCCTGTGGGAGAGGACAGGAGAGTAAGGACAGTGCACAGCTGTGCAGGTAACAGCAGCTTCTCTGGCATTGGTGCTGGCTTAACACATAGGGATACTCTTCTGGTGTTCTCAGCTGAATATATAAACTCAGGGTTATTTGGACTTTTGCTGCTTATCAGAATGGCAGATGATGTCTTAACCTTTGAGTTTGGCCATTCATTTGTAATTACATAAAAAGAAACAGTTGATTTTATTGTATCATAAACCAAGATTTATGCAGGAGCTCCCACTTGGTCATGGCAACTTGCTCTTTCAGTCTTCTCAAACCAAGCAAGCTTCTTGGTGGGGAGGACATCACTTTGTTACACTTTGTTTTTTGAGCACTGATAGGGGTTTCAGACCTATCCAGGATGAGGATGATGCAGTTATTGCTCCACCAGGCTGTTTTTTCAGTTGTTTTTAATCGTGTGTACATACACCCACACTGTCTCTGTATTTGAATAGCTTGAGGAAACTGGGCTGTGTACTTTTCATGCTTCGAGTCAAACACAAGTCTGTGCTCTTGGCAGGAATTTGGCTTGGTTCCTCCCAATAGCTGGGAGAGATGAGCCAACATTCGTAGGTCACTCAACAGTATCTATGCAAAAGATGGGTCAAGATTTTAATTTTTGAGAGACTTTTGAAGCCTTGCACATTTCCTGTTGAGACCCCAAACCACTGTTGTTTTTTGGAAAACCTTGGTCGTATGCCTGGCTCTCTGACAGATGTGTCTTATCAACTTTTGTCTTCTTACTCTGAGATTGGACATGAAATACGGGAGTGTCTCATGACAAGCCCTCAGTAATGTGGTCAGGATATCCCATCATGCCACAAATACCTTTTAATGTTTTTCCCCTTTTACCGTAAAGCCGCATTTCCTTGTCTTGTTCCCACATGCTGTTGTTGCCCTGTAAAATGCATTGAAAATACAGGACAGAAAGTAGAAGTCTTGTTTCGGATCAAGCAAAAGATTTGTTGTGGCTGTTTTGGGTTCCCCAAGTGTTTATTTTTTGTTGTCTATGTTTTAGTTTTTTTCCATGTGATTTCTGGCTTACGCGGATGTTTGGTGTGACTGAGTAAGAGAATGCTCAGAGTTCCTGAGTTAGTAAGACCTGTAAGCTCTGGGGGCAGTTCAGCCCACACCACTGTGTAGGACTTTCTCATGAAGTAAGAAATGGATATGGAGGGAGAATGGAGCAGCATATCTTGTGTGGAGTCTGATGTGAGATCTCACACTTGTTAATACTAAGTATGTTTGTCTTGTGAGACAATGGGTTACGATTGTGTCTAAAAAAGTTCAGTTTCTGCAATTTAGACAGACATGGAAAATTTCATGATTGTGACAAGTTCAGGTGTGCTGTGGGCAGCTGTTGATCCTGATAACTACTTAATTTGATATTTGCTGGGAACTCTGAAAACTTGCAAAGTTCTCATTGAAGGAGAATAAAGCATAATAAAAAAGGTTATTGACACAGTTGAATTATTATTTTAGTGCATGTGTTTGCCCAGTAGACCATAATGGATTTGGAGTAGTTGTTCTGGTACACTGAGTAAATTCTGGGTCGGTTTTGGTGTGCCTAGTCATTGTGAAAGCACTTATTTCTCAATGCCACACAGCTGCTCTTGAAGTGTCAAGAATTGGCCTGTCAAGTACTGGCCTGTTGTTTGACCAAACTGGCAGAATGGTGCTGTAAGACATGTTTTTGTGCTTGTGTCCTTAATTGACTAGGCAGCACTATGTCAGAAAGAACCACTTTTTATTTAAATACCCATAGAAATATTTTCTCTATACTATCCAAAGTTAACAACATAGAAGCTTGTTTAATTTTTTTTTTTTTCTAGGGAAAAAGGCTCATCTGTGCTGGATAAAAGTGATTTAAGTTTTAGCTTGCTGCAAACTCTCTTGTCAGGTCCAAGCCCCTTGAAATGGTTTTCTAGTAGAGATGTTGAAACACAATGGCTGGTGGAAATGTTTGTTTATTATTAATTGACTCAATATGTATTTTTTTTTCTCTTGTGAAATGCCAGTCAGTCAAGGCTTTTGTTCAGCCACTACCTGGTCTGCTTTCTTTCTGGTGCAGTTGAGATGAACTGATCTATATAGCAGAGTATGTCCATGGGAGTTTGGAAAATAGGGTTAACTGTGGCAGAGTATCTCCTAAATTTTTGAGATGTCTGGGCTCATTTAACCTCCTCCTTTCTGCAATATGGAGCAGAACTTGTCTGACAAAACAAAAATGAAACAGAAGTGGTGTGCATGCGTCCTTTTCCCAAAAGATATAAATAGAAGGAGGATTGTGTTCTCAGCAGCTTGGCAGATGATGCTGAGAATTGACATAACACAAGATATAGGCAGAGCACCGGAATCTCTTTTTGCTTTTGCTTTGTTGCTTGAAGGAGGGGGTTCAGATCAGCTCTCTGGAGTCTTGATGCTTTTGAAAAAAATGAAATGTTAGTGAAGCAATCTCTGAGATTTTGTGTCACAGTGTGTATGACTGGGCTGAAGAGAAGGGAGCTGCAGGCAGCTGCAGATACCTTATCAACAGTGTTTAAAACCTCAGAATTCTCATCTGAATTAAGCATGTCTCATCTGAATCTGATAGAGTTGTGGCTCCTGCCCGGAAGCTGAGATGTGTCCTATTGCCACAGTGAGCTGTAGTCTCTACATGACACGTGGGCTGCCTGTGAGACTTGTTTATTTACTAGTTGAAGACAAGACACATTGTGTGGGTTTTTTGGCCAAATAAGGTTTTGAGAGTGTTCCGAAGTTGTCTCCTTACAAGGTGAGAACAGCAAAAATCCCCATTGGTAGAACTTCACAGAATCTGAGCAGGAATGAGAGAGAGAGTAATTGGTATCACCTTCTCCCAACTCCCTCTTGTATTTGGCAGTCAGGGAAGAGATGCCCTGAAACACATAGGCAGCAGCTACTGCAAGTGCTTGAATAAGGATTTATGGATTCCTGAAGCTGAGGTGTGAAAAGGAAAAGACTGATTTTTATCCCTAACTCCCTACTGATCTCTTAAGCTCCTTTATTCTGAGCCTCTCAGAAGCACTTGATGTCACTGGAGTCATGCTTCTCTTTCCTCTGCTTTTGGTCCCTATCCTCTAACATAGGAAAAAATTGCTTTAGCTTGGTTCTTTTGACTCTTTTGGATCATAGAGGTCATGGTTACTGCAGACTCCAGGAAGAACCTGCCTTCTAGGCTGTGTCTATTAGTCCATCAGCCCAGAAAATAAAGCTTCAGTGGACAACTGCAAATAGTTGATGAGCTCTTGGCTGTGTAGCAGAAACCACTGTGACTTGTTAAATGTACTAAAGGTTGTGAAATAAACAGGTTTGACAGCTGCTTCCTCCAAATTGGGCTGTTCTTGTCTCAGTTCAAGAATCGCTGCTTGAGAATATCAAATTGTGTAACCCAAGCTAAGCAAGAAGCCTGGAAATGTTTCTAGAAGCATCTTTGATTTAAAAATCTAGATGTCATTCTGTAAGCTTTGTCATGTGTGTATTTTCTGCTGTTTTTTAATATTCCCTCCTTGTAAATCAAGTCATTCCATTTCTGTAAGTAAATTTCCCTCTGACATCAAAATTGAGGAGCAAGTGAAAACACATCTTTTTTGCTGATTCTTTCCACTGTTCTTGTTTGTGGTTCAAGTCTTGGCTTTATAAGACTGTATTATTATTTTTTAATCGAAACTGGTTTTTTCCGTAGTAGAGGGGATCACTTGTTTTGTGAGTTACTTTAAGTAACAGAAACATCTTGGTTATAAAAGCTGAAGAAAGAGGGGCTTGGAAATTTTAAATATTTGATGCTGTTTAATGAGTGTATCTACTAAAAATAGGCTTTGTAAAGAAGGATAGTAACTCATTCTGCTATACTCCTAGTCAACAGCAAAAGCCATAAAAATTTTTTTTTTTTCTGAAATGATTAATGGCTGCATATCTGAAGTCCTGCAAATTTTTGTAATGCTCAGCAGAATCTAAAATTTTGAGACAATATCTTGTGCTCCTGCTTGTGAAAGTAGCTGTTCCTTTAATCTGTTTTGTTTGCTCCCTTGCCAGCCAAGCTAAAAAAGTGAGCAGCACCATCAAGCTATGCTAATGTTGTGAGCCATTTTCATCCTTCAGTGTCCCAGGGGGTTGATTCCTTATCTGCCATCATCCCTGCATGAGGTGAATTCGTGCATGTGTGGGGAATGCAGTATTGGGCACCAATCTTGTACCCTTTGAAGACACTCTGTCCAAAACAAACACTTAGTTCCCAGTAAGTGTAATTTAGTTGATAAATATCTTAACAGCTTTCTGGGGAGGAACCTCTCTGCTTGTTTTCTGCAATGTACCAAGAGCATTTTTAGTACGATCCTGAAGTCCTTGAACATGAGGGCCTGTAGTGCTGTTTGTGCATTGATGGTGCCAAACCATGTAGATGCTTTATTATTTGTTTTTCTAAAAAATGTGGTGTTGCTCTAGACTGCTCAGAGATTGGGCCTTTTGTTTAATATTTCATGGAGATGAAAGAGAAGAACAAGAGAGATAAAATGAGTGTCCATGAAATGAAAATGAGCTTTCTAATGTTTATTGGTGTGGAAGACCAGGAGACTTTATTGTTCCTGGTTGGCATTACTGATAATTGTCCCTGTTGTCTGTCCATATGTGACTCCTCAGGCACTTTCTTCTGATATCTTCATCCTGATTACCTGTTCTCAAGATACAAACTCAAATGTAAAAGGTAATGGAATGTTTTAGTTAGTGTGTGAAGCAGAATACAGATTGCAGAGGCTGTGTAACCTCGGTGTGCAGAGGAGAATGAGCAACATCACACCCTGAGCGTTTGTTTAGATCTCATGTGAAGCTGCTGTCTTCAGACATACTCAGTATTGAACAAATGTATGGACGTGATTTTTTTTTTTTTAAAAGTATGAACATTTGTCATCATTAGTTTATAAATGTAGCATATCTGCATACATAATACACATGCAAATGAAAAATTGCCTATTTAAGGCTCCTAATTTAAGAAAACATAGGGCCATCTGTTTTGGACCTGATTTGAAGGTGAGTTAAGCACGTGCTTTGGTGCTTTGCTCATTTGGGGAAAGCCATGTATGATGTGTTGGCTAATGAAAGATGTACAGAATGATGTCCTGCTTCCACAGTCAACTGTCTTTATACTAAGGCCGATGGGAAGAGTTGTTCTTGGAAAGAAATGGAAGGATCTCCTGAAATGATGTGGTCTGTGTGCCATGAGGAGCTCTGTAATATGAGCTGTGGCGTTGGAGTGTCCCTCAGTGCTATTGAATGAGTTGGGTACCTTTGGTGAAGTCACAGAAATTGCTACATATCTTTAATAACTAACTAAATAATTCATATGAAAAAAAAGCGTATTTTTAAATTTTACAGTGCAAGGTAATTTTTATTTAAGTCACATTTTGAAGTCTTTATTTCAAGATGTGAAAGACTTCATTAAATTCACCTTTATAACAATCTGCCTTCCTGGTGATGACATATGCTCTGACATTAGTGGTCTGCAGCGAAACCAAAAGGAATTCATTTGAACGGGGTTTGGGAAATGGCTTTTTTCCTTCCTCAAGAATCAGATGGAAATGTGTGACCAAACATTGCCAATGGTGGCAGAGTGGCTGCTGTTCGTGGGACAAAAATGACAAATCTGCTTGGAAGGAAGCTTGGGATCTAACTGTGTATTTTAAATCTGTCCAGAGATGGGAGAGGAGGCAGGATATGGACAGAGTCCAGGTCTGCCCTTGACTTGTCCCATATAGCCCCCTTTGAATTCAGAAGGAATTATCTCCGAATAAATATAAGGGTGGATGTGCATGAGTGAGTGAGAATGCGATCACCTGATGTGGGATTCCCATAGTGAGGTGTTGACTCATCTTTTTATGTATGGAAAGCTATTTTGCAGCCTTAGAAACAGTGGTTTCAGTTTGGGAAGGCATTGAAGCACTTGTATGAAGTGCTTTTCCAAGGAGGGATTTTTTCCATAGTCAAGTCCTGTGCAAACTTGAAATGTCTTTGATTTAGGGAAGCAGGGAGTGAAGTAGTTTCAGGTGCTACTGTCTGTGAATAATATCCTGCACATGGAGCCTCTGTTCTGTTGGTCCTTAGGCAATACCATGATAAAAAACAATACAAACACCTGCACTTGGATCCACCTGCTGAGTTCTGTCGCTTTACTCTCCTTATTCTATAACTTAGGAAAAATGAGGCTGGGACTTTTCAGTGCTTTGGCTGCTGTGTTGAAAGAGACACATAAACAGCAAGAGCTGCCAAAATGAAGGAGAAAGTGAAGCTGTCCTTATGTCAGGCTCTTGCATGCATGGACAGGTTGGGGGAGGAAGGAGAAACCCTTTCCCTGCCTTGCATGCTCTCTTGCATGTACTATTGTGTCCCCTGTAGTGGGGGCCCAAATTGCTTTCATTATGTGCATTATACTAATTTCTCATTATTTTATTGAGTCCATGTTCCAGCAACTTCTGAATTTCAGGCTTAGTGCTCTGATAAAGTTTGATCTTTCCCTACCTGGATAATATATCTTTATAAATACACTCTGTTTTCTAACTCGAGGAATTCTGGAGCAGGAAAATGCCCAAGTAAATTCAAGGTTTGATCTTCAACATTGGCAGCTGCTGGCTGATGATGTAGTTCTCCATGTGTTAACAACAAAAAAATTGCCTTTTTTTTTTTTTTAAATTGTGAGATACAATTGTGTTTGTTTTGCACTTTCTAATCTTGAAAACAGAAGCTGGATAAAACTGGTTGGCTCTCCTCATCTCTGCCTCTGTAAGGCCTGGAACCAGTTTAGTTGGGGATAGGTCAGCAGTGTGAAAGTTTTGTTTAAGATCTTTCTCAACCATGTCAGTGTTGTTTCTCTTAACTTGTTTAGCTTTTGTGCTGGGTTTCTGAAGGCAAAACATGGCTTAGCCCTTAATGTACAACTGTTTTGGCTTCAATATAGTGAAGCTATAAATAGGCACCCCTTTGCCTCCCCAGCAGTAGGAAATGACTGCAGCAGGTGTTGTCCTCTGCTAGAAATTTGCACATTATTACTAACCAAGTACTTTTTTCTTAAAATCAGCTTTCTTGTTATGTGTTCTTCTTTTATTAAATGCCAACTGACAGCTCAGCAAGTATCTTGTTAAAATCGGAAGTCTTCATTAGGTCAAAAGAAATAAAAGCAGAAAGGTATCTTTGGTTTATTTCTGTGCAGCCTCTGTGTAAAGTTTATTTTATGTGCAATTTAAAAAGTATTACCAGAAGGCACAGGAGAGCTGCATAAAGCTGGTTGCTGACTGAAATGGTATTTTGATTCTTTTAGCTTTCCTGGGCTGGAGTTTAGCTCGGGTTTGTTGTAGCAGTTTCTCTGTGATAGGACTGGCAGATGCTTGGAAGTCCACAGTCAAGATTTGTATCTGTGCTTGGACTGAATTCTCCTTGCACTGTAGCATCAAGAAAATAAACAGTTTTTTGTGCAGCGAGGTGGTGCTTAGGGTAAATAAGGATATTGCAGTTTGGGCCATGTGAAATGGGTTTGCTGGTGTCAGTAAAGAAGCTTCCCCTTGATACAGACCCCATCATTTTGTTTGGATTAACGTTTGGTGCCAGCAAAGAGCTGGAGTTGTTTGGGCAGGGAGAATCGATGTGTTTGTGCTGTTCAGTCAGGGTAGAGAGCCATGGCCTCCTGCCATTGGTGGGTTCTGCAGAAATGGTGAAATCCAGGGGAGATGTGCTGTGCAAACAGCAGAAAGGGAGGATGGTCCTGTGTTTCAGTTCCTGTTGAACATCTGCATGCCTTTGCACCCGTTCCTTTCTCCCACAGATGCGAGAGCTGTGTGGACCTGCTGTTCGTGAGAGGGGCTGGGAACTGCCACGAGTGTGATACCCCCCTGAGGAAGAGTAACTTCAGGGTACAGCTCTTTGAGGATCCTGCTGTCGACAAGGAAGTGGAAATCCGGAAGAAAGTGCTGAAAATGTGAGTGTCACCGTTTAAAAGAACAGAAACTGGATGTATTTCATGGATCACGATTTTTAAAAAGTTGACTTATTCAGTAGTACAGAGGAGATTTTTCCTTTTTTTTCAAGTGGCAAACCATAAAACTTGATTCTATTTATCATGGAGGGATTTCAGAGAATCTGATTTTGTGCAACAATTGGGAACTGAATTCTCAATTTAGCCTTGAGGGATTCCTGCTTAGCATTAGAAAATGTTGGGTGTTTCTGTGTGGCCTTCTTTGGCAAAGACTTGGCTCCTAAATGGAGATGATTAGATATTGAGGGGGTGAACATGGCAGTAGAGCAAGAAACAGGACCTTGATTGTTTTGTTGCCTGGGGACCTGTTCTGAGAGTTGAAGGCCAGTTCCCTTCAAAACCAAAATGAACAAAAGAGAGTTCACATTGTTTTTTTGCTTCACACAGCAATTGTTAGTGGAAATGGTTCCTTACAAGCCTGGTGTTACCAGTCTGTCATGCAGATTTGAAAGCTCTTGGAATTGAGATAAATGAGGTCTAAAATTTCATTTCAGTCCTTGTGGCCAGGAAACAGCATTTTATAAGGAAAATAGGCGAGCCAATTGGTGTTTTGATAGAAGAAAATCTGATAAATGTAACAACCCAGAGAGTTGTGTGTGCATAAGTGAACTTGCAGGTAAATTGTAGGCTTGTCAGCCTTTATCTAAGATTTGGTACAATAGTAAATGAATCAAATGATGTTGCCGAGATGTGGGGAAACTCTGCCACTGAATACCAAGACGCTGATGTGGAAAGCAGTAATAATTTTGATGCTGGATTTTAAAATCTACTGAAGTGAACAGAAGTCAAAGTGGAATAAGTCAACTGAGTTCACTAAATATGGAATAAAGTTTAGTTAGAAGAGAAAACACTGGAAAATACTTGGCCCACTTGGGTTTGCCAGATTAGTTTTCAGAAGGCAGAAAATTGCCCCCAAATTGGAATTTGGCCTGAGTTGTTGGGATGAAATTTTTATATTCCTGGGTGTCACGGTCCCCAGATCAGGCAAAATCTCAGCTCTGTATTTTCTTGGGAAGAAAGTCTGCATGTCTTGACTTTCGAAGGCTGTCCATGTTCTAAGCCAGTTGTCCCTTCATCTTTTTACTTTCTCCAGCTCTGAAGAGGTGAATATGAGTGCTGGAATGGTCTATTGATATGAAATGAGATAATTGTGTAGCGTTTTTGGTTTGCTGCTGACATATGCTTTTTGTTGTTGGCACTAAGCCAAACTCCTTTTTCTGATAGTTCTCGAAAAACTTTTTTTCTGTGGGTGTTACTTTTGTCTCTGCCTTTGTTAAGAGGCTGACTGGGAGTTACTCCATCTTGGCCTCTGTGCTCATGTTTACCTGTAACCCTGGAAAAGGAATTGGCAAACAATAGGCAAAGATAGCACTGATTTCTTCCAGGCTGCCTCCTTTCCTTTGGAACAGGCACTTCTGTCCTGCCATGAAAGATTCTGGTCAGTTTGGGAGTCACAAAGCACACAGTTGATAAAACTAGATCAATGCTTAATCAGCTTGCAGCCAAAGCCTTGCTGAATGGGAATTACATCTTTCTATGTTGTATAAATACTTCTTTCTCTTCTCTCAAAGATACAATAAAAGAGAGGAAGACTTTCCCACTCTAGATGAATATAATGATTTCTTGGAAGAAATAGAAGAAATTGGTAAGTCTTAATGCTTGCATTTTTTATGTGCTGTGCTTATGAGACCATAGGCTTTTATCTTCTGACTCAGCTGCCTATGAGAATGTCTAAGTTCAGTTTCTGTAATATGATTTATCATACTATCAGATTTTTATCTAATTACTTTTTTTCTGGATTTTAATCATATTTGCTGAACTGTAGGACATTGTTAAGTAAAACATTTTATCTGCCAGGAAAAAAAACACAATCCAAAGAGGAAGCAGTGCTTTATAGCTGGAAAAGAAAGGCTTGCAGGGGACTGTCAGTGCTGCACTGGCAAAGATTAAACAAAGAAAGGAGAAACTGAAATTTTCATTATATGACTCCATTAGCTTTATCTACCATGACAGAAGCCATATGGTGTCTTTCATCATTTTTGCTTCTGCAAGTACAGTAGTTGAAGCTGCTTTGAAGCTGATGACCTTACATACCACGGTGGTAGCATTTTATGTTGCTGTGCAGAAGGAGAAGGTTTAGGAACAGACATTGATTTCTTTCTCTTTGGATTAGCTGAAGCAGAACTTTGCCCTTTGGGGAAAGGACAATGTTATCGACAGAGTTTATTTTCTTCCTAGTTAGAGTGACTTGTGATTTATGGTGGAGTGATGGGTTTTGGTTAGAAAAACAAGGATGTGTTCAAAGGAGTGACTCCTAAATGGTTTGTTCTTGGTTTTTATGAGCTTCTGAGGCTTTTCTCTTTTTCTGACCTGGAGGAAGAAGAGGTGACATAGAGCATGCAAGAGGGCAGTGAATGTGATTTGAAGGAAACCATGGAGATGCCACTTTTCCTTCAATTCTCAAAAGAGCCCTTGCTCGTTTTTGCTCTGTGGTGTTTTGTAGAAATGTATCCAATACACTTACTGCTGTGAGCAATGTATCATGTTTTTGTTGGCATCAGAAGGCTGAGGCTGGGAAGCCAAATTGCGTGGCTGGGAAACACCAGTCACACTCACATGGGTCCAAATATCTGGAGGAGATGATGTGGGTGTAGCTTTGTATATTTTTTTGGAATGGTATGGGGGAAGGAGGGAGTGAATAGAAAGAATGGCCAGAGGATCCTGGAAGAATCTGTGTGAGAATGGAAAGCAAAACTGCTTTTATTTATGTAGCATTAAATAGTTTCCCACTTAACTGCTGTTGCAGGGCTTTTCAGCATCTGTAACAAGGGAGTTGAAGTTTTGCCTCAAATTGTCTGAACTTCACGAATTTGTGCAAGATGTTATGATTCTACAGCTCCTGGGATTAGGTGGTTACATTGCAAGTGCTTCCAAAGCCTGTACTGGGAACTTGGTTTAGAAGCAGCAGAAACCTGGCTGGTCTTGGTAACCTTATGAAAAAGAGTGAATTGGCCAATAATTGTTTTGGCCCTGCAAATGCATAATGAAGAAGCTTGATAGAGTTTTTAGGAATTGGAGTTAGTTACCTGAGAGGGACACCTAAAATACTAAAAGAATTGGAAGTCCAACTGCATCCCAGTTCCTTCATGTAGCAGCCAGGGTAATGAGAGGAAAGAAAGGGTGCAGTCAGAAGGCTCTTAATTTTCATTGTCAGTGGGTTCATTTATGATCTACCAACTCCAGACAGATCCCAGAGGACAGGTTATATTCAACAGCACCACTTTAGGCAAGAGTTCAAGCTATATTCTCTCTCCCTGATGACAGAGCCCATTGCACATTTCTCCCCAAGCCCATCCCTGCTGTGGTCCTGAGAAGAATTCCCCACCTAGCAGTTGTTTGGTGTGACTTTTTCCAGTGCTTGTTGTGAATGGTGTGACTGAACAATGTGTTAAAAGTGTCTTTGACTCTGTATGATAATCTCACATTTTACTTCTGAGAGTAGTTATTTCACTTTTGTGTGTCTCTGAATTCTCTGCTTGCTTGCTCATGTGAAAAACTGGGCTGCAAGATGGAAAAGAAAGGATGTGCCTGGCAGTTTTGCCTTGTGGAGCCAACATTCAGCAGGTTGGTAGTAAGTTGGTGGTGGTTGTTCAAGATGCCACATTGGGAAGGTAGAGAGACAGGGAACTGGATTTCCCCTCTCTCCCCCTGCCCCAAAATTTCAGTTTTTCTGTGAGAGGGTCAAAATGCAGCTTTAACGTTTTTTCCTCTTTGCTGGAAGGTTTTGTTTCTGGAGTTGTTGTGGGGGCTTAAATGAAGTAGTTGCTTAGCAGAGACAAAATGTAAACATCCTGTACAGATGTATTTCATGTGACCCTGATTCTGATAGGTTTTCTAAATATTCCAGGTAGGTCAGCTCCAAAACTTGCAATGGAATGAGACAGAGCAATTGCTGACCTCACTTGAAACACATTTTCCCCCATCCTGTCAGCTGTTTTATACCTACAGACCTTTTCTGTTGAACTAGAAGAGTTGGGTGGTGCAGCAGCAGCGTGTGTGTGTGGGAAGGTCAAACAAACATTAGGGTAGTCACCTTTAAAGATTTCTATTATAAAAACCACGTTTTTGAAGTGGTTTAGAGTGTAGCCACTGAACAATGCTTTAGGCTAAAATGTGTTAAACAAGGTTTTAAATAAAACCCACGTTTTAAAGTAAGTTTTCCCCAGAAGAAAAATCAGTTGGACAATTTGAGCACATTGTAAACACCGTTTGTTGTCATTAGCCCAAGGAATAAAAAAGTGAAAGGGTCAAAACCTGCCTTTGGGAAAGGTGTGGACGACATGTATCTGAGCGAGTCAGGTCTGTGCCCCTATGATGAGCGGGACGTGGTTAAACCTTTGAGTGTCGCTACAAGTTGCACTCTTTGGGCACAACGTGAATTTCGCTTGCTCTTTTTTCTATTTCCCCCAAGTATTTCTTCTTCCCCAGAGTATCTCTGTAGCAGTTTCTCTAAGCCCTGTGTGTAAGCTCTCCCGAGCAGGACCCGCCTCCCAGCATGTGCCTGGCACCTTCTCCTGGTACCTGAGTGAGGCCCCCAGGCATTACCGCAACACAACTGTTGGCGGTAATTGCTGCTTTTAAAAACATTCACTGCATTCAGCTCCGAAGGAGGCTGCTGTTATTTGTGTATTCCTGTATCTCCCTACTCTTCCAAGACTTTATGCAATACCGGCTGCCTCGTGACTTGTCTTGCTCAGAACACTTATCTCACAAGTGATCCTTGGATAGAAAGGGTTTTGCTATCTGTGATCACTTGTGGGTTGTGCTGTTTATTGTTTTGTGGTTTGGTTTTTCTCCCCTCTGAGTGTGTGTTCTCGAGGACGGTGTTGCTGGTCCTGACAAAGGTGATAACCCAACTGGAAATTGGGCAGCTTTATCAAAGATCTGTCTCAGTCATCTCACGTGAAAAAAGATTTTGCAGTTCCAGCCAAAATGGTCTTTCTTAGACTGATGGGGGCCGAGTGATTTCAATAATTCATTACTATGCAATTTTTCTGGAAAAACTATTGACTTGATAAAAGACCACTGAGGATAAATAGAAACAATTATTAATATCTAACTAGACTTTTCTGGCTTAACTGTGGGTTTTCTTTTGTTTCTGATAATTGTGTTATAATCCCAGAAATGTTGGTTGGAAGGGACCTCTTAAATTCTCTTCCATCTTTTCTCCCCCTCATCCTTCTCCTACCCCTTTTAAAAGTACAGGGATCAGGCATTAAAAGCACTAAGAGAAGGTGCCACAGTAGCCTGAGACATTCCAGGCAGACTGAGGATGAGGTTGTGTCTCCCTCTGTAACACTCTGCCGTTCCCAAGGTGGGGTTTTATGAAGATGATAATTCAGGACTTGTTTGTAGTAGGATGGGAAGAATATTGTTTATAACGAACTGATGCTAATAATTTTTAGTCTTAGTCTAAAGCGGGGAGATTTTGAGGGACTTAGTCCTGCAGTGCAGTGATATTCATTCATACTGTTATGTCTCTGGACGAATTCTTGTGCCATTTAATTAAAAACTTTGTCTCATTTTCTTTTTTATAACTAGGAAAATCTTTTCCCATTTGTTGTAGAATTGTATAATCAATGTTGTTTTGAAAAGCAGAGAAAGTCTCCCTGTAGAGGCTGAGTTTCAGAAGTTGGAAGTTTCACCTAAATAGAATGAAATGTTTCACAAAAACACAATAGTCTTCCTGTTATACTTAACAGATGTCTCAAGGCAAGTCATTTTATAAACCAACCAATGTGAGATGGATAAGTAGATAAATAATTGTTGCATACAAAACAGCTTCTGTTTCTTTTCCCTGAAGGGCTTCAGGCCTCTTATATCGGCTTATGTTATATTTCAACATGGACAAAAATAAGTCTGTCTTCTCTTTGAAACCTTTTCAAACCAGCCATCTGCTTTGCCACTCATATTCAGATCTACACCAATATTTTTTCAGGGTAGGTGTAGCATATGAGTTGGGGTTTTTAACTCTTTCTAGTTCTTCTGGGTCTATAATTTTTTTAACTTTTTTTTTTAATTTAAGAATTATATTTAAAATAAATTTCTGGCAAAACTTAAAGCAGGCCAAATAAAATAAATGCTGCTTAGTCCTAGCTATGTAAAAGTTCGTATGTTGAGTGTTAGCAGCTGTGCTCTTTGGTTTTATAGTTGTTGGGTTTTAAATGCCGAGTAACTTTGGGAGGGGACAAGGGACAAGAGCGGGAAATAATATCTTAATTATTTTTTGTGCCCTAGTGCCCCTTGCAAAACGGACTTGTCAGCTGCAATTGTGAGCATACAATAGCAAGAATTTGTATTCTATAAATATTGATGAAAAGATGTTTGAAGCTCATGAAAAATTTATTAGAAAATATGTTGAAAGATATTTTTGGCTGGCTGGTTGGCCACTGGTAACCATGCAGTGTCAAAGAGCAGCTTGTTTTGCTGGTAGGTGTTTGTTGTAGGAGGGGAGATGCTGGTTTCATGTAGTAAAGGGCAGCTGTTGACATTGAAGTTGATGTAGAGAAAGCCAGGTTACACTGTTACGCTTTCCACTGTTTTACTTTTTTTACACTTTTTTTACACTGTTTCCATTCTTACAACAAAATGTAACTCTTAAATGTTTCCACTCTTGAAATCTGGACAAGTCAGTGTTGAGGAGGAGATGCTTAGGACCAGGACAATGTTCCTCATCAGTGACTGTATATCACTATTCTCTGGGACACATTTGCTCTGGCCTTTGAGGGTGCTGGAAGTTTGAGTCTCTGATTGCTGGTGTCCCACAACATCCTTGAGTGACAAAGCAGAATAAGATGGGCAGAGCAGGGTCAGCGTGGTGTGAGCAGATCTGACTGCTGAGAGGGTTGTAGCTGTGGTTTGGTTCCAGGCATAGAAGGAAAACAAGGAGGGATTAACACTTTCACCTTGCCATGAGCAGAGCAGTGGGCTGTTAGGGTAACTGTGCAGGTGGCTGCTGAAAATTTCTCAAACACTGATGCAGAAATTTTTTAGATAGAAATGTTACTTCCTATGAAGTACCAAAATACACCCACTTTTGTAAGTAGTTCTTAATAAAGGTAGGCATCTGCATGTGTTTAAAACATGCCTGCTTTTCCCCAGTATGAGTTTTAAAACTTTAACTTCTTATTTTACAGACCAAATTATGACTAGTTAGACCTATTAAAGATAACAGAGAAAGAAGTAAAAAAACAAACCCTGAAGGTTTCAAGCAGCAATAGTTGCAAAACAGAGATCATCAGCTTATTCCTGGATTTATTTTTAGAGAAATATTCATGATGTTCAGGAGCCTAAAGGCAATTTGGCATCTCCTCGTGCACCTGAAGGTGGCATCTGGGCATCCTGCTAGCACAGCATGGCTCATATGCTATTTCTTTCTTGTGTCATCATCGAAGAGTTTAAAGAGCTGCTGTGTGGATTTAAGTTGTAGGAAGTGCTGACATTCCCATGCAGCTGCTGTCATTGCAGAACCCTAGGCTGGTTATGTGCCAGCATTTTCACATGACTCTTCTTCTCTGCCCTAATACTCAAATATTGAAACTTCTTGTCAGTGGGCAGCTGTAGGCTGGAAATTTGGAGGTCAGATCTCCATTAAAATACTAAACATTTAGGGTAAAATAATGTGCTTTACTAAGGAGAGGTTGCTACAATCAGAAAGTGTTTGTCACAATATGAAATAGGAAAATGTTATGTCTTTTGGAGAGGAAAAAACCCCAAAGCATTTGAAATAGGTAACTTGCTTCCAAAACCAAGGAGCTGAACTTTGAACGGCTTGTTTGGGTTATGGCAGTGCCCAGAGGCTCCATCTGGGATGAGATCAAGCCCACAGGGAGAAGTGCTGCCTGTAGCTATTGTATGGAGGTACAGCAGGTGGTGTATAGGAGAAAGGAACCTTTATTCCCCTTCTCCTGGTTCTTGCCAGTGGGAGGGAGACCTCCAGTACGGAGGCCCAACAATCTGCCCAGGAACAGTAGCAAAGTTCCAAAATTCAACACAGGTGTTGATTCTGAAATTCTTAAAGCACAAACTCAGCCTCCATCTTAGATCTTCCCTCTGAACTGAGGGTTCCTGGATGGGGCTGGAAGAGTTCAGCTGATTCAGGAGCCAGGCTGAATTGAAAGGTCAGTCCTCTTGATATTGCTTGTTATTTGGAAAAGGGGAAAAATAAATAGAGCATTTTGGGTTTTTTACGTAAGGTCAGGAAGTTCTTCAGCAGTATCTTGCTGAACCCTTTTCTGTTGCAATTTGAAGAAATTGAGTATTTTTAATAACAGTGAGATGAGGTGGTGGTTTGATACTCCTGGAAAGACAATATTCCTATTCCCATTTGTACCTTTTAATTACTTCCCTGGTATCCTCTCTGGTACCTGCCTGACCCCTTTGTTGAGCCAGTTCAGGTTACTGGAGGATTTCTGTTGACACTGCAAAGCATCCAGGGGAGTCAGAGCAGGGGAAAGGGTGAGGCCTGTGCCTGGGGAGAGGGGCATAAGAGCAGGAATGCCTCTCTTGGCAGTAGTGAGCTGGGCTTGTAGAACTGAGCTGCATCCCACAACTCTACCATTTTGGACCTTCCTGTTTATTCTTATCTCTGTTTGCTCCTGGCTTTAATTTCTTGATGTTTCCTTCTCTGCTCTCACCTGGTTTGCCAGTATGGGCTACTCTTGGTTTGGTTTGCCTAGAACCCTCCTAAATGCTCATTTTGCTCGTGTTACCCGTGGAGAGGATGAAAGAACGGATAGGATCTTCCCCAAGCTGAGATGTGTTACCCTGATGAGTAACAACAGACTTCCTACTGCTTCCTTCTGTTCCTCTCTAGCATCCTCACTGGTACAAATGACTTGGCAGTGGTGCCTGTGCCCAGGGTTGGTTTGGCCCTGGTTGCCTAAAAGCCTGGGAAGAGGGAACTGAACCAAAATCTCCCAAGTCCCGTGCTGGTGTTTTCACAAGAACCTCTTTCCTTTCCGCAGGATCTGACATAGCGCAATCACTGCGTGGTTGTTTCTTGTGAAGGATTTATCAATGGCAGCACAAATTTCTCCGCTTCTCTTGTAGCCACATAACAGAGCTCTTGGAGGCTTTGAGTGCTGTGTGTTGGCACTGTTCAGTAGCTTTAAGGCCATGGGCATGAGCCCAGCATCCACTCTGGATAGTGATCACCAAGCGACTTCCCAGTGATAACGGCGTTCAGCTGGAATTCACTTGACCCACGAATGAACCAGTGACCTAGAGATGAAGGTCTCAGGCATTGTATCAAATTACTAATCATCCAAACCATCTACATCTTTCAAGCTGTTGATTATAGAAACTGTTCAATTTCTTGAGATATCGTCTGTGCCATGTGTAGATAATTGGGAATGTTGTGCTAAACTATGGAGCTTGCTGGCCGACCCTGCTTGCTCATAATTACGTGAGATATAGTCTGTCACCATTTAGAGACATCAAAAGAATGTCAGATGATCTATTAATCTGGAAGCATCCGCAGACTCCTCACAATAAAGGTAATTGTACGTTGGTGCCTTTTAAGTTATCAAGCAATGTGAATTTTTTTTGTGTACCTGAGAATTCAAACAGTCACTGTAGTCTTTGTGCGTTAGATATTCCCTGTGAAATGGAATGACTTAATTTCTAACCTCGTCTTAATATGCATGTGTTTGGTCTAATTGAATTTTACAGGAATCACTGTGTTCTTAGCTATAACTGCTACTTGAAAAGGTCAGTGTTTTATGAATAATATAATGATTATTCATGTGTATCATTACCAGTGTCACAAAATGGGACGCAAGATTCAAATTTTAATCTCCTACAGATGTATAAACCTACAGAAACTCTGCTGGCTTTCGTTGAAGTGCAGTGACTTAGCAGATTGTCTCTGTCTTTATAGGGCTTGTTTAAATAAGTTCTGTTACTGCAATGTTTATATCTGGCTAGAAGGAATAGAGAGCATAAGAATAGTGTTTCTTTGTCATAGTCATGCATGCTGACCTAATACTTTTGCTTTCTCTCCTTATAATATTTATGCAGTATTTAACTTGACCAACAATGTGGACTTGGAGAACACCAAAAAGAAAATGGAGCTGTATCAAAAGGATAACAAAGAAGTCATTCAGAAGAATAAGTTAAAACTGGTTAGTTAACTTCTGTCCCCTACAATTTTTATTCATTTGTTAAAGAATGAAAGGATTTGTGGAGTACTTTCTTAAAACAATTCAAAGCTGAAAGCACTATGCAGATTTCTTTGTATTTAAATATTGAAGTTGATAGTTGAAATGCAGTTATGCTTTATTTGGGAAGGGCTTGAAGAGAGGGGCAGGCAGTAGAGCCTGTGTCTGATACATCACCACGGCATGTGTGCTGGCAGTGTCGTTGGACAATATCCAGGAGAGATGAAGTTCATTCCTACACCAGGACAATCGTTCCTTTCTCATCTGAAGGAAAAAAGGAATCCGGACTCAGACATTATGAAGCTCCCAGGAGAGAGCTGTAAAATTGAGGCAAAGCACAGGCCTGGTTTATGCAAAATTCAAAATGAAAGATGTTGAAACAAACATTAAAACTTCTGTTCAAGAGCTGATAACAGTGACATCAGGGATATTGTATATATGATCTGTATGCAAAACACAGGGTTCTTTGAAGATTCGTTCATTAAATTATGGCTCACATATCATTTTGTTCTTTAAAAATAAACTTGCATGCATTTATTCCTGTAAGAAAAGTTTAATCTGTTAAATATTTTTTCCGCATGAAAATACACACTGTTATCAGTTCTTGAAGGAAAATGTCTGCCCAGAGTGTGACATAACAAGGTTTTGTGTTTGTAATCCAGTTGCACTAAGGACTTGCTTTCAAATCAGTAGGGGTGAAATCTTCACTCCCCTGAAGTCTGTGGCAAAACTCCGAGTGATTTCTTTAGCTCTGGGATTTCACAGGAGGAGATTGGAATCTGAAAAATGTTTGTTTGAACCTCTTCCTTTTAAAGGCAAGGAAATTTCCCTAGGGGTCCATCTCTGATCTGTTATCCTGTCTCTGACACTGTGCAATATCCTCTGCTTCAGAGCTTGAAGAGACCTGCCAAATCTTTGGCTACATGTCTTATTTTACAATGGAGTTGCAACCTCTGGGGTCACAGTGAGAACAGCGTGCTCTGCCTGCAGCCCACCTTCCCTTCAAGGAAGTGACTCTGACAGCCTGTGCAGGGTCTGTGTGATCCTGTCAAGCAGCTCTGCAATGCCCTGTACCCACTCAAGCCCCCAGGACTTCTGTTTGCTGTGCTCTGCAGTCCTGCTGTGCTGGAGGCTGGCTGCTGGAAGCTGGGCAAGCCTCCTGGAATCCAGACTCACTGGAGAGCTGGAGAAATTTCTCTTTTTTTTTCTTTTTTAACATTTGAAACATTCATAACTTCTTTTTCAACAATTGAAACATAATAATAGACTTTACACAGTGGTTATTAGAAAAACGGCATGATCTTGCCTATAAATTTACCCCTCTCCTAAAAGCTGAAGGGATGCTTTTCCTCTCTAGCTCTTCTTAGCAAGTTTTGGAATGTCTTTATTCCATGAATGGTAGAAAGGTGTCCTGCTTTCTTGCCTAAACTTCTGTCCCTACATTCTTGACTTAAATTTTTCTGTCCACTGTAATAGATTGCTTCTGAGGGATATAGGTATTTTCTGTCCCTCTTGTTGTTTTTGTTATCCTTTGCCTGCTCCAGTTTGAATTTGTGTTTGGCAAGCAGAAGGGGCCAGAATCGAATGCAGAGATCTTAATGCCTTGCGAAGGAACTCTGTTTTCCCATCTCTGCTGGAAATATATTCTACCTAAGACTGTTCTTCTCTTGTAGATTAGAAAAAAAAACCCAAAGATCTTTGTGTTCTTGTAATTATAAATTGGTTTTCATATACAGATATTTATATGCACTTTTTTTTTATAAAACCTTGCACCCTGAGTGGACTACAGCTTTTCCAGTGTTTCTCCCTTAAATATTTGCAATTCTTCAGTCGTAGGGTAACCTGTTGCTTCCTACTTTATCACTAGATGTTTAATTTCACTTGCTGCTTTGTGCAGTCTTGAAATAGTTTTGTCTGAATTCTGTGATGTGAGTGTGCATATTTTCTTGATCATCCTTTCCTGAATGTGGTGAAACGTTATTTTACTTTCTTCTTACTTCTTCACTTGTAGGCTTGAGTTTACTCCAGGCTTCAATGTCATCATCTTTTCCTTCACGTATTAGGACTGTGTTTAGATTATCTTTAGTCTGGACACAACTCTTGCTGCCTGTTGAACTCATCGCTTCTGTTTTACTGTTCTGTTTGGTCTTTAAAGAATTTGATCTGACACGTGATAATTCTTCCGTTTTCCTGTAGTCTGCTCTGGTTTAGATTTGTTTATCAGTTTATTTATTTCTGACTATAAGTTTTCTGGGCTGTTTCTTCAGACTAGGTCTGTCAGCACTTCCCTACAAGTTTTCCTCTGTTTCAGTGCAAATTCCAGGCAATCTTTAGAGATAAATGTGGAAGAGCCTTGGAATGTCTCAAAGACCCTGAGCTCTTCAGTTCTGTTGACCGAAGTAACTAAATCCCTTAATTCTCAGACATAACCTCAGTTAGCAGTTTGGGGATTTTCTTGTTTGTTTTTTTCCTTTCATTAAATGCAGAGAGAGCCCAATTTGAGGTGGTTGCTGCTTGGTGACCAGCTTTTCACCTGTGTCACTGCACCAGTTACAAAATGGAAGCAGCTTCTGTTGGCTCGGTGGCAGGTGATGAGATCTGCCAGCTCTTGCATCCAGGAGGTAACTGAGCCTCACTGGGACCCACTGGCTTGATCTGTCTGGTAAAGGGATATTTTTTACATATTCTGGCTTACATCAGGTAGCTGGGCTTTGTGATATAGTTTTATGATTAGAACAAACCTTACTATGCTCTTGGCCTCAATGATCACAGAATAAGCTGAGTTGGAGGGGACCCACAAGGATTATTGAGTCCAGCTCCTGGCCCTGCACTGCACCATCCCCAAGAGTCACACTGTGTGCCTGAGAGCATTGTCCAAACACTCCTTGAGCTCTGTCAGGCTGTGACCACTGGCCTGGGGAGCCTGTTCCAGTGCCAACCACCCCCTGGGTGAAGAACCTTTTCCTAATATCCAACCTAAACCTCCCCTGACACAATGTCAAGCCATTTCCTCAGGTCCTGTCACCGGGCACCACAGAGAAGAGGTCAGTGTCTTCCCCTGTGATGTTTTACTGAAACTGCTTTCATCAATAAACCATCCATTTAAGTTTATAAAACTTTAATTATCTCGCGATTTTTACTGCATCTCCCTTTGCTCTAGTATTTTTGATGGAGATGTTTCCTGTATGTTTCTCCTTGTACCTTTTTGCAACCAAACTGACATTCTTTTGATCCACCTTCTTTATAAAATTATTTAATCCTCTTATTTTCCCTGGTCTCTGAGCCCTCTTCTGTTTTTTTTCTTACCGTGTTTTTCAAATACAGATTACTTAATAGTTTACTTGTTAAAAAAAGACTTGCCAAGAAATAGATCTCTAACAAAACCTTGTTATTTTGTACTAGTAATCTTTCTTTTCATCTCATGTCACGTGACTACAGTCCAGGTTATAGGAAAAATTCCTTATTTTCTGAAAATGTGACATTTTCACAGTTTGTGCTTAAGACTTATAGGCTTCTCTATTTATATTCACATTTTTGTAATTTCTCATTTTTCTTCTACACCACTGATAAGCACACAGTGTGCTTTGCAAAGAAGATGCAGCTGATGAGTGGAACAATCAGTAAAAGTATTGTGGGATTGTATTTTTGTAAACCCTACTTACATCATTGACTATTAGGGTGTGTGGGAGCCCAGAGAGGCTCCCTTTAGAGTGAAAGTATAGGGAAAACCCATTCTAACAGGAGTCAGATCCAGACTGCAGCAAGCAGCAAGATAAAAATCTTGACTTTACACTGGACAATAAGGAGGTAGAATCCATAATCACCTTAAAATTCTGCTTTAAAAGGCAGAATTTGGCTGCTTTCCTTGCATGGCCTGCCCTGGGTCCCTTGGTGGGCAGTGGAGCTGTGGGGCTGCTGTGAGCTGATTTCTGGTTTCCCTTTCAGACGCGGGAGCAGGAAGAGCTGGAGGAGGCTCTGGAGGTGGAGCGGCAGGAAAGCGAACAAAGGCGACTGTTCATACAGAAGGAAGAGCAGCTACAACAGATGATAAAAAGGAAGAATAAACAGGCACTCCTGGATGATCTGGTGAGTAACAAAACCAGAGGCTTTGAATGCTCAGTAGCATTGACATTCATCTCTATCACTGCTAACTCTGTGGAATTAACAAATCTGTCCCTGTTTCCCTGTTTCGCATGTTTTGTGTTTCCATTCTCTCACCTGTTATTTGTTTCACTCTGGTTTTGGTAACCCGGGGGCTGGATGAGGAGTGCTTTTGGGATCTGTAGACTTAATTGGACTCTACCACTGTTGGCTTGTTACGCAGTTCTTAGTAGTGGCTGATAGTTTGGTGTGTGCAAGCAAAATGTTCATCAGGAGGTGCTTCTTGACTCAGCCACCTCTGCAGTGGAGATGGTGGAGAGCAGGGGACAGTAACCTCATGATTTATCCAAGCATTGGTCAGCCTTTTCACAGTCAGAACACCTAAATGATTGGTGGTCCCTTTGTATTCAAAACCTACTAACAGGAAAAGATTTCTTGCCTTGAGTGTGTCATGTTCTCTTACTGCAACTTCTGTACAAGTTGCTCCTTTTGAAGGGAGTGAAGCTTGTATAGACAAATGGAGGAAAACTCAGACTACTGGAAATCGTGGTAATCTTGGTTAATTTACTGATTCTGCATCTGAAATACGATAATGTGTGGGCATAGAGAAACTCAATCAATGTCTTACTTAAGATTCTCATCTCAATTTTTTCAGTACGAGTGTGTGTACAGACATGAATACACACACATTCACAGGTTTAACACCCATGAGGACATTCTGTGTACACACAGTCTGTGTGTAACCTTGAAGGAAATCAGAAAAAAGTATGTATGCATATGTACATGTGTTCAGCTGTGTCAGTGTGGTTAAAGCTGCTTGGCATATTTAAATCATATTTTCTCTCTTATATCAGTGCATCTCACACTAATACAGTGTTAATTCCTGCTTTGTAGTCTCAGTTGTTATTCAAGATACAGATGCTTTTCTACTTTTCCTGAAAAAGTAGAGTTCCTCCTGGAGCCAGTGCAGAAGGCACTGACATGGGGAGAGGATCTAAGTGTAATTGAGGAGTTTCAGGGCCTCCTGAAGAGATGTCTTTCTCCAAGCCAGAATTCCTGGCAACCTGTCATTGGTTTTCTTTTTGTAGACAAAAGCAGAGATGAGCAGAAAGGTTCTTTAAAAGAACCCCAAGCCTGTATCTTTACATCCAGCAATCTATTTTCATTTTTTAAGGGAAAGGTGTTTACAGTCCACACAATGAGGAATAGTGGATCAATTAATAAAACCTCCACTATGAATTTGAATTTAATTTCTCAAAATATGGATTTTGAGTTTCTGACTTTTTACAACCATGTTCTAAAACACACTCCTAACTGACTAGAGAGCAGTGGTGATGTGTGCTTGGTTGTTTTATTATTTTCTTTTTTAACACAGCATTTGATTTTACTGGAAACCTTCACCAGATGGCTTGCAGAAAGTATAGTTATAAATAACCCTTAAAACATGACTAAAATAGGTAGTTTTAACTGTGATTGCATATGTATTGCTATTAAAACATATCTTAATATTCTAAAAACAACACAAAGGTGATTTTTGAAGGCTGAGGGAGGAAACTGGACAGTTTCAAGTTGTGTCTGTGTTTCTGAAGGGGCAGTGTCGACTTAAATTTGAGCCAAAACTTGTTTTGTAATATTACTAAGGTTTATAAAACCAGCACTGAAGTGTTTGTATAATGACTTACAAAGTCTCTGGAAAACCAGTGGTTGTTAAACAAATAAACATTTCCTGTGGTCTCTGAAATCCCTCTAATGCTGTGCTGCAAATCTGAAAATGAAACTGATCATAACTAAAACTTAAATGAGAAATGCGGCAAAAGCCAAGCATGAGCAGCAGCAGTGTAAAGAATTAACTTTAAAAAAAATAATCTTATATCTGTGGTTGCTGGTTCTGTGCTAAACCGAAAAGGATTAATTTCTGGCTACAGAGGTACCAATGGTAACACCACTGACTCTACAGGACTGTGAGAGCAGAGGAAGGTGGGAAGCTGACATTGGTTTAGAATCTTCTCCTTTGGACAGATCACCTGCTGTGGTCAACCTACAGCCCAGACCTACTGGATCTTGGTAGTTTTTTTTTTTTTCCCAAGTTTGCCCCTGCCACTGGGCAGCAAGAAAAAATGTGAGACACATTTTTTATGTCGTACAAGTAGAGATGTCAGATATTTTCCTTGTCAAGAAATGAATTTTATCTTTGGTGCTGAAATCTTAAAAAGCTGCAAATCTCATAGAATCACAGAAATGTTTGGGTTGGAAGGGTCCTTGAAGACCATCCAGTTCCAGCCCCCTTCCATGGGGAGGGAAAACTCCCACTAGAGCGGATTGCTCAGAGCCCCATCCAACCTGGCCTTGAACACTCACAGTGTTGGGGCATCCACAGCTTCTCTGGGCAACCTGTGCCAGGACCTCACCACCCTCAGTAAAGAATTTCTTTCAGTGTGTAATCTAAACCTGCCCTCTGTCAGTTTGAAGCCATTTGCTCTTGTCCTGTCACTCTAGGCCATTGTAAATAGTCTCTCCCCATCTCTTTTGTCAGCTCCCTTCAGGTACTGGAAGGCCACAATGAGATCACCCCGAATCCTTCATTTTTCCAGGCTGAACAATCCCAATGTTCTCAGCCTTTCTTCATTGGAGAGGTGCTCCTTCCCTCTCATTGTTTTGGTGCTCTGAGTCATTATATGTGTAACTTATGGTGGTTTCATATGGACTAAAGGTCTCAGTTGTATACAAAAGTGTTTGACAATACTGTGCCATCTTCAAAGAACTGATCATTTAGATAGTCCAGAGGCACAGAAATGTTTGGTATTGAAAATGTTGTGTCGTGGGCCCTGGTTTCTGGCCAGCCTGGGGAGTGCAGGGGCTCATGCAGAAAGGACTGGACCTGGGGCCAAGGCTCCATGAACCCCTTCTTGGCTGGGAGCAGGGAGGGGGAGGCCGATGTGAAGTGCTGGGGAGGTGAGCAAGGCATCGGGGGGAACCCAGCCTCTGCTGGCCCCTGGAAAAGCAGTCTGGTCCTTTTTGCCTCCCAGTGCTAAATTAGGCAATTTCTGTGTTACCTTCATTGTAGGTCACCTCTTTTACAATAAAACCTCTCATTTTAAAAGCACAATACCCTGTTGTAATTTAGATTTGCAGACTCAAATGCACTTTATGTATCACTGGAAGAGTTATATGAGTGTTTTATTTTGGGTTGTCGTTTGGTTTTCTCTTTTAACCTTCGGTAGTCTTGGATAATCCAGGCTGAGTAAAATATTAAAGCACTTTTTTGATGTGCTGTACAAACTCTCCCACGTGTATATAGAGGATTCTAAGATGATCTCTTAGATGTCTTGTGTGTTGTGGGACCTGCACTATCCTCTTCAACAGCCCATACTTCCCAGGCATGAGTGCAATGGGATTGCAGCACATGGCAGAGGAGCAGGTTTTCCCTGGACTGTGGCATAGCTTGGAGTCAGGCAAATGCGTTGAAGACGTCATAGCCACACTTTTACCAGAACCTCAAAAGTTTTGAGACAAATCTTTCAGAAATTGTTGCATATAACCAGCTTTGTTCATAGTGTAGACAGTTTGTTTTCCTGTACAGAAAATTGCTGGTATGGATAAACACAGGGTTGGAACTTCCACGTGTGTTAATAGTTAACAGAAGGGCTCTGTGCATATTCAGAAGGACAATCAGGATGTGGTGCCTTCCTGGCACAGTGTGGGTTTCCCACAGTTGTGTAATCTGGTTACTGGTCACTGTGTGAACTCTGGAGAAGGTGGTTAAAAATTGGCTTCCTTGAGTCACTCTATTAGAAATGCAGTGAGCATTTAAGGAATATGAAGGACAAAATGAACAAGAGAACACTTTCCACTCTTCCCTTCTCCCCCAACGTGTTAAATCTGGTGATTGAAAGAATTCAACATCCTTAACCTCTGCTGACAGCTGGCAGCACATGCTGCTGCATGGTGGTTAGAGGTGTACAACACTTGAAAGAAGCAGACTCTAAACTCTAGTGCATTTGTGGTCCAAATTTTCTCCTAGTTGTACAGAAATTAGATATCTATACAATTTAGGATTTTAGCATCTTCCCTCCCCTCCTCCTAGTTAATCACAGAAATGCAAGTAGGAACCTCTACCGTAGTTGTTGTATTTGTGATTCTGGACCAAATCACATGAGATTTTTCTGCTTTTAACTGGCATTCTAGTGGTAAGACAAAGGGAGTGTAATAAAATATAGAGAGGAAAAAAGACTGGAGAGTGATGTGAAAAGTCAGTGTACAACGTGGCTGTTCTTCATGATCACTTCAGAAGATTTCTCTAGGTACCATGAAAACAGCAAGGCATCTTGTGGCATTAAAAGTATCCAACTTCTTACCTTGAACTGAATAGATAAAAAATCAGTCCTCTTAATAAAATCTGTTTGCTTTTGTGAGTAACAAATATGGTTCACAGTTCAGTATTTGCTTGGTTCTTTGAAACAGAAGTAAATGTGATGTGTGAGGGTCTTAGGAATAAAATGCTGTGCTAGAGCAGTCCAGGAAGAATCTGTCTGAACTTCTTCCCTGCTCTCAACTTCATGGTAATTCTAGCCAGGAATTCCCAAGGATTTCTGTGTGCGTGTAGATAGTCACATTAGTCTCTTAGAAAATTACTTGGCCAATAATTTCCTGACTCTCTCAAGAATGCACGTACATATATGTATGTTAATAATCATTCTGTCCTGAGAGTTTAAGTAATTCATTTGCTTAACTATTCATTTTACTACTTCATATATATATGTATTTTTAAAAATTGGCTGGCTTCCCTAAAAATAAGTTGCTGAAGGAGAAAATAAATATGCTGTTGGTTGCAGTTACAATAGTGCCATTGTGCAGAGCAGAGCAAGGATCATTTCCAAACGGCCTCAGGTGAAATCTAATGGGAAACAATTTCAAACTGGTCTGAGTTCATTGGTAGAAAGAATGCGTCTTAGATAAACATCTGATCCAAGTTACACTACTCAGTATTATTCCTCCTCTGATTAAGTTCTAATTTTTTTTTTATTTTAATAAATACAGTTGCGTTGGCCAGTTGGAATAGGGAGCCTGTTATATTGTCTTTAATGTGGATTCTATAAAAATGGTTGTTTGCAGGTTGCTCTGATTTATGGGGTTGCTGCAGCTTTTTCTTATTACTGAAAATAATCGTTTTCTGTGAACTGTTTCTGAGGGAGAGGATACTTGGCATTCTGCTGTTCTAGCAATGGTCTTGCAGTCACAGCTTGCAGTTTTGAAGAATATGCAGTGTTAATTAATACTTGTTTTGGTTTAGGACTCAAGTTTGTTCCTCATATGTTTACAGGAGAGCTCTGATCTTCCTGCGTCTCTGCTCTTAGCTCAGCATAAGGACAGATCTACTCAGCTAGAAATGCAGCTGGAAAAACCCAAACCTGTCAAACCAGTCACGTTTTCCACTGGCATCAAAATGGTAAGATTTGCTTGTTTGGTTTTTTTTTTAATGCCTTTCAGAAGATCAAGGGTTTCCTCATATGAAATTCAGAGGTCGTTTAAACCTGAGTTGCATGTTACATGAAATACCGTTCTCTTCTAATTAAAGAAGTAATTAGGAATTAATTGAAGAATTTTATCATTCTGCTAGTTGGAATATTGCGATGACCCACCCAGAAGGGTCATCACAAATATATGGAACATTTTCATTATGTAGTTGTCAAAAAACAAGCTATGCCTCTCTCCCTGTGAAGTTGTGGTGTCCTTGAATTATTTTTCTCATTTGTGTACCAATTCTGGAAGTTGAAATTTTGGAAGGTCAAGAATCATCTGCACTTCCTTCATATTTACTTTGAGCACTGGAGTAATCTGTGAGTATGAGGCCGACAATCTAGAAAATGATGCCAAGGTTAAGGGCTCTATTTTCATTGTTATTTGGCTCTAGGAAGCAACATGTATTTTTGCAAATGTGTCACTGTTAAGGTGGCAGCTGAAGATCTCTCAGCATTCCTGTTCTGTGTCATGACATGGGACAAGTACACATCAGCCTGTGTACATAAATGTACAGCTGGGGGTGGGAGCACGAGTGACTGGTCTTTTCTACACCTTACTGGTTTTCTGGTTTGTATTGTTTTAAATCTCTGTACTTTTTTTAGATGTTGTATTTTAGAATTGATAGTGGTAAATGGAATGTCTTGAAGATAACCAACACCATCTACTCTCCTCAACAAACCAAGAAGTCAGCAAAGCAAAAACCTGTGCATCAGACTAGTTTCCTATCAGTAATTGATTTATTTTTGCCATGAATATTTGTGCTGTGTTCATTATCTGTCGAAGTGTTCACAGTGTAGAAGCATTTGCAGCTTATTTTTTCAAAAGCAGTGTCAGTTTTTGCAAAGCTGTGTGGATTGTTTTCTTATTTTCCTGTGGTGTAAATTGATCTTCTTCCTATTTCTTTTAAAATATAAGTGTCTGGAGGAGATTGATATGCATTGTGAGAGATTTTCTGTCTGTGTAGAAAAGCCAGTGGATAGAAAATGCCTGTTGTTCTGTTTAAAAAATACTCTGTCTGAATGCCTGAATGCTTTCTTGCTATTAAAATATATTGTCAGAATTTCTTAAAGCTGTGGCCTTTCTGTGGGAAAAGGAAGAAAATAAGCTTATGTTACGTGATGAGGACAGTGGAAGTATTTTCTAATTTGCTCAAAAATGAGTATTAAATGCAGTATGTGGTAGTGGACATTTGAGATCTGCAGCCCTAAGTAAACTTCATCTGGGAATGGTGAAAGATTTGGATGAAGAGATTTCCAGCAGCATGACATTTAAATCTTAATGTTTGGAATAACAGAGGATATGCCAGATAACTAATTGCTAATTCATCAGTGTTCAGAAGATGTGAATAGATAAATAATTTAATTTGTTCAATCGCAGAAAACAAAAAATACCTCACCCTGACTGATCTTAGTCCTAAATTGAAAACCAACAATTTAACTGTACTTATTTCTATTAATGTTTTTTAACAATAAAATTAAGGATAGGAGCATTTGAAGTTGATGACTCCTATTTATGGAAAATGGATTGCACCAAAAATTTTATCCCAATAAAATTACAGGTTTTGTTTAGAAGGACGAGTGTTTCCTTATTTTCTTTACAGGGTGCTTGATTTAGTTATTACATGACATTATTCTAAAAAATATACAGAAATTATATTACACAATAATAACAATATTGATACTCTGCACAATGAGTGAATGAAGTGTTTAACTTGTAATTTTTGAAGAAGTTGGTCCCACAGCCTGGGAATGTTTCTGTGGGTGTTCTGCTAGGAGGCAGCTCAGTGCTTGGAAGCAGATGTTGAATTTCTGTGGATGACGTGCAAATTGGCAGTTTACAGGGCCTCTTTGACAAGCTGGCCTCATTTGAATGAAATGTGTTTTAATATGGCTAAATGCAGTATGAGAGAAGAGTAAAGAACAGGCTCTGGGAAGAGGATTTGGAAGTTTAGCTAAGCAAGTAAAACAGTTTGACCCTCAGCCACAGTGTGTGTGGGGGCCTTGGGTATGTGAATAGTCCAGCAATAAATAGGAAAGGACTTCTCCCTCTGAATGAAATATTGGGAAGAGTTGTAGACTGGAGAGTTCTGCTGGCTGCATTTTGAGTGCAAAAATCAGAAAGAACACAAAGAGGAGCCAGCAAAGTCCATTCAAAGGCAGAAAGATTTGCTTTGTGTGCTGCATTCTGCCTCTGGTTTAGGAGGAGGTTAAGGTGTGACTCAATTTGCAGTAAGTACCTCCTTAGCACAGAACACGCCAAATCTGAGCAGTGCAGCATTAAATGTAGCAAGAACCAGTAACCTTAAACAAATACCATCTAAATAGGAACTGAAGGAACGAATAAGACCAAAAGTTCCCATGATATTCTGCTGGTTAATTTGCCTCACTGTTAAAATTGGCTCTGGAATGCAACGAAATCTCAGATTCTTGATGTTTTCAGATTAGGGCTGGGGTGCATCTTGGAAAGTTACTGGAGTCAAATGCATGTTGCTGGGCTTCGAGCAGAGTTGGTTTTGTGAAAAGCAGTTCTGCTCATTGCACATGATCCATGAAGGTGTGTTCTAGTGACAGTGTGAGGTGAATTCCCACCTGGCACTCACCTTAGGACATGCTTGTTTTCCAGGCTGAGTGTTTTTCTAAGAACCTGAGATGCTCAGTCCACTTGTTTTGTGTAGGTGTACACGTGAAGTGGGTGGAGCTTTTGTTGTGCTCTTTGTGGCTGCTTTGGCTTTGTTCCTTTCTAAACCATGGGGTTCACACCACTCCTGCTGGTGGGGGCAGCTCTAGGGGAGTACTGAGAATTTCTTAAGAAATACAATTCTCATTAATGCTCTGGCACAACAGTTCTGCAAATTCAGTATATTTCTGTGAAAATCTGGTTTGTGCTCAGTGTCAGAGGCTTAACAATGCACATTTAATGAATCAGTATGTATGTCCTTCCCCCGTGCTTTTATTTTTTCCTAGTAGTCTGGGCACTGACCTTTTCTGATGGGTGTTTTCCTCTAATTTTGTTTCAGAAGAAGGGAAGCCAGATAGAGCTAGCTGAGATGCTGGCTGATCCGGAGCTGGTGTTTACACAAAGGCTATAAAAGTATGCCAGTTGAGGCAATCCACTGGGGTTTTTTTCAGCCTGAACATGAGTATTTTTCCTGGGAAGGCCTTGGTCAGAGATGTTCTTCTGCCTGACTGCTAATCAGACATGTTTCTCGGTGTCTGAGTTAGGAGCATGTCCATTCTAGTCTCCTGGGCAATGCTCAAGGAAGTTGGCTCGTTTAAGGTGTCACATCAGTGCTGTGAGTTCCTGTGCTTGCAGGGGGAGGAGGGAATGTCTTTCACTTGTAAGCTAAGCAAGAGCATCCCCTATAGCATGAGACAGACAATTAGCTCATGGGGACAGGGTCTCCTTCACTTTTCCTTTTGTGAAATTACCTTTTTTTCCCTCCTTTCGAATGGAAGCAGTTTTTTTTCTGTAGCCTGCTCTTTAACTTTTTCAGTAAATTCTACCTCTGTGCACAAAGGTTACCTTCCTAATCAATCAGTTTGATTTACCTCTGTGAATGGGGGGAGGCAGTGCTGCAGGGTTTTCTCCTTATCATGCTCATCATATTAAGAAACATACTTTCAGCCACCTGAATATTTAAAATAGTCTTATTCAATCGAATCTCAAATCAGGGTAAAGCTACAAAAGAAACTGTAGCAATCTTAACTGTTGCAGTAGTGCTAAAAATGCTATTTCCTGTCAGATGTGGTACTTTGCTCTTTTTGACGGCTACTAAAGTGTGAAGTTTGTCAGAAATGAATGATGTTTCCAGCATTTCTAGGGTTGGAAATTTCAGGGGATGCAAAACAAATCTAAGGTCTGGCAAAAGAACCATTCTTCTGTTTCTTGCTGAATGTAATGACCATTTCTGGTTGTCAGATAACTTTAATGTGAAGCTCATTTTAAGGTGTAAAAGAGATGCTTGTGTATTGCAGACAAATGGCAGTTTGCAAATGCAACAGGAATTAATTGTGTTACATGAATTTAGCTTCCTTCTTATGTCTCTGGTGTTTACAGAACTGTAGAAGACTTTTCTAGGTCTGTGCTGTACCTCAGCATTGTGGTTAAAAATGTGTAGAAGTGTGGATGTATTTAACTCCTCTTTAATTCATTGAACTGGGAACATGGAACCCTTGAGTCTGTGGCCCAGCTATTTCCATATTTTCAGACAATCTGGGTGCCTTAGACTGGCACAGGTCATGCCATCTCCAGCACATTTCAGGCTGTTTGCCTGTCCCTTTTCTGTTCCTTCCAGTTCTATAATGTTTCTTTTCTCCTTTCCTCCAGCTTCCCAGTGATGCCTGAAGGGGCTACCTGGAAACGAGGACTAGACAGGAGTAAGGGAATAAAGGTGGTATTTATTTGAAAGGCCTTCAGAGGTACACCCTGGGGAGCCCAGAGCTACTTCCAAAATGGACCCCTGGATGGATGACAAGTCACGAGCTCTTCACACTTTTATAGGTTTGGTCCATTTGCATATCAGCATAAATTCGCCAATTAAAACTTTAGCTACTGATGTAAGTTCTCTAAGCTCAGCCCCCCTTCCCAAGATGTTGTTTTACAAATTTTTGGGGCCAGCATGGCCTAGGTGTCCTTGGACAGCAAACCCAGAGAGACTTTGTTATGTCTATTTTAGCATGAGAGAGCAGCAGCAGCAGGCTGTAAGACACTTCAGAGTTTTACAGTCGGCAATAGAGAAATAGAAAAGCTAAACCTCAAGGCATCACCAGGACACTTAGCCTCTAGTGATGGTATTCTTGGAGTAATCTCATGTAGTTAAAAACTCCCTTACCGCTAATTGGATTGCCCAAAAATGCGGGAAAACAACATAAGTGTCCCCTGGCCTGCTCCTGCTTGGCAGTTTACCTTCTTGCATTCTATACCCAAATACCTCAGAATTAATGTAATGCATCATTGACCTTCCAATTCTTATCATCATTTTTGTTTTATTGCTTAATAGCAGTGGGAATATTTATTAATAGAACTATTAGTGCAGAGTGCTGTACGTGCTTTGTCATTATCAAGATGGTCCCTACCCCAGTGAATTTGCAGTTTAAATAGATGTGTCAGGGAGGGAGGGGAACCAGATGCCCTGAGGGGATGTTCTCACCCAGGATTAGACAGCAGAGCAGCGGAGGAAGGAGGAATAGGATCCAGCCCTACTAAATTCCTAACCTCATGGCTCTTCCGCTGAGCTGGGCTCCATCTCCTGTCAACAGCACCCCTGAATGGCAGCGAATTAAGAGTGAAATATCTGCTCCAGCTACTGCTTCCCTGTCCAAATCACAGCAGCAGTGTTAAATATAACTTTGTGGCTCTGAATATTGCCCAGATTTATTCCAGTTCTTGCAGTTTCAGGTTATTAGTAGCTGGATGCTGGGGAGAGCAGTGTGCAGCCTGGAACAGCCAGAGCTTGCAGGAGGGAGCAGTCACAGAACCAATATTTCAGAGGAATGGATTTGTGTCAGACACAGGATGTCTAGGACACCTCAGGAATGTGTGTTACCACTAAGCTGCACGTAACAAGTGTTAGGGAAGAGATTTTGTGCAGTGTTACACTTGCAGTATTATTCTGATGGGAAATAACGTTCTTATTTTATGTTATGTGGACCTATTTCTTTTAAAACATTGACCTCATCAACTGAGGGCAAATTAGCTGTTCTTTATTATTGCCTTTTCCTGCAATATTGCTTCCTGTGCAAACAACTGCTCAGCCGCTGCTCCTGTTTTTCAGTCTGTTTCTTTTATAGCTCGTGGAGCAATTATCCAAAATCCTGTTCCAAACTCCAAAAAGTCTGTCAAAATACCTTTTTAATCAATTGTGCTCCTTCAAAGTTGCTCAGACATATGCCAGGTACTCTGAGGTAAGTGAGGTGCATGTCACACTGTGGTTTAGGCTACAACTATTCTGCAGCTCCTGAGGGGGCCTTACTTTGCCAGTTCTTACTGCTCTGGTTTGGTTGGTTGGTTTGCTGGTTTTGGTTCAGTGTGTTTTAGAGTGTGTGAGGGTTGTGGTGGGGTTTTTTTGAGTGCTTTTAGTTCTTGCTTGAAGTTAAAAAATAAATCAATCAAGGCTTCCTTCACTGTTAGCTCAGCTGGTCTATCTTCAGGCTGAAACTCTTCAGATGGAATTGATTTCTTTGAGATGAATGCCAGTTTGAGTTTAACTGGTATTTTGTTTTTAATCTTCGTTTGGCTCATACCACGCACATTTCTCTTTTACAGCTGAGTGGAATTTTTCCCTCTTTGCAGCTCTTGCTAGTTTAGAATCACAGCAAAATCACAACACTTCTTTTCAAGAGTAACTAGTGTGCTTAGGCATATAGATCCTTTGGAATAGACATACTTGTTTAGAGAACATGCATATAACGGTAAAATTTCCAGTGGCACTGAGCGTTCTCTGTCTCTGTGCCTGTGTGCTGTAGCTGTGTCCCTGCTCTGACACGCTGGGCTTGGTGTCAGTGCTATGAAGCAGAGTCCCGTTCCAGAGGAAACCCAAATGCCCCAGTCAGGGGAGTCACAGCACTTTCCAGCAGGTCTCTGGATGAAGATGCTCAGGGAAGCAGCATTCCTGCCAAGGAGCTTCCCTGGAAAGGGGAATCACAGTGGGTACACGTAGCCCTGGGACAAGTGGGATTTTGCAGTTGCTAAGCACCATTTCCTGATTCCTAGGCAGAGTGTATGTTGCATATTGCTTTAGCATTGAATTTTTGTCATCAGTAACAGTGTCTTGTTTTTAACAATGAGCAATGATTTGCTAAGAAGGCTACTATTTCTGGAAAGAAGGAAGGAAAAAGAAATTGTTGCTGCTTTATCTCCATCTCTGACAATACGTGGATACAGAATTCAAATATGTAAACTGAGGCACGCCAAATACACTGGGTGATGTAACTCAGGTTAGGATTAACATGCTGGATTTAAAAAGCGATCCGCAGTCCTGTGATCCACCTACTGCTTCCTTAAATCTCATAGGTTTATAAATACAATATGACTGCAACTTCCGAGTAGAATGATGGAGAATGATTAGCAGTAGTAAATACATTTGTCATACTACATCTCTAGCCCTCTGTTTAAATAAAGATGTTTTGTTAAGAGTCAAGCACATACATGCCAAACTGTGTTTTGAGTTTCTGAACTCTGGTTTTGAAGTGTATGCCAGATCAACTTTATTTAAGTGATCTATCATCAGAATGCTTCCTGTGCACTCCAGCTCATGGGCTGAAGTCTAAAACATTAATTGGGTTCTGGCCTTACTAAGTAATTACTGTTATATCAAAGTGCATAAACATTCGGCACATGATGTTGACTTAATGAATTTTATTCCTTATGTTGGTAAGAGATGTTTCTGGAGGAAAAAAGGCAAAGTAAATGACAGTATTTGTTATTTCCCCTCCCTTCATTTACACAGCAATGGCCTTAGAAAAGGAGACTGGATTTTGATAATGCAGTGCTATGTCTCCCCATAGCTCTCTGCAGGATTTTAGTTTGGAATGCCTTAGGAAATATGCTGTAGTTGAAATTAAGCTGTTTGGTAGACAGACATAATCAGAACTGCTTGACTTGATTCTGTTTTATGGTTGGGCTCTCTGATACTGCTCTGTTAAAATAATATTTTTTCATTTGCTTTAAGGCTCCTTTCCATGGCTAAAACAGCACATGTTTATGTACACATATTAGTATAAATACAAATTAGGCCCATAAGTTTGCACAGCTGTAATGACTGGAATTTAGTAAACAAAGTAGTGCCGACAGTGTTAATTGTATAGGAGCGAATGGAATGACCAATGTGCTTGTTAGTTAAAGTGTCTGTGGCCAGCAGTGGAGCAGATCTATGCTTTAGCTGTCACATTTTGGAATGGAGCTGTTCTTAGGGTTAGGATTTTTTTTAATTCTCTCTTTTTTTTTTTTTTTTGGTGGGTTGGTTGGTTGTTGTGGTTTTTTGTTTGGGTTGGTTTGGTTTTTCGTTTTGTCTTGTGTGTGATTTTTAATGTCCTGTTTGATTTTTGGAGTTGCCCGAGAGCTTATTTGCATGACTGACTCTTCACCATCAGTTTTTAGAGGACATCTCTGTGCGTGCAGCATGTTCTGGTCCTGTGGAAAGGCTCATAGGGAGAAGGCTGCTGGAAGAGTTCAGCCGGGTTGTCATTTGCTTCCTTGCCTGTGTGGGAGCAGGCACTGGGACAGAACATCAGGAATGGGCGTCAGGCTCTAATGTAGGATGCCCAAATTCCATCCCAAGCAGCAGCCAGACCTGCCACTAGCTAAGATAGCACAAAGACACGTAGAGTGATCTAAGGAAAATGCCATTTAAATCAGCCTGAGATCCTCCTGTTTCTGAGTCTTACAGCTCTGAATATACCTTTGCTTGAATAGGTGTTACTGTGAGCAATAAGGAGAGATCTGACTGAAAGAAAGAAGGTGGCTGAGAGGAGAGTCCAAAAAAACAGCTGGCAGGGAAATAAAGAATAATAAAAAATTTCTCAATCATTGTTTGTTTTGGAAAGTTCGTGCTTTAAGCACATGGAAATACTTTACACATTTGAGAAGTGCTGACTTCCTACATGCCTTGTGAAGGAACAGCAAATCATTCATATAATGTAAACACATTTATAGATTGTTCCAATATAACTTTTTTCAGGGCTGCTGTTCTTTTTAACAAGATACAATTCAGTGCTCTTTTGATGCTATGCTTTGGCCAAGAGTTGCAAACATCATAAATATTGAATATTAGAGTTCGTGCTAAATGAACGGTGCAAAGTTATTGAACCACACTTTTAATGCAAAAAGTTGTTAAATGGTGCTGTTTGATGCACTGTTTAAAAGTAAACATATGAGAGAGTAGTGCTGGAGTGAAACAGAAGGAAACGGCTTGTCCAAAATTGTAAGTATAAGCAGTCTCTTTATGTCTTGGTAGAGATGATAACAAAAAGTGGGAGCGGACAAAGTTCCTCTGTGAGGGTGGAATTTTAAATCAGGGAAGAAAAATTAATAGAGAAGCGTTGGTGCCAAAATTGCAGCAGACACTTGTCTAATTGTATAATCATGGTGCTGGTTGGGGGTCTTGAGAGGTCATGGGGTCCTTCTTCCCCACCTTGAGGCAGAGCCGGGGTGCTTCATGGCAGGTACCTGTCTAACCTGTTCTTGAAGGCCTCCAGAAATGGGGGCTCTGCAGTGTCCCTGGCAGCCTCTGGTAGCACTTACTGCGCTTGCCTTTACATTTTAGGGGCAATTCAGTAACTGTGTTTCCTTGACCTGATACAAGCTCATTTTCTGCCTAGGTAGGTGTCAAAAGTAGGCTGTTCTCTGCTTGTTTGTAGGAGCTTCTTATGTCCTTGAAGATGACTATGTAAATATTTTAGAATTTAGATCTTACAAAAAATAGTAGTTCAGGTGCCTTAATTGTCATTTAACAATAAAAACCATTGATTTCTTCTGCAAATGGTTGGTAGACTGTCTCCATTCTTAGAGACTGGATGTTAAATGACATTCAGCTGAGGACTTTTTAAAGAGGAAAATTATTTTAAAGAGAGCAGTAAGAACATTTAAAGAACTGTAGTAAGATCAATGAAGTATTTGAAGCCATTTAGGGAAGCTGTAGTACATTTGTATATGTGCATAGAAGTATGTGTGACCTTTCTGCCACGATCCTTTTTTTCTTAGCAGTTGTCTGCATTTGTGAGAACATCACATGTTTTCCTCTAATCCTTTCTTCTCTTCCTGCTCATCAAAGCAGTTCCATGTCATTCCTTCATCTTCTCTTTTGTGTACCTGGAGGAGGGCTGGTGACCTGGAATGGCAGAGGTGGGATAATGGCTTTGCAGATTCCTCTGAGTCAGCACTCAGTTGGGCTGTGTCTGTCTGTCTTGCTTTGAGAGACTTGCCTATGAAGGCACATGTGTGCAGCCTTACCTCACAGCCTGGTTTTCCTCCTGTTTATTAGATTTCTCAATGAACTAGGATCTGTTTGTTGGTGTAGAGTGTGTTGATCTCACAGCACATTTAAAAGGTCTCCCATATGCCTATATTTTCTTCCTTCCCTGTTCTTAGGGCCACCTTCAGACAAATTTTGGGTAAGCACAGCCTACATCTGGCTTCTCTGCAATTCTTGCCAGACTTGGTCATGCAAGGAGAGCCAAGAGGAGGATGAGGGATGGCCATAGTGGGAAGCAGTTGCTGGAAGAAACATGGCAGGGAAATCAGTAACAAGTCCTGGCAGCAGCAGCAGTGGTGCTGTGGTGGAGAATGGGATCAGGGCTGGTGGAGATGGGGAAGCACAGAGCAGCAGAGGAGGTGGATGGAGGAGGAAGAGGAGGATTTAGGGACTTGGGTATTGAGGTGCTTTGGAGAGAACATGGGGGAAATGAGGGGGAAGATTTGGGGCAGAATTGGCAGAAAGATGGGAGTGAGTGGGATGGGAGTTCTTAGGCAGAAGGACTGAGTGGTTTCTGTGTGAGATTGGGAATTAGAGGGGAGCTCTGGGACAGAAGGATTTGGGGACCTGGGCATTCTGGTACTTATCCATTACAATCAATTCCTGTGGAAGAATCCCGTTCTCCAAGGGCAGTCAGGGTGATGTGTGCACTTGTGTGGTTTCAGATGTGACACCCACACCCACGTGTGTTAACCAGGGTTCTGGCTATAGGCAGGGGTGAACAGGCAGGACTTGTTTCCTGCATTATCTTCTGTTTTGTCGAAGGTACACCAGCCTTACTAATAAATTAATTACTAATATATTAATTTCTTACAAAGAAAAAATCATCAGTGTGTTGGTTGGGGCTGTGTGTTTGTGCATGTACCACATTTTCTGCACCTTAACTCCTGCATAAGTGCACATGAAATGTTTGCTACAGGGTCTCAGAGAAGTCGAATTTTGAGCTTTCAAAGGGCACATTTATAAATCAAAAATTCATTTAAAAATTAGGATGTATTTCAGAGGAGCTCTTGGGGGCTCTAGTTTTCAACAGTCATCATTACCATCCAAGGTGCATCTGTATTGTGCTAGGGTACTTGAAGAAAGAGATATTTGGATCAAAGAGACAATGTTTTGTAAGGAGACTTCAAAAGTAGTTTTTCTTAAAAATGTTTGTTCAGGTGCAGAGGGTGAGAGAAAGGAATATTGTTTGAGGCAACTGGTGTTGGACATCAAAAGGTGAATGTCCCCATGGATATGTAGTGATTGTCAGTCAGGGTGTCTCTGGAAAGGAATATTAACAGCATTGACTAGTAAGGAAACAGAAATTATCTTCATGAAAAAGTGCCTTGGTCTCTGAAAGTTTGGCTTATTATCCTCATTCCTCTTAATATTTTGGCTTTGTTGAGGTTTTTATTTTAAAGGCAAAAAACATGTATAATGGAGTATATTGAAGTGGAGAACTGACTAGTTCAGTTTATTGTTTTGCTTTGCCTGAACATAGTTGCTGCGTAGGTTACTTCTGTATTTGGGGGAAATGTGAGTCTCAGGTGTAGCTTGTGACACATTACAGTTCAGCAGAATGTGTGGCAAAGCAGTAAAATCCTCTGCCTCTTGCAAAGTCAGTAATAGCCTGGTAATAGGCTGTGGTTTATGCAAGCTTCTTTTTTAAAATATAAAGTACTAAAGAATATTGTGACTACAGTGAAACCTGCTTTGACTCACTTAGACAAATGTGTGCCGTGGTATGGGCAGGAAATGGAAGGACAGAGAGCACATGTGGAACCATCTATCTAAATTAGCTGGATGGGGGCCAGGAGACTGGAACTTGCAACATTTGCCATGATTAGTAGAAAATGAAATGGTGGTTTTGTATAAGAATAATGATTCTTGTATTATTCTGGGCAAGTGAGGTAGATCCTTCAGGACACAGATGGTACATTTAAAGGTGGTGCATGTGGAATTGGAGGGCTTTGGAAAGGTAAGTAGTTCGGAGGGAGAAACAAGTTAAAAGTGAGAGCTATGCACAGGAGGAAAGCAGCATATATATATTTAGGTCTGAGGCCCATTCTCCTGTTTCATCCTTTGAAAGAGAGGCATAAATAAATAGAGCATCACTCCCTTCTCCAAGGCACAGAAAGAGATCACAGAAACGTGATCCTCTTCAAGTCAGTCAGAGGCAGTGCTCCAGTGACCAGGAGCTGCTGGGCTGGGCTCTGGGGTTCTGCTGACTGATCTAAAGGGGTGGATGTAGGCACCTGATCCTCACCATCCTTAGGCACTCCGGGGCTGGGGCTGCCTGTGTTTGGTACCTGTGCTGCATGGCTGCCATAAAGAAAAAAGTCATAGATGCCCCAGCTTGTAATGCTTCCCTGTGATAGCCCTTTGGGTTCAGACAAGCAAAGTTTGAGTAATTGATTAGTAAATATTTGAAGAATGTTCTGCCTTTCCAAAGGGGTGGCACTATCTTGGCCTTGCCTGCATACCAAGCATTCCCCTTCGTGGTTGTTTACAAGAAAACATGATTAGGATTTTCTTTTGTTATGGGGGAGAGAAAGAGGGCTTGGCTTGAGAGCTAATGGGAGGACATAAAGGGGGTTTCAGTGGGAGCTTCATCCTTCCTTTGACTTCACCCATTCATTTTCACTTAGGCACCTTAATCTGCCACTCAGTGGATGATGCCACACTGAATTCCTGTTTAGGTAGAATCTGAAGCCTAGACAGGGTTAGGCCAAGAATTTATCTCATATCAAGCACTTCTAAAATCTGTTTGGAATATGGGGTAAAAACCCCCCATCCCAATCCTTAAGGTGCAATTTCTATTAAAGCTGAATGTTGTGTCAGTTTAGTTTCATTGATAGTGTTTTGTACAGCATTTGCTTTGTGCTCATTTTTAACCTGTTTTGTGTCTGGTTAGTTAAGTGGATTTGAAATACAAAATTAAACAGATGTGTCACTTTTAAAGTAATATAAATATTCTTGAAGAGTGTTGTACCCATTTAACTGTTGGTTGCTTTTAAATTGTAACCAATTTGAGCTGTCGGTGCCAGGTATAGCTTTGGCATTGTCTCTCTGTCATCTAATTGAAAAACCTTTGGATTTTAATTTTTTTTTTAAGAATCCTGAATAAAATATTGGTAGGATCCAGGGTTATTTTGTTTGTCACGAAGACCAAAGCATAAATGTAGCTGCATTTTAGTTTTTATTTGGTTTGTTTATGAAGAGGCAAAGTGCATAGCAACTGCAGCTTTTCAAAAAGTGAGAGTTCTACTGTAGGAAGAAATCTCCTTTAGAACTGCAGATACTTTATCTTTGTTGTTAAATACAGCACTCTATGACCACTCTGGTTCACCTTCTACTGTCTTCAGTCCATCTCTGCTCCTTCTCACTGGTAGCCTCAGGCTTAGGAATGAAGGAGTGGGCTGTGCTGGAGGTAGCAGAGTTGGACCTCCAGGGGGGAAGTGAATTTAGACAGTAAAAACCACTGCTGCATATTCTTTTGGAGAAACTTCTGCCTGCAGCTCTGGAGCTGTGAAAGTGCTGTCAGGACCTGGAAAAGGTGGGAGGAGACTTTGTTTTCTTTCATCTTTTGCACAGGGAAGTTTTTGCTATTGTGCATTCTGTTCTCCTTGATTTTGCTGGCAGAAAAGGAAGCAGGAAAGCCAAGGAATGGCCAGCTGACACTTTTAGGAAGGGGAGAGAGAACCCTTACCTGGCATGGCCCGTGGGTGACAGGGAGAGACACACACAGCAGGTCTTTCTTTCAGCAGTGGGAGGTACGTGTGTGTGCATTGTCAATTGTCCAGGACAGCTGACACTGGGGGGAGGGAGCTTTTGAGGGAACTCCAAGATTTGGATCAGGGCATGTGTACTTCAGTCAAAATGCTTCAGTTCTGGTTAATACCAAGTGACTACAGCAAGCTGGAACATGATTTTTGGATTGGAATATCAATGTAACTTAGGTTGGGTGTTTTTTTGTTACGGCTTCCCCACCTTCCCTAACAGGGCACGTTTTGCTGAGGGATCAATTGGAAAACCTGAAGGAATGTGGATGATGTGAATGATAGGGTTACTACTCTGACCACTTTGGCAGACTCACTGAAGTTATAAAATCTACCCCTTTCACTATGCTTTTATATTTTCTGATTAATGGAATCTTGAATCTTTTTTTAATTATTTGCATAAGGTCACACGAAGTATTAAGCTAAGGCCGTGGAGAATAACTTTGTAAATTCTTACTGCTCTGAAATCTAATTAAAAACCTGCAAACTTTCATCATTCATCATTTTACCATAGGAGTGTATTTCTTATGGAGACAGTCTAATATCCTGCAGCAACTTCATGGCATTAAAAAAAATAATTAATGGACCCTTTTAGGGCAATGTGTGTTGCTACAATGTGGAATAATACTTCAGTGTTGTAAGTGAATGGTGTGCTAGGAAACACTAATCCCTTGTGTATAGTAACAGGAAGTATGAATATTACTTATTAATAATAATGTAAAACACCTTCACGCACATGCTTTTTCCTGGGCATGTCTACCTTTTTGTAAACAACAGCGAATTTTAATTACAGAAAATTGGTGAGAAGCAAGAAGGATTTGTGTAATTAAGACGAGCTGTTTATTTAAAAGTCTTCAGAAGTTGTAGGAGATGGAACTTAGCTGTATGTGAGGGATGAATGTTGTGCAATAATGCCCCTTCATTCCCCTTTCATAATAAATCTCCACAGAGTATTCATCTGAAGGGCTGGATGCCAAAAAGAACAGGTTCGACTTGTCTGTGAGGATTTACACCACAGTAAAATGCACAACTGCTTTTGTAGAGGTCATTGTGAAGGTCACGGAGCCAGTACACACCGCTGAATGGGAGCAGCCTGGAACAATGGTGTGAGAGGTTGGACTGCCTGAAATCACTGTTTAAAACCTCGTCTGAAATGTAGCAGTAAGCTGGAATCCTTAAAACACACAGCTTCAAAGCTTGTAGGCTGTTTTGCAAGACATAAACGGTCTCTTTTTTAGTAGTTTGCATCTCGTACCCTCTGCTGAATGTGGCTCTGAGCTGGGAAAGCAAGAGTGTGCCCATTTCCTGACAATTAACATTGAAATAACTGAGTGTGTCTAATATAAACACCCTCAAACTGTTAATAATTGCCTCTGTCCAGTTTTAAAAAAACCCACAACGATATTGGATTTAATTACCTGAAAGTTGGCACACCTCTTTTTTACAAATAAGGTCTGAGTTTGGCCATACGGTCGCTATGTCTTTAAATAAAAGATGATGATCATTTCAAATGGCAACCGGCCATCAGTGGGGTTTAGTGCAGAGATTAATTAGTAAACTTTGGAATGCGCTACAGCAAATGCAGCTGATTGGCAATAGCATGTGGAGCAGCAACTGGTGGAAAGCTGGTGCTGCTGAGCAGCAGAGGTATTTCCAAAAAGACTTAAGGGTGCTGTGATGTGCTGTGCTTTAAATGGCACTGTGCTGATTGCATCAAACCACCAGTTCTCTGTTTATGCGGTTTGGTAAATGCACAGATTAAAGAAATCTGGTGTGCATTTGGAAAGAAAGCAAGTTTTCGTGTATTGTTTTGATAAGATGAGGTGCACCCCATAAATAAAGTGATGCCCCTGAACATCAGTTTACAGGGATTCTGGTTTGTCTGCAGTGCATTTTACAATTTCTTTTTTACTGGGAAGACAAACATTAAATGCTAAGATAAGAATTATTCTAAAAATACACCAAAGTGAATATGGACAATTCAATGGCTATTGCAGAAAGCTGTTTTTTAGAATTCTGATCCACATTTTAAAATTAAACAGATTTCAAAGTATGTGTGTCTGCATGATTTATAATTGCTTACTCTCTTCCTTTTAAAGTTTTAAATGCATGATTAGAGAAATTTGGAAACTTTGTCTCTAAGTTAGCTTTCTAAAGAGGTTTGATCTATTTGGTATGAATAATGGACCTCATTATGTACAGTCCCTAGTGGGACTATTTTCTCAACTTGTTTGGGCCATGGGATTGGGGCACAGATAATGAACTAAGATGATTTATATAATAAATAACTAAACTTGAGATATTACTTGGAAGCCAGATACACTTCTTAAAATCTATCTTAATAATATTGTATTAGTCTTCTGATGCCCGCCTTCCTTTAGAGAGGGATGGTCAAGCATCCATTTAAATTGGTAAGAAAACTCACACCAACACTGGTAGGTTCTTGCTTTGGAAATGGCTCAGGCATGTGGATTAGCCTGGTAAAATTAATCTGGCTGCACACACCAGGGCTAAAGTCTGCCCTTTTGGGCTCATGATATCACTGAAATTGTCATATGAATTTTTGATACCAACCTGGCAGAGGTGTTTTATCTCATAAGATATGGACCACCCTGGCTTTGACCCAGAAAAGCCTTAAGCATGTGCTCTGAAATGAAGCAAGCATGTATTCCTCTTGGCTTAGCTCTCAACTCTGTGACTTGGTCCTCATTGCAGTTCAGTCCCCAGGGCCCATCTGTGGACCCAGCAATGGCACACGTTGGTGTCTAATAACTGGGTACAACCTGCTCGACTTCTGAGCTGTTGGAATAGTCCATGAAAGGACAAGGAGTGGAGACTGGAGTTGTGAGGGTGCTGGTTGTTCCTCCAGAGGCCTGTTTGTGCAAGCCTCTGCTTCCTAGAGCGTGGTGTTTATTGCCATAGGTAATTGCAGCGCGGCGGATGGGCTCAGTTTACGCCATCAGGTTTAGGCTTGCTTGGCTTTGTTGGACTGGACTTGTAGGCCACGATCCAGGCGAAGTAATCGGAATGCGACTGCTCCTTTGACTTTGTGAGGCTCTTTGTGTGCTCAGAGCTGGGTAGTTTTCTAAGCTGAGTCAGTGTTGCTGAATCTGGGTCTAAGCCCCAGGTAAGCGTATGATAAAATTTTCTGATGGCAAATAAATTTGTTAGCTTGACATGCCTCTAAATAACTCCCATGTGCAAATGTGCACGTGATTGGGGCATTACAGGGTTGTGCAAACATTCTGTGATAGTCTTTGTTTAAAACTGTTTAGCTCATGCCCTGGATTATTTGCATCTGGGTGTATCTGTGTGTACACACAGAAAAGAAACCTCCATGCACACAAAGAGCATCTCATTAAAAACTGCACTATTTGAGCACTGCAATCAGCTAATTACTGAGGGGTGTTTATTTTATTCAAACTGCTGTGTGAATGTACAGTATACACATTCAGTCACATTGCAGAACATTATGAATAATTAGAAGCAAACTGTAGCCCTTTACAGAAGCAAATGTAGGTACATCCTGTGAAGCATTATCCTGGCCAGGCTGCTGGTTTGCTGTGACTCAACTATTGTATGAATTACAGAATGCTCCTTGTAGCACTTCAGGGTTGCCTCATAGTATTGGTCTAAGTCTGAGATAGAAAAGGTTAAACAAAGTCTGAATTTCCTTGACTTGATAGCAAAGTCACTGCAGCTCCCTACTTGTGCTAATGCCCTGGAACAGACTAGTGCAGCTGCTGGAGTAGCTGAGCTGGGGGTTCAGTGATTTTGTAAGGTGAGCTGCTTTAGGCTCTGGCAGGCTTTTGTTCTTTGTAGGTCTCTTGGTCAGTGCTCCCTGTCCTGGCAATAAATGTTTCAGCCAACACAGCAATGGCTGTGAACAGGAGATGGGGGGAAAAAAAAGTTGATGAAGTGTCATTGTTTAACTGTGCTCTGAGATTAATGTGAAACTGAAGGAGAAAACATGGTTTTCTCGGTCAACTACCAATTGATAAAAGTTTATGTCCAGAGCTAGGGCCAAGGTATTTAGGCTGCTGGTGATTTAAAGGGTGATTTAAAATTTGTTTATTAAAGCTTTTTTTAAAGCTTGCCATCTTTTGCTGAAAACATAATTTTCCAGAGAGTTATAAATCTTAAACTTAATTTTCTTTTCCTTGTCAAATATTGGACAATTGAAAACAAACCCCACCCTGGATTATTAATCCAAATGTGCCGTGAAAGCTTCTTGAACAGCCTGCCTTGGCACGCTGAAATTAATGTGGTTATAGTCCAGCTATGGCGGTGGTGGGGAAAATAACCTTCCAAACTGTCAGCACTTGGGAAAGGAAACACAAAAACCTATTATTATTCATATATAGTGTAGAGTTTCTGATTTGCTCCCAATGACTTGAGTGATGCGGTATCAGTTACTGCGATGGCTGTAGCGCCGGGTTTGTGTTTCATGTAATGAAGTGGAGCGGCGATGCAGATGCACGGTAGCCCAGTGTGGCTGGATGGATGGCTTCCAGGTAGATGGACACTGGGGCTGGCCGGCTTAGGAGGCAGTTTGCTGTGGTCAGCCAAAAATCAGCTCTTGCTGGTGAGTCTGGAAGTGTTTGTGTGCGCTGAGTCAGTCTCTTTATATACCGGGGTGACTGTAGCACTGATTAGACTGGAAAGGCTTGGCAAATCCTCGTTGTGTGGGAAGCTCGAGTGCAAAAACTTACCTAATTTTCTTTATTTAAATCAGTATGGTCCTGCTTGAGGCCTTTTGGGAAGCACATCTAAGTGAACGGTGTTTTTGTTAACACGGTGTTCACAATAAAGGGCAGTTTCATTGGAAAAGGGTGTGCTCAGGGTTACCTTCCACAGGCTTCTGCCGTGTTACATGTGGAGGGACTCAATTCTCCTGCATACGCACATCATCTTCCATGGAATCTGTACTTGAAAGATTTAATATCTTAAAATTTGCTTTATGTTCAGCAATTCTTTGAGCTCGCAGACAAGAAAGTGTGGATAACTTCAAATATCCATTTGAAGTCTGATTCTGAGGAATGCTTATGTTGATTTTGACCTTAGAATGTGAAGTTTGATCTCTGTCTCAAAACTGCAGTTTTCTAGCGGAAATGTAAATACAGTCTGAACTTTTTTTAGATACCTTTAAAGTGTGCTCTCTCCTGAAGACAGGGACTTTATTCCAGTGATCCTGTATATTCAAACCGTGGAAACCTTTTACTCTTCATGGGGCCCCAGATTCAGGAGCTGATCTCTAATCAGCAAAGCTCACTTGCATGTGCTTTTGTTCAGAAGACACCGATCTGTGGTGGTTTAGACTTCAATATAACATTTTTGGTAATTGTGAAGCTTCATAGACTAGAGAAGGGTGAAGGCTGCAAGCTGACTGAGATGATTTAGAGTTTTATATAAGCACATAAAGCTGTAAGTTGTCTTGTTGTGTTTGGGTTTGAAAAGCACTTTTTAACTACTTTGACATCTCGCTTTTATTCTTGAACATCTGCTTTAGATTGTTTGCCATAAAAGTGTAAGAATTAATCTTGCCCTCATTTTTGTTATTGCTACCAGAAACCAAACTATTTTTATTACTTCTTGTATAGGGATTTGGACCCTGAACTATTTTCAGCGTTTAGGAGAAAAGGAGTTTGTATTTTATTTTCTTTTCTTCCCGCCTCGTGCACCCTTCCCTCCCCGAACTTACAGGTAAAGTTAATTAGATTGTAGTTTTTAAGTGCACAAAGATTTTCGGCATGGCTTGTAAAACTGTTTAGTGAGCTCTACTGTGCTTTATTTGGTCCAATACTAAGAGTTTTAAGGGGATTCAAATGATCAGCTTATGTTGGTTTGTTTCTTGGAGCAGCAGCTACCCTGAGCCAGGGTAAAGCATTTGCATCATCTGTGGAGAGCCTGGTACATATTTTACTGATTGGAAATAATATGTGAAATGCAAAGAAATGAAGACCTTCCTATATGATTAGTCCTTTGATTAACAAATGTTCTTAATGCTTCTTCTTGGGGCTTCCTTTCTCTGGGATTGCAGCTTGTTTGTGTTGTTTCCCAAGCAGCAGCCAGTGGCCATGACATGGGATGTCGGTGCAATCCCTCATCTCCAGCATGCTGCCTTTGAGCGATGGCTTTCCCTGGCTTGGGTGTTATTTATTAAATGTCTGCTGGTGCAGCTTCATCCAGTACTTGTGCCAGAGCATACGGGAATCTTCCCTTCTACAATGGAAGTGTTGTTTTTAAGGCAAAACTGTCTGTTGTAAGCCTCTAGCAGGAAATACTCAGGCAGCCTCTCCAACTTGCTCGAAATGCGATGTTTGTGCTGCAGTTGCTTTCACAGCAGTCTCCTCTTTCAGAATCCGTGGCAACACTTGCTTCTTTTTATTTGAATACAAGTGTTTTAGCAAAAGGGTTCACAAAGGAACCAGTGAACAAGATAAAACAGATAAATAGGATTTTTCAGGGTCTGAGTGAAATTGCCATGTGAGTTTATCGCATTTTTTGCTGCCAGCTTCTATTTTCTCTGTGATTGTAGATTTTTCATGGCAGGAACCATTCCTTTTTCTATGTGTTAAAGATGCCATAGCTATTTCTGGTTGTGTTTCAGGGAGTTAGGAAGCTGTAGCCACTGAAACCAGGGCAATGCAGCAGGCCATGGTAGCTCGTAGGAGGACTTTTTGCAACTCTCTCAGGATCAGACAAGGCTTACAAATAGGGTTCTTGATCCTGTGAAGTTTTGTGAATCCTGTCCAAAGGACTGATAAAATTCAGGTGCCATGGGAAGTACGTACACAGAACTTGAAAAGCTGTCATGTGTCTGTGATTCAGATTTAAGCATCATTTTGTTATACCTGCTTAAAACCTAGATGGAAACTTGCATGGAAAGAAACTAAACCTCTCTGGAAGGACAAAAGAGTATATTTTGTGCACATTAAAAATGCAGTTTCTTCTGCCCCAGGGAGTATTTTTGTTTAGTTTGAGAGAATTAATGTGCATTTTCAAAGTAGTGCCATGAAGTGTGTGTTATGTTTGCAGTGGGTCCCCTCCTATCCTGGAATATTTGGTTCATGTTTACTTGTGTGCTCTGCATGCAAATGAAAAAAGGCTAGAAATAAACTACTTCCACCTATGTTAAGTAATAACTTCTAAATATATTGCTAACAGGTTTCAGTTTTCATTTAGAATGTTGTGGTAAATACAGCCCACAAATATTGTGAAGATGTATCATGTACTGCTAATGTCTCATACTTTCTTAGTTTTTAAACTTTAGACTTCAGTTTTTCTAAATTCCTTCTTTTTATCTTTTTGCCTGTTTCTAATCATTCACCCTTCCTGTTTTTTATTCTATTCATGCTTTTCCTTTCATCTGCCTTTATTGTCCTTTTCTTAATATTTTATTCTTTTTTTTTGTCTCTGTTGCTATTAAAAACTTCCTTGCTTTCTCTTGCCAGACTATCATCAACCTTTAGCAGTGTCTCCTTAAAATCTAGCTATTCAAGGAATCTCACTTTATTTCTTCCCTTTATCAGGCAGACATAAGCCATACTGAATGTGCTGTTCTGCATCTTTATCAACATTTATCTGGGTCTAGGCTGGATGCTCAGTAAAACAGGGAATATGTCTCTGACTTCCACACACACACACACGAGTTCTCATCTTCTACAGTCTGAGGTCAGCTTTCTGTTTGGCTTTGTTATTTTAAGCAGTATTTCTTTTTAAATCATCCATCAGAGTGTGCATTCCTCAAAAATGGTATTGTGGTTGGGGGGAAGCTGCTTTAGAGGATCCCAGATAGTGGAGTACAGTGATGTATGATTCTTTACGAGCTGCTGTTCTTCCAACACAGCAGCTGGTTTTTACAGGTTCCACTGTTCTCCAGGAAATCCTAGATAATTTTCTTGCATAATAGAGGGATCATAGCAGTGTAACACACAGCTTTACTTCAGCAAAGTAGGTTGATCTGTGCAGAGACTCAGGCAGTTGGTGCTGGTTGGTGAGCGATGCCTTGTGCTCTGACCTCTGCTGCTGTCTGTCCCTCTCTCAGTGTTCTGCCTCATGCCACGCAAAGTGGCATTTGTCATTTATTTCTGCTTCATGTCCCTTGAAAAATTAGGCCCTTAATGTGTGTATTTAAAACAATGTTATATTAAAGCCTTAAATCCTGTAATTAGACTGGCTATTGTTGATTGTTGATACTGTGCTTTGTTGATAGCCAAACCAAAATGACCAAGGCTCCAGAAGTCTGATGGTAGAGATGCAGCAAAAGTTTGTTTAGTTCTGCTTAATGCTGTATTACCAACATAGCACGCTGAGGACTGGTGAAACAAACCAAACAGAACATGGACTTGAAGTCACCTGTAATAAAATGTTTCTCTGAAAATGGGAAGAACCTGTGGCTGTACCCTGAGAAGGGTAGTGGTGAGCCCTGTGAAAGCCACTGTAGGAAAAAAAATGTGTGAGCTGATAATGAGGTTTTCAAATGTAACTGGCGTTCCCAGGGTGTCCAAATGCCTCCCAGCAGCCAGCTCGTGGCATGGCTCTTCAGTGGAGCTGAAAGTGGCTGAACAGGCACCATGTGCAGGGTGGAGGCCCTGGGGACAGAGCAAAAGGAACAGAAGCACTTGAGCCACATTCGGCACAGTGGCGTGCACAGAAGTGAGTAAGTGCTTAGGAGCTGAGACAGAGTTGGGAGCAAGATTGAGAAACCAGTGCAGAAAACCAGGAGTGTGACCTGTGGGCTAATTAGTGACATGAAAATGATGTTGTATTTTAATTCTTCATTCCCTGAAATAATACTGACTTGTGTACTGGGCTATCCTTTGAACAGTGGTGGGGATTTTGAGGAAAGCTTGGCAGTTCCTGCCGGAGCTCTGGGGTCTCCGCTGAAAACATGAGAGTGACTTGTTGCAGCAAACATCCAGACTATGCCCTGAATCCTGCTTGGGCTTCAGAGGCAGTGCTGGAGAGGACAGTCCCAGGCAGGCGCTGCGATCCAGGGGCATGAGGAAAGGGCACCAGGCTTTTCTGTGAAGAGAGTAGGCACTAAATCCTGCTCTGGCTCTGACCCAGCAGAACTGTATTTCGGCTTGTTAGATGGACACAGGCTTTCTTCTGGGAGATTAGAGAAATGGGGCTTTTTGGCAGGAGCTTAAAGATAAGTCTGGTCAGGTAATTACTTATGTCAAAAAGTTGTGAAGGAAAATTTTGGAGGCAAGCAGAACTGATGGTGCGATTTAACCCATGTTACTCTGTGGTTAATTTCCCAGGTACCTGTTTGTGTAACAGATCACATAATATCTGACTGTCTTTGTTAATAGCTTCTTCAGTGTTGTTGATCTCTTGGCTTATTCTGTCATTCCTAAAGAAAGCACATCTTTTAAATCTGTTTTGGCATTTGAAAATCAAATTAAGTTACTGTGGAGGGAAAAAAAAAAGGTCTAAATTTAGTGAGATTGTTATTAGGCATCTGAAATCATCTACCACCCAGAGAAGGAGGGGGGGACAGTCTTGTGTCTCTGATCTTGCTATTTGTGGTCAGATTTTGGTTTTGAGATCAACAGAAAGTCTTAATGTTGGTTCTGTTGCTTTTTGTCAGATCATTTGTTCTCTTTCAGTTTCACTTCTGAGATATCCTCATAGCACTTCTCATAATCAAGTAAATAAATTAGATTTATTGTTGATTTTTCAAGAGCAGAAGAGAGAACAGTTGGTTTCAGATGTTTAAGTCTTTGAAAAAGCCTCAATGTCACAGGAATTTTAGGCCAAGGAATAGAATTATACATTTTAGTTTGACATACTTTGTGTTTATTTTAAAAGGCTATGGAAGACAGAGAGGGTAAAGGTTAAAATAATATTAACTGAGCCCTCCAAATCTATCAGTTTCATTCTCCTTTTCCTGAATATTACTGTAGTCAAAGTACTTAATCAGAATCAGAAAGCCACATTAGCATTGCTGACATGGATTTGTCAATAGTGAATTGAGAGAGTGGAAACTGGAGGGGGAAAATAAATTCACAACAACCCAGCTTCTGGCTCACACCACATTGCCGAAGCTATTTGCATTAATATCTGTAAGAAACTGTGTTAACATGAAGTCTTTCCAAAACCTGAATTCTGTTGCAAGCTTAACAGTAAAATAGTTTCCTAAGACTGCTTATACTGAAAAATTCAAGGAATTTATAGTTTTATTTTAATGTTCACTTGAAAGCATTTGGATAATTGCACGCTCAGATGATGGTGTGTTTAAAAGGGTTTTTGTTAACCTCTCTGTCCTGCTATGTGCAATGGAAGCAGTGCTGGGGATGTGTTTTAGCAGCATCATGTCCTGGCCTCCCACAGCCCTTGGTTCCTCCTCATCTCCTTTTGCCAGGCTCAGGAGAGTGACCTGACAGTGCAAAGGGTTAAATGAAAATAACATTGCTGCAAACTGACTTAATGAGACGTAGTGCAAATGTTGCTATTTCTGTTCTCTGACGTGTGCTGTGGAAGTGGGGTGATAGCAGAACTGAGTAAGTTCTTAAGCAGAGAGAAATTTAAAAAGCAAGAAGATTGGCTCCAGCAGCTAGTCCAGCTGCTGCTAGTACAGAAACTTGCCTTGTCTGGACAAGTTTTACTGACCCCAGTCTCTGGCTTCTGTCTCTTGCCTGGGGATGTTTTTGTGGCATAGCTGTTCCTCCTCTTTCCCCTACTAGTGCATTTTTGGTGTCAGTCTCCTTTCTCCTCCTCCTCGGCAATTGAAAGATTTCTGGGAAGGCTGTCAGTTGTTTCTTTTTGCTGCCTAGGGAAGGAGGTGAAGGAGGGCAATATCATTTTGGAGAGAGGGCTGGATGGGCAGAAGTGTGAACGCTGCAACTTGGGCTGATATTTCTGTACTCTGTGCTAAAATAACCTCCTTCTGCTAGCAGGCAAATACTGATGTACCTGGCATCTGCCAAGAGTCCCTCCCCAAACCTGTGTGAAAGGTGCACTGATACACTGTAATTTTGATGTTCTAATAGCCATGATTCTTCCTGAAATAGTGTTGTTTTTGTTTAAAGTAAGCTCCTCGTTACTGCAAGGGCAGTTCTTTGTATGCAATCCATGGCTTTTCTTTTATTAATGCCATGTTGTATCACAATCTGAAACCAAAACTGGCCAGTGCTTTTGTTTCTTTTTCAGCTGAGAGTTGTCTCAAACCGTGTATCAGCCAGTCAGTTTTGCTTCTAATACAAAGACATTATTCAACCCCCCTCCCAGTTTAATCCTGTATGTCTCTCATCTGAACCCATACAGCACATGAATAGAATGTCAGTTGCTCAGAAATCCATTGCTGTGCAGGCTTTTATATAAACAAAGTCCTAAGGATAAGCAAATGCCTTCCTTCTAATTAGCAGCATGTTTTGTGGTTCCATACATTCCAATATGTAATAGACAGCTCCGGTGCCTAAAATAATCCCAGGGAAAACACTCGTATGCCATGAAGATTGGGGTGGGAGGGAGAGGAGGCAGGAAAAAGTGTTGTTGTCTGTGTTCTTGGAAGCCTTTTCTGTCTTCATTTGGATGCTGTCAGCTTTTTTTACACAAACATTACAGCATCCAAGGGGAATTAGAAATACTTACCCATGACCACATCAGATTTTAGGTTTGTCAGGAGAAAGCAATGCAGAAGCAGGACCTTGGTCCCACTGCTTTCATTTTGGTTTCAGCGTGCTGATAAATGCCTCCTAAGGCTGGAAAGAGGTAAGGCTGACTGTCTAGGTGGAATACAGGAAATTTAAAAGTCTTGCCTCATAGATTAGAAATGGGTTTTGGATCTGTAAAAGTGCTGTGTAAGTCTGAAGTAACAGTTACTGTCTGTTGTGGTGTCTCTAAAGTTACACAGCAGCTTCCCTTTTATACCAGTCTGTTATGAAGTGGTCAGGGACCACTTGGGACAGAGAGACAAAAGTGGGATGCTTCTGGTCAAATGGCTTTTAACTGAGATAATAGGGGTCAAATTGAGCCTTTTAACTTCAACAAGGTTTTTTTGTGAGTCAGCTTATCCCAACATCTGTGGAAATAGGAAAGGCAGTGGTTTTGGTTTGCATCCCAGCCTTTTGCACCAGTCTGTGCCATACCCAGTTCTGGGACCTCACCTGTGCAGGGCTAAACAGTTTGGAAGTCTGTGAGTCCAGGAGCCTAAAGGCCAGACAGCTATAGGGCAGGAACAACAGCTGATCATGGGGCTTTTTACCCATTGCTAAGTGGAATGTAATCCACATTGCCAAAGCCCATCAGCTAAAGTTGTGATTTTGGGAAACAAAAACAAATGAGCTGTCTCATCCAGCTGCATAATCTCCTTGAGGTGCAGATCTGCTGGCTGCACACAAACTAGTGCAGTCATTTTGCCATGCAAAAGTACATCCTGGTTCCTAGTAGTTGCACCTTGGCCCACGAGGGAGGTGAGAAGGACATAGGAGAGAGTCAATCTGATGAACTAGAAATGAATTGCCAGTATTTAATGGTGAAGGTAATTAACTATTGCAACAACTTACCTAGGGGATGTGCCCTGGACCTTTATGATCTGAAATCTGTGAGTCTAGATTGGATGCCTTTCAAAAGAACCTGTTTTGGCTGAACTGCCAGTTTTTGGGCTTCATACAGGAACACAAAATGTCCTGGCCTCTGCTAGACATGAGGTCAGACCAGCTCAAGGGTGGATGATTTCTCTAATGCAGCTCCTCTTCCGACTTCCTGCTGCTCTCCAGGCCACCACAGTGAGTTGGTGATGCAATTCCACACCTCACAGAGAGGTCCTTCCCCATGACCCCTGTGCCCTCCATACCCCTGGTGTGCAGACCAGTCAGCCTTCCCACCATTTGTGGGCAGCTCCCTTAGTTCAGTCGTCTGGGAGATAATGACCATCGTGATCCCCTGTGACCTCAGGCACCTTGGGAACCCCACAAAGAGGGGAAGACAAATAAAACATTTTCATCCCATCCTTTCAGGAGCTCCCAGAGGTGGACATCTGTAGCAGCATAAATGATGGTGGGGAAGGAGGCCAGTGGTGAGCCCAGTCCATGTGTTGGGAGCCTTCCCAGTGGCTCTTGGCCAATGCTGGCAGAAGTTGCTCTCATTAACAAAGTGTCAGGAAGGCACCAGTGGCAACTCTGCTGGCAGTGAGCAGCTGTTCTGGTGGTGTCCTCAAGGGATGGGGCGCATGCAATATGAGATTCTTCTGTTTTCCACACAGAAGTAATTTCCTGAAATACTTACCATGGTCTTGATCTTTGACCAAAACTGAAATTTCCTTTCTATGGCTGGAACAAAATTTGGGTTTGGAAAGAGTGAGACTCTTCACTCACCAGATGAGGTTGTACACATGTGAAACATTGGTATGACTTTCCATTTGGTTTGGTTAGAGACAAAGATGCTGCTAAAAATTCAAATCTAAGAGTCTTATTTAAGCATTGGCCTTTTGCAATTGGTGTAAGAGGCCCACATAGATGTAGTTACAGAGTATTATATTTTAATAAACTTGAATAGATTTTAAATTGACAACTTCTAGGAAAATAGAAACCCCTGCATTTATGTCCTTAAATATCATGAAGTTGGGTTAAAGCTGAATTTTCAACCTTTCTTTTCCTACTTTTTAAAAATGTGTGGTAACCTTCTTTTAAAGTTGCAGCAATAGTTTGTAGCACATAAATAAATGTGCTGACCATGAGAGTTGGAGTGGCGCATGGCTGACTGGAGAACTTCCTTCACATCTCATCTCCAGGAGACTGTCCCCATTGCAGTGTTAGCAGCAGCCTCTCCAGTACCCCAGGCAGTGCAGAAAAAGCCTAAAACTATCTGTTTTCGTCACACACGCAGGGGGCTGTTTCAATGGAAAACTTGAGCCACTGATATTTCCGTAGAGATCGGCTTAGATCCATGATAACACTTCTCAAGGACTTACGTCTTCAGTTTTCTTAGCTATTTTCTGCAACTCCCTAAACAAAAATATCTCTGCTCCGAATTCAGAAAGGTCACTGTCTTCAACCACAAATTTAATTAGCAGCTTTCCCCTTCTACAGACTTTTTTGTTTTCCTCTTTAGTTAATTTTAACCCAGTGTCCCACATTAGGAGCCTGTATTTTCCACTTGAGGGAGTAGATGCTCACAGGATTGGCCCCAGGGAAGCTCAGCTCAGTAAGTGATCACCAGTGGGAGCCAGGGTTATACATGGCATTACACCGTGGAAAGCTTCCCATCTCCTGTTTCAGACAAAATGTCTACAAAAACAATACTACTACTTTGCTAAATTCCTGCATTCTGCAGATGGGAAGCTCAATTTCTACAGGGAAAGTCAGGCTGTTTTGGGGCAGCTCACGATGCTCTGTCTTTTTGCTGCTGCTGCTAATTTTTGTGAGCACCATAGAATACAGTAGAAAATTGAAACTGTGTGAAAGATCAGCAAATCAGTGTAGAATGTCACGCAGCAACATCTGTTAACTTTGGCTCTATCTCATATCCTCCTGACCTCCTCCTTCCCAGCCACAAGTCTCCTGTTTTGTGAGAGCTCCGAGTGATAGGGACGTGGAGGGGAGGGGTGTGGAAATGTCTCGCTATTTCTCAGTGGTCTGAAGGGCTTGCAAAAGTACCATCTGGAATGAAAGCTTAATGTTTGTGTGTTTCTGTATTTCTAGTTATGAAACAAATGGGAATTTGCTGAATGAATTAATTGTATTGCTCTGTAAAAGTCTATCTTGAGAGCCATTATATGTGGGAGCTTACGAAGCCTGTGGAGAGAAAGGAAAGTGGCTTCCCTTTGTAATTAGGGCTTTCAGGAAATCATTGATTACAGAATCAAGTAGGGTTGCTCAGAGACATTTGTTTGATAGTACTTCAGATAAATGAAATTTGTGCCTAATAATAATTTTGCTAGTGACACTGGAAGCAGCTGTACTCTCTAATGGTAAACTTGCCCTGAATAAAGCTTCCCCCCTTCCTCTTGTCCAAACAATTATAGCTAATGAAACATCACTTCCAATCTGTAGGTCCCGGTAAAAAATGTAAATCATGGAGCGATAGAGTGAACAGTATGTTCTTAATGGGATGGTGTTTGTCTGGACTGCATATAAAAAAAGTCAAAAACAAAACCTTGACCCAGTATGTAGACATTTTTAACTTTTTTTTTTTTTTCCAACAGGGTCAGCATATTTCATTAGCTCCCATTCAAAAGTTAGAGGAAACTTTGTATGAATATCAGCCTCTGCAAGTGGAGACATATGGACCACAAGTTCCAGAGCCTGAAATGCTGGGAAGGCTGGGGTGAGTAAATCAGCACATTTTAATTCCCATTTCATGGCATTATAGCTGGGATTGTTACCATCTTCAGATTGCCAGGGATCTTTTTTTTTTTCTTTCTTTTTTTTTTTTTGAGGATCTTAACAAAATATTAGACTTCCTGCCCAACCAACATTTTGTTTGGGTGGATAAGCTGAAATTTTTGGTCCTCTTGCCTTTATAGATCTATTGAGAGCTGGACTGGATTGCATTAGTGTTTTTAAGGTTGTCCTTGGCAGTCGTAGTGAAGTAGCTGTTCATTTTCAGTTGCACGGTATTAAAAAATAAATAAATAAAAATCTGGGGCTTAATTTACCCAGCTGTAAGCCAGTAAAAATATTAAAGTTGGGCTGTTTGCCATGGAAAAGGGTAGATTTACTTGTCGGCTGCTGTCTACAGTCAAACCGTGTTTGTGAGAAATGAAGCACAGAGCTTAACTTTGTCAAAAAATATAATGCAGGGCTGGTCCAGCAGCTTGGCAGCATCGTGGTGTGCAGCCATGTTTGGAAGGGAGTTTGGAAGCCTTCTGTGCCTGGGTAAGGGAGGTTAGGAAGTCCAAAAGTGATGTGTTTCCTCTCTAGAGAGATGTTCATAGCTGAAATGCCACCTGAAAACGTGTAGCTACTGGGGTAGTGTCACCCAGCTCATCATGGCCTGACTCTCAAGGTCATCAGCACTTCCAGTGCCTGGAAAACTGCGTGGCAGGACAAATGTGCAGGCTGGCAAGGCAAGAAAGAGTTTAAAAAATAACAGTTTACATTTGGCTGTGCAATCTGGGAAAACTGAAGCCACAAAGTACTGAACAAAGTTGAGGCAATTTAGTGTTCAGTTTCAGAGACCACTGAAATCCAAACAGGAATCCCATCTAGTTCACTGGCATGGGAGAAGTTGTATCTCATCCAGGAAATGGCAGAGGTAGATAGACTAAGTTTAAGATAAATAAACAACCTAATGGTGCTTCAGAAAACTGAAGGCTGTCTGGAGTTGAGGCTGTCTCCATTTTTACTGTTTCTGCGTCCTCCTGATGCCTGTAATTTTTATTATCTGGTATCAAGCTTCTGCAACCAAGTATTAATTAGCAGCTTAAACTTGGGCAGAGCCTGGTTCAGCCTTCGCCACCTGTTTGGATGGAGCACAGCTGTGAGGGACCTCCAGTGTGAGGGGAGCTCGGAGGCCCCCTCAGCCTCGTCACAAACAAGAAAAAGGTGACCTGTGCAGGGACGATTCCCTTTGCCTGTGCTCCGTGAATGCTGGTGTCCAAATCCATCAGGAACACTGTCATCTATGTCCATTGCCTTTAATGGCACTGCTTCTGGGGCAGCCCAACACTTGGCAGAACAAAATCCTTTAAATCCTGCAGTTGCGTTGCAGAGTCCATGTGGGAGCGTGTTCAGAGGAGGGTTTGCAAACAATGCCACAGTCTTTTCTTGGAGACGCTTTAAAATGTGTCATTTTCCTCCTGCGAGCAGGAACAGCCAGGCTTGTTGGGCTTGGCTCTGGAGGTGATGAAAGAGCTGAGGGGTGCAGGGTGGCTGCGGCAGCAAGGGGAGGCTCACGGGTGGGTGGCTGGGTGGGTTGGTGGTGCCCACCAGAAGAGTCCCGAGGCTGTTTGCCATTCCAAAACAAATACGTCGTTGCTGTGGGTTCCCAGCCAGTACAGCTCTAACCCTATTCCATGGGGTGTCTGAAATACCTTAAACCGTGCAGGGCTGTTGGTTTATATATTTGTGTTTCTGTGTTTATATGAACTCATGCGCATTTCCTGTTGATGATGAATGCTTAACTAATGTGCCTCTGTCCCTGCTTTGGGGCTTTTCAGGCAGCTGCATACAGCTGCTTGGGTGAGGCAGAAGAGCTGGGCACAATGTAAACCTCTCCAGCTAAAGATTTTTAGTTTCCTATTCATTTGCACTTATAAAAGGCCAGGCTGGACGGGGCTGTGAGCCACTTGGCCTCGTGGGTGGCATCCCTACCCATAGCAGAGGGGTTGGAACTAGATGGTCTTTAAGGTCCCTTCCAACCCAAACCATTCTATGATTCTAAATGTATTTAATTTTTTCTTTTTTTTTTTTTTTTAAATTTTAGTTTCCCCCTCTTTTCATTTCCCTGTTAATAACTTTGCAGTCTGGCTATTTATTGCTGCTAAATAGTTCCCTCAGGCTGTTACCTGAGTTTCTGGAGCCAGAATTATTGCAAAGACACTGTCAACATGGTGACTTTGAATTCACTTCAGGTAGCAAAATTTATTGACTTTCTTTTTTTAATAAAGTTTTTTATCTTCAAAACACTCAGTAGAATGAGTTTTTTGAATATTCCTTAGCCTCTTACCTTCTGCAAGACTTGCTCTAGGTTTCAGAATTTTTTTCTTAGTGAATTGCTGTGATGAAGGACACAGCTGGCAAGAAGGTTTTAGCAAAGAGCAAGAAAAAGGGTAAATCCTTAAGGGACCATGTAGAACATTTGTAAGGAATCTTTTATAATTTTTAAAAAATGCTTTTTAAGATGACTTGTATTATTTGCTTATTAGGCTTTTCAAAAAACTTCATGAGCTGACCGTAAACTTGATTTTGCATTTTTCCACTGCTCTTCTGTGCAGAGTTTGCATATTTTGCAAAAAAGGAAATTTATGTTCAAATTGTTCTTACAAATTTGTTTTCAATTTCCCCCAGGGATGTAAATTTTCTTTTTTTTCTTAAGTACTGCAGAAAAGCGTTAACATCCTTAATCACTTTTTTGTTAGGGTATTGGAAATATGAGAATAATGAAGATTTAGATTTTTTTTTCCCCCCAACACAAATGATTGGTATAGTGTGTAGGGGGTTGTGTCCTTCAGCCCTTCATAAAGGTCACTTTGGTTGTTCAGACTCGAGGACCAGCTCATGCCTGTCTCAGCTGTCAGATGGAAACGTGACTTGGAAAAAGGGAGAGGATGTGTGAGAGCATCTCCCAAACATGTGATGCTGCCCTTGGAGAAAAGTGGGGTCTTGGATCACTCTAACATGCCCATCCTGGGGCCAGCTTCTGCAGCTGCCTGTCCCTCCACGATGACTAACAGCCCTGGGTCTGTGTGCCTTTGTCACTGCTCTAAATTACTGAAGAGTTCAGGGACGTGCGTTGGGAAGCAGTTGGTTTCTGCACGGAGCTGAGGGCAACCTATTGATGTGTTTGGAGAGAGAGATCCCTATCTTGTCAAGGGCTCAACTGGCATTTCTGCTGTCACCACAGACTTTTAGTTTGGGGTAGTTTGACTGAGGTGGGAAGAGTCACCTTTTGGTTCAAATTGGTGCAAATCTGTTAGATTGCCTTTTGGGGAGCAGAGGTGTGTGGCTGCAAGAGAACATAAGGAACACCCGGATGCTTGGGCACTTGCTGCCATTGCTTTTCTTAAATGAGCAAAAAAGGCCTGTCTCTCTTTATTTATTTTTTTTTTCTTCCGGGTGTTTTAGCTGAGCATGCTGAATTTGTGTGGTTGGAGGTCTGCATTTTTCTTACTGGAAAACAAAAGAAATGAAAAATATACCAAAGTGACATGCCAAGTAGCGAAAGAATAACCTGGGATGGGGATGGAAAGTGGTGTTTTGCATTAAAAATGTATGTTTGATATGTAGTTTTGATTCTAAAGAAAAAACAAAACAAAACAAAAACCCTGAGGATCCAAATGATGTGGTTTTTTGGGGGTCCTGAAGAATGTAAAGACATTCTTGGCAGTAATTGTAAGTCTGTCTGTCTAACAGGAGCGGCCACACAGCGGCCACAGAGTTTTACAGCTGTGAAGAGCCATACACAAGCTACTTAAAAACTGACTATAAATTGAAAATCTGCTTATGTGATTACATTTTGGGTAAAGATATGTGAACTTCATGACTCAAAATTTAGAAAAAGTCTCTTGTAATCCAAAGTGGATCATACTCAACACAGTGCCACTCATATCCGCACCATTCTCATAAATTGAGGTAATTTACAAGTCAGGTTAAAAATTTGTCGTTGCAGCAGACCTTGTAATCAAGTCGAGCCTGGGCTGCTTAAAATAAAATTGTGTTTGCCTACTTAGCTTTGGAGAGATACAACCCCAACATATATATGTGTATATAAAAAATCAGGTTTGCTCCAGAGATCCTTTCTTTAGGGAAAAATGTGACTTCCCTTTGATCTATCAACTTTTTTTATCTATAACCACGTTGTTAGGAGCACCCCAGTTAGTGTTTTGTTTGAATAAGATGCACAAAATGAAGTTTAATAGTGAACACTAATCTAATGAGGATAGGTAATAAACTTTGATAAATTAAAAGCTAAATCTAAACAGAATGTCATTTTAAGAGTTGAGGGGGTAAGTACTGAAGCAGAGTGGGAGTGCTGTGAAAATCTGTACATACAATGAACATTTTTTAGCCCACTGTGATTTTTCTTGTGAACAACTGGATTGATTAATTCCTTTTTTTCTAGTGTAGGACAGCTCAGGCATTTTAAATTTCACATTAAGATGAGGTTGGGTTTCATATCTGTTAGAGCTTTGTTAGTGTTTAATTTTTAACCTTCACTTTAAGTGGAAAATTTCTGCATATTTCTTTGTTGTACAGTGTTGTAGTGTAATTTGAAACACATGTAGAGTTCTGGCACTTAATCTAGAAATGACTCGTGTAACTTCTTTGCTGTCAGTCATTGTGATTTTTTTTTTTTTTAAAGTGAGGCAATAGTCAGGATGGTCTCCAAACTATTCTTACAGCATAGCTGAGCTGGTCTTTGGCTGGATTAGCTTCTGCTAGAACCCTGTCAGTGTCTGTGTAGGGTTCAAGACAGTGAAATAACTGAGAATTGATTTTGAATGGGTGACAGGACCGCTGGGTTTTAAAAGTCATAGCAGGTGATTTTTCACATCTGCTCTGTCACTGGGGTATGCAGATATTTCTTGAATCTTGGAGAAGGAGAAAAGCCACAAATGAAGGGTTGATTTGATCTGCTTTGGCCCATTGGTTTTGAACACTGAATTCATTCTGCTCCTTTTAGTGGAATCTAGTCTCTCAATAAGCTCAGTAGTCAGAGTCAAAAGATTGAGTAAGAGCAAGAAAAGCTTGTCTTGCTTTGGAGGGCACATAGAGGGCTACCAAGAATTCCTTGCAGGAATTCTCTTGGCTACCAAGGCATATGGTCTGAATTTCCCAGAGTCTCCTGTTGCAGGGCCTGATCCTCAGCAGAGAGATTTCTGTCTGCTGCAAAGTGTTTTGCATCGGGTACCTAATGAATGAGAATTGGCAGGTAAGGAGTGATTATTGCTTTAAAGACTCAGCTACATTTCCATACAGCCTTTTACTTTTTGTTCATTTTATCAGGAATAATTGGATAGAAACCTGTGAATGGCAAAACAAGTACTGTGTGGGTGCCCTTTTTTGGAATAGTGAATATGGCCAAGTGTGCTGTCTCTTTCAAGACACGAGGGAGCAAGGCAACAGAACTGCCTGTAAACCATCTTAATCTGGTTTGATATAGAAACTGTCTGGTATTGCTTTAGCCTTCCACAGAAATCCTACAGGCTTTATTTTAGGATTTTGGAAGGACGCAAATTTAATATAGGGGAGGTAGATTAGCACCAATTTTTCCAGCTGAATGGAAATCAAGGAGTGCAGCCTTCAGTAAGTCTGAAATCTTACTGTTTAAGAAATCAGCTTTCTGGCAAAAAAGTCTATGAACGTTTCAAACGACACCCTGTAGAATATGGTGTTTTGCATGGAGCTCTTCTGTCAAGGTCATTAGCAATTGAATATATTAAAAGTGGACTGCTTATGAAATGGAGAGTTTTGCTTCCTGCCCGCCCACCTGTGGGTATAGTGTGGATTCTGTAACTGTAAAAGGTCTCAGGAGGGTTATAAAAGCAGAGAATATGGAAAATATATAAAGAAACAAAGAAGGAAGCCTGCATATACCACGCAATTTCTTATATGTAAAGCTGGCTGTAGCTGTGCGTGTACCACTAAATTAACCTCAAAAGCTGGCTGTGACAGCAGAATGTCCATGGTGATTGTTTCTGTTGGCGTTTGGCTTCAAAATTAACTCATCGATCTAACACGAGTCTCTGTGCTCAGAATACCGGTCTGGTAATGTTTTTTCACTTTTTCGTGCAATCATGGAAAAAATATGTTTCTGCTCGGAGCAGTTGTCAAACAAGCTTCTTTCATCGACAATCAGACACAGGGCAGCTGAGTAAGGCTGTTTAGTCTAGAATAAATACTCGGGAGATTACAAGGTCGCTGTAGGAAATGTAATTATACCACTTATTCCAGAATAGTCTTTCTGTAGTGTGGGCTTGTTGAATACTAAATCATACATTTATTAAAATACTTACAATATGAAGAGGAAAAAGAGTTTCAGAGCCTTAATGGAATGGAGATTTGACTGCAAACTGTGCTATGGGATCAAGCAGTAAATATTTAAAATGTCTTCAAAAAATCAGGATGGTAATATTGGCTTTATTGTTGAGAATTTGTAGGAGGCAAACCCTGAGCTGTCACTGCAGGTGTGGAGGCAGTGCTGCTAAGGGGGCAGCTGAAAGGTGTCAGGCAAAGCTGTCTGCTGATGGATTATAATGTGTCAGGAGGCATCCAGCAATTGTGTGGGCCAAATGCCCTATTTTCTGTGGTCTTTTTGTCTCAGCAAATCAAAGCCTTGTTACTACCAGCCACTTGAGAAGACCTGATTGTCTGTGACAGTTCTTATCTGTTATTGAAAGCCCTTCTTTGCGTTCATCCTTCCTTCTATCCCCTGCATTGATACTGCTATTGATGTCTGGTTCTCTTGTGACGTTATATGTCCGCAGACTTTCCTCCTTAGCTGCTGTATTTTGGTAGAAGTTCACTTCAGGACTTCTGTTGCATCTCTGAAATTATGTGGTAAATTTGAGATCAGTGGTTTTTGTGCTGAGTTATTTTCTTTTTCGCTACATTTTTCCTTCTTTGCTTTTCCCGCCCTCCATCAGGTTGCCCTTTTTGAGTCTCTCTCTGGCTCCTCAGCCAGATGGACAATTGCATTGGGAACTGTGTGGTTGCCACAAGAAAAACAATACATTTTGCACATGTAGGAGAGATCTGTCCTGGTTATCTCTCATTTCAACAACAGCAGGGCCTCAGTGTCCTCCAGCTTTTGTAGTTCTTCCTGGGACAGAACTCCCAAATGCTTTCTTTAAGCCCAGTGTTAGAGTACAGAGGCAGGAACACCTTAGTCATTGGGGGCAAAGTCTGTCTGATGGAGAATGTGGGATCTCATGGAAACTCCTTCTCTTCATCAACATCTGGGCATCGTCCCTGCTCTGTGCCTGGCTGTCAGGAGAGATGGCACGACAAGGACTTGCTCTGGGGCGGTCTAAGAAAACCTTGGCACGTTCACCCGAAGGGTCTGTTTGGATGCACTAATCTTGAACTACTTAGTCTCAGATGTAGTTGAAGTAGAAAGGTGACGAGCATCCTTTTTGAATTTTCCTTCTGAAGCATTTGTAAAAATTCGTTGCAATGAAAATTTGTAAAGGAAGTGTGGAACGAAGGAGAGAGAGGCTTTCGGAGCCCTTCAACACTGTTGTTTTAACAAGGGGGGGTTATGTAAAATGCAAATATTTAGCCAGAGACAGCCAGCAAAATAGACTCTTCAAGAGGAAAATAAAGCCAGAAATGATGCATCATCTTGACTCTGACACTGATAAATACAGTTGTAAAGCAGCCTTCTGAATGAAAACTTCGTTCAGGTATCAAATGGCAAAAAGGTAAATTATGACTTTCCTTAAATGGCAGAGGGAAGCATGGGGTGGGGGGTATTGCTTGAAGCTTTCTGCAGCTTTTGTAGCAGTAGTTTGTGATTCTTTAACCCCCTTCAGATGGTTTTGCTGAAGGACTCTATAATGTTTAAAGCTTCTCCGAAGAGTGCTTAGTGGTAGGAGGGAGTGATCTCTTCCTGAAGGAGCATGTCACTTGCCAAAGTCAGTAATTCCACTGATTCATCCTATGTATGAACTGCTCTCACTCCTGATAGTGATGGATGACAAGATTTTTAAGGGTTGGGCTGGTAGTCTCTGTTTTCTTGTTTTGATACTGACCCTGTGGTCCCTCAGATTCGATCACACTGGAGGGAAAAGTGGAACCAGAGAATGTTTCTTAAGAGTTAATGGTATCCCATCACAGGTGTGTTCATGTCTTTATTTTTCCCATTTTCCTTAAAGAAAAGAAACCACCTCCAAGTGTTCCACAGCCGTAAGAATTGGAGTTTCTGGCTCCTTCCATTCCAGCAGTTTGTGCATCTGTCCCTGATGGCTGTCACGCTTGGTGGAACAGCAGAGATTTTAGGGGGAACTCAGACCAGAGCTGCTGCCTGGAAAGGAGTGGTTGGATATGGAGGGGGAACCCTAAAAGTACCTTGACTGAAGCTCTTTGGATCTTTGAAATTGGAAGATATCCAAGGACAGGTTAAAGGTTATTATCTCAGGTGCCTTTTGTAGTTAGAGACTCATCTGTGTTGGGTCAAGGGGGAAAAAAATATAATATGTGTTTCCTATCATGCATCATAGCTGTTTCTGAATTTTTTTTTTTATGGTGCTGCTTACAGGGATATGAGGAAAGTACCCACAATTAAAATGGTTGGCTGGAGATAATGTACACACACTTAGGAACCAATTTCATGGCTTTGGTTTTAAAGCCTTGCTAGGAGTTAGTTGAAAACTGTTCTAGGTAAACAAGACATGTAGTGCCAGGCTTCCAGAAAGAATTAAGTTGTTCATTTCTCCCTCTTCCACACTGAAGCATTTAAGTTAGGCTGTGTTTCTAATAGCAAAGCAGAGGTTTGAACATAATGGGACTTCACAGCTGAACTATTGCTTAGGATTGAAGGTAATGCCACCATATTTTTGTTTCTTTAACTGGTATTAAATGTAAAAACATAAATCCTTTTCAGTGGGAGAGGAGAAGGGGAGATGGTTTTCATTTGGCATAATTTCCTGTGAGACGTGGTTCTAAACAAGGCCCATATTTACGCAAGACAATACAGTTTTACATGTACTGGTATATCCAGCACGTTTTAAAATTGTTTAGCCAGCCCCGGGTATTAAATACTTTCACAATAAATGTGTTTAATAAAAGTAGATGAAGTTTGAAATAATTTTTTAATAATTTTACAGTAGAAACACCAGTTAAATCAACCCCACTGCAGTAATAAATGTCACAAAAACAATTAATTATAGTTGCTTGCCACTGCAAAATCAATTGTGTAACTGTTCTTCTAAAACTGACTTTTACATTACTAAATCCTAAACACTACACTTCTGTAACTTGTCAGAATCAGGTTTTGGTTAATAGATATTTTCAGTGATGTAATGGGAACTTCTGGCATGGAGTCAGAATATAATGGACTGTGATTAATGTTTTAATAAGCACTTTTCTTCTACTTATGATGCAGCAGTGAAATGGTTTCCTGCTTAGATTGATAGAAAAGCAGGTGTGCATACATACTTTTTTCTTTCAATAAGAATAAGTTTTTCAATGCTTCTGCTTGAAAACATTTAATGTTTTTCTTTGAGTCAAACGCTGCTGATTTGGGGGTTTCAGTTTGTTTGTTTTAAACCCAGCTATTGCTGATATTTGTCAGCTGAAAGTGGAGGGTGCCATGGAAACCTTTTCAGTACTTAAAGTAATTGCTTTGCGAAAAAAGGAAACTCATTAGTTTAAAAAACAGTTTTGATACATTAACGTTTTCTTCAGTGAAAGGATTTGTTTAAAATAGTGTTGGAGTAATTCAAAAGTGTGCAAGAACAAATACAGTGTTGAAAATATTAGCAGGTTGGATTTATTATGGAGGTTGATGTAATACACTTGCTACATGCTTGGTTACTTTTGTCCTGAAGTGGTAGTGTTTTTTCTGTATTTTAAGTTTTTCTTTTTAAAAAAATTAATAAATAAATAAAAAGGTATTTTAGTCACTGCTTTTAATGACCCATCAATCCAGATTTGTTGCAGGGATAGCTTTTTTTGCTCAGGGATCCAGTCAGCTCTTGTTTTGATGGAATTTCTTCTAAGATGATGCTAAAGGTGAGCAAATTCTTCATGCTCTTTAACACCCTACTGATAACCTCATGGTGGTTGTGCTCTTGGTCTCCACTATTTGTCTGCAAAGGAATATATATATACATAGAAAAATTATTTATATATATATATATATATATATATATATATAACCACAGAGCATGAGGACTGCCTTCTGTGGAAAACAAAGCAGTCTCTTTTCTTTCCTTCTCCTGTGTCCTCGTAGACTCGATATTTACGATGGATATACCTGTGATGAGGAGAGAGAAGAGAGTGAAACCTGTAGAAAGAGGAGGTCCCATGTCTTGCTGGCATTATTCCACTAGACTGGATTCCAGGCACCTCTGCTCTCTCATTTCTGAAAGCTGGGTGAGCCTTTCTGGAAAGATGGAAAAGGTGCTGTGCTCCTGGCTCCAGTGCAGGCGCTTTTCTCTCGTCTCCGGAATCTGTCGACATTAATTGAGATTCAAGATAATAGTTTCTCCATCTCTTTGTTCTTTCCCCTAAACCTTGGAATCTTACTGACTCCTCTGTTCTCAGGAGCATCGACCCATGCTTTAATTTTTCCATCAACTTTGGAAAAAATGCAGATATCAGCATACTTGTGTTTTTAATATTTATTGAGAATTTACCAAGCAGCCTCTATACCTTGCTTTTGTGCCAACTCTCTCTACTGGGGTAGTGTCTGCCTTGCACAGAGAAGGTTACTTATGGTTTCCTTTATTTGCTACTGCTGCATTTGTCTAGTTCTCCCTTAAAAAGATGCAGGAGGTGAGTGCTGGCTGCTATCTTTATTCCCTGACTCTCTTCCAGAATTCATGAGGAAACGCTCCTGAATAAAGCCAAAAAAATTCTACACCTCTTCTCCCCTTCCTGTCATTAGAAGGTTCTCTCTCACTTCCCCCTCTTTTCACATCTAGGCCCTGATGGATTGGGCAGCCTTCTTGCTCTGTGGTCATTGATTCTACTAATTGTCAAAAACTATTCCCGAAATGAGAGAGAAGAGATTTTGCACTCTGAGGCCATCTCAAAACTTGGAAGCATAAAGGCTCTGCTGTTCCAGACTCTCTTCAGCACACAGTTAATTTTGGAATGAAAAGTCCCACAGATACAGAGTCTGCAAACAATCTGAAATATGGAAACCATATCTTGCCTTTTTATTTTTTCCCTTGTTCCATGATGTAGGTGCATCCTGCTCTTTTTCTCGCCAGGAGCAAGGCAAGTATTGTGGAGGTGTGAGTGCAATGAGGAGTTTGCTTTCAGGAGTCTGCTGTGACTGAGCAGTCCCTTGCCTTGAGCAATTCACGCCACAGGATCCTTCTTGGTCTTTTGACTTTTGTCTAAGAGCAGTCACTGAAGTTCTTATTTTTGTATTTTGCATTTATTACTTCTTTCTCTTTTACTCACCCAGAAATGATCTATAGATTTTTTTTAAGTCTGCTGTATTTACTCAATTTATCCAGGCCTTAAATGTGCTAGGAAAAGCTTGGACTAGCAGAAGAACATACAAAACTGGTGTTGTCCAAATTCTACGAACACCTGAGCAATTGACAGTGTCATAACAGACCCTGGAGATGACAGCAGCGATAGCTCAGTGCAGCTCCCTGCTCACCATTTTTATGAGTTCTCACAGTTAACACCTCCAGACTCCTTCCCTGCCTTCTCCAAAGAGCTGTAGGAAGTTCATATGTTCCCTGATTTGTTTTTGGCTCACGTGTCAAAACACTATTCTGAAAAATTCCCATTGAACTTGTTTGGGTGCTGAGGGTGGTAAGTTTAAAAATAAATAAAAGCTCCACATAGGTCCAGTTCTGCTCCTGGCCCTGGCAGAGGAATTTGTAGTGGCTTCAGTGGGAACAGGATTAGATCTTACAGAAGTGCCTTTAATGTCCCTGCCCTTGGGCAGTGTGGGTGGCTGCTGCTTTCTTTTGCAGCACAGTGGATGAACCGTGTGTGCTCACAGGCTCTTCCATAAAATTGAGGAGTGTGCTCATATGGCTCAGGGATGGCTGCAAATGGAGCAAAGGAATGCAGCTACCTGTAGGACAGAGGGTGGGCAGTGGAGCCCTGTGCTGGTGCTGCAGGCTCTTCATCCCCAAGTTTGTAGTTATTTGGCTTTTCTGGGAGCTGTTGGCTGCTGGTTGATTTTCCTGTATTTCGAAACAAATGATGAAAACTTGCCTGGAGCTCTCTGCTCAGATCAGCTGCCCATATGTACTACAGCAGCAGGTTTTACAGGCTGTCTGCCCTGGGAATTGAAGACCAGAAAAACACAAGAAAATCAATGTATTTTCTTTTAATGCTATTTTTATCCCCTTAGAAAAAGACTTTATGAATGGGGCTAGCCAATAGATGAGATTTCAGTGCTCGTGTATGGGTCCATTTCATGCCTTCCTCGTGCACGTGTGCATTGTTTCTTCTTTTTTTTCTTTCTCCCATTGGTGCATTGGTTAATTTGGTTAATTTCTCAAAAATGGAAATATCTGATATGAAATATCAGCATTAGGTTCTGGGAAGTACCTGCTACTTCCAGTAGAGAGAACCATGTAAACTGGAGTGGCTGGGTAGAGGTGACAGTACAGGCTCCTGGCATCTGCAAAGAGCAGTGCATCCTCTATTTTGGGCTGCTTTGAAGGATGTTATTTGCAACGAATTCCAGAGTTTTTGTTGACTCATGACTTATATTTTGGTTTTATTCAGCATTTTTTTTGTCCTTTGAGGGCTCCAGCAGCTGAAACAGCATCGTCTTACCACACGGCAGTTTCAGCTGAGCTTGGTGTTTGAAATGGCAACACTGCTAAATGTTTGTGACTTGTTTTTAGAACACCATTTCAGCTGCCAGTTCCTTGAGAAAGCAAAAACAATATGAGAAGCAAGAAATACAAATAAAGGAGAGGCTTTAAAATACTTCTGATGTAAAAAAAAACCAAACCAAAATCCCAAAAAACTAAACTAAGTAATTCAGAAGACACGCTAAATTTAGCAGAATTTCTTGAATAGGAAAGCGACTTGTAAATAAGCATGCATGTTCCTTGATTCCCTTCACCTTTTCTCCAGCCTACACATAAACTCAGTGATTAAATTCTCTCTTAATGAGCTCTTTCCAAAAATTTTGCTTTTCCTCTGATAAAAGGCTTGGGTGCTCCCAGAAGAATAGCTGCCACATGGTGAGGGTAGATACAGGGGAGGATGAGAGTTCCCCAAAACTCTGCTTCCTGCCAAAGTGGTGAAGAAACTGCAGTTGTACCATTAATTCTTCCAAGCAGAGGGTAGGATTTAGGGCACCAGGAATAACTGCTTTGAGGGGATGATCTGTGCACCCAGGAAAGCTGTCATTTCTGCTGGAATTATTTTATTGATACATGTGTTTGTGCATGCCTGTGTGCGTATGCAGATATTGTGATGGATCATTTTACATTTACGACGTGATAACTCCTTGCTGTTATTGCTGTTGTATTATTAGGTGTTCTGTAGGTCTGGCAATGCAGTGATTTTTTTCAGCAAGTGCAGCTGAAGTTCAGTGTTTTGCCCCAGAAAAGAGAAGGTAACAGAGAACTCACTGCAGAAAACCAGGGTGAATTCTGAATTCCCCTGCTCGATGCTACTTTGTGTCTGTACCCACCTCCTTACCTCGTGAAGAAACCAGAGCTCAGGTTTTGTAAGTCAGCCACCATTATCTGCGTTGTTTCCAGTATTAATTAATGTGTGGTGCTGTGTTTGTGTGACCTGTTCTTAGCTCCTGGCTGTGTGACCTTTGCCATTAAGCTGTCTCTAGCTGGAAAAAGTCCACATTAGTAAGTGCTACAGATTAGCCTGAATCATTTATCCATTTTCCCATCCCCCTCAGATTTTTTGACAGATGTACATTCTGCAATGGGTGACTTCAATATTTTCTTTCAAATTGTAGATGAAAGTTGTTGAGTATCACTAGGATAAAATGAGATCCCTTTAGGGAAAATACCTCTTTGGATGATGAATCCCCATTTACACTTACTTCTTAAGATCTATCAGTTTAAATCATGCTTAAATTTTTTTTTTGTTGCATGGCACCTATGAAAACTAGTTTGAATGTGGTGCTAAAAAAATAAATTACTGCCTGCTTTTATTGTAAAGCTAAAGGTGAGCTTGAGCTTTTCATTGAGGTGTGTCACTGAGGGGTGTGTTAGCTCTTGGGGTGAAGCAATTTTAGTTGTTGGGGTAAAGAAATTTGAGATCAATATTGGTTAAACAAATCCATAGGTCAGTGTAGAATATTTTCAGTGGCAGTGCATTAAATGGACAGAACATAGAGTGGGAACTTTCATACTCTAGGGGGATTGAGAGGTAATAGTTCTGATGCAGAAGGATAGCTAACTCAGAGAGAAGATCCATAGGATTCTTCTGGAAATATTGCCAGGTTATTTTCCTTTAAAAAATTGAATGTTTTCTGTACAAAAAATGCGGAGTTTACATTGATACAGATTTAAACTCCATGAAGAGTTATAGGAAAATCATTCAAAACTCACAGTAAAGTGTGTGTGTGACTATATTTGAGATGGCTTCTAGGGCAGCCCAGGCTCACGTGTGCTCCAGCCTGTGTTGGAGTAGCACAGAGGTGGTCTGGGAAGAGCCAGCTCTGCTTCCCCTGTGGTTTTTGCTCTTCCATGGCTCCAGCTGATAGAACCTTTGTAGTACAAGAAGTTCTCACTCGCAAAGGGCATCAGGTTAGCCTTTAGTAGATTTATGTGCCATAATATTATTTAAGCCTTTGAAAACCTGCTCTGCACTCGTGAGGCAGATAATGCAATACTTGTATGGGGCTACTTCAAAGTGAGCTCCGTGGAGTGCTGGCCCTGCTGCGGAGAGATCAATACAGTCCTGTGCTCTCTGCCCTTCAATCACATCAGCAGCCTGTCAGATGTGATGCACTGCTCCACCAGCTCAATACAAACATCAGCTTGATTCTGGTAGGAAAGAGGTTTTATTGGGCCAAACCCCTTTTCTCAAAAGAATGTCCGAGTGCCTTTGGTGTATTATTCAGAATAGGGCTGTGCTCAAATAGAAGTGACTCTTTCTTCTGTGATGTGCTCTTCAGTGCTGCTCAGGGACTTAAAATCTGTGGAGTGTGGGTCCACAGAGACCCTGACATTGTTTCCCAGTTATGCATCCAGTGAGTGCTCCCAGTTCCTGGCTGCCACCTGGGAGAGCTGCATCACTGGTCTAGGTGCTTTTAACAGTCGATTACAAGGAAAGGCATTTCAATAGAGAAGTTTTTTCATTCCTGCATTACCCACCATGCTGCTTTGTGTTCATGTTTTAACTGGAGAGCTGCATTAAGCACGTTGTGTGTGTTACCCTTCTCTCCTCTGCTGCCTTTAATCAGGAGGTTTATACACTGATGTACAGCAAACATTAAATTGGAGCTAATGGGAAATGGGTTTGAGCCTGAGTTATAATGACCATAAAATGTGATGAGATCTGGCAATTGACTCATGGTGCCAAAGAGTGGCATGACATGTAACCTAGTGACATCACATTGAATGGTGTTTCACGGAGCACTGATATTTTATGTAGCCTTAAGATAAAAAGCTTGACTATAACACTCAGTGCATAAACATGCATATACCTGTTTATGGCAGTATGTTAAAGCAGTGGCCCACACTGTTTCTTACATTTCTTGTTGCAGCAAGAAGCTTATATATCTTAATAATATGAGAAATTAAGCAGTTAAAGAACACAGAGCAGGAAAAAGACCTGCTTCAATTTTCTACAGATGTTTCTGATGATTGAAGACTAAAGGAGTTTCATAATGAAATAGCAAATTGCATGAAAGAGGTTAAACTTCAGTACAAAGTTAGGCTGTATTTTAATATTCCAGGGGAGTGTGTACTAATAGAATAATCACTCACCTCTTGTCTTGCAGCTTTTGACTTGATGTAGCCATGGAACTTCCCTTTAAAGCACAGTAATTTCTATATAAGCTGTTTGATCTTTCAAGTAGGTGTAGGAGCTTGTGTCAGACTTGAAGAAAGGAGCAGATTCAGCTCTGACAGATGATACAAATACAGTGAAGTTAATTGACTTTGCCAGGGGAGAAAATTCTTCCTCCCAATTATGTCAAATGCCAGACAACTTTCCAGAGGTGTGGAGGGAAACATGCCTAAAGGACAATACTGACACTATGCTTTTCTAGTAGGTGCTTGCTCTGCTTTATTTTTATTTTTAACTTTTTTATTATTTAAGCTTTCAGGGAAAAAATAATAAAATCAACTAGCTCAACTACCTCTTTGTTTGAGGATTCTCAGACCTCATAAATCCATTGCCCCTCTGTGGTCCTCTAGGATTTTCTGCCTGGTTTTGTGAAGATAAAAACTTTCAGGAGACCCTGTGAAGCAGGGAAGTCCTGGGCTTATTTTTCTGCTGGTGTTAGGTGTTCTGCTTCTTTGGCTTCATACTGGCATAATTTAAACACTGTCAGAGTCAACAGGTTTCTGTCACATTCTAAGATTTTGGTATTTGGAAGGCAGAGGAGAGGACTGGGCTTTTGACTTTGTTCACTGGTCCCATGTCAGACCTATAGCCTGTCTCATATATGAACCTCTGCAGTTTTGTGTTCCAGCACCACATGATTCTTTTACAGAAATTTCCTGTCAGTGGAGAAGGAGCCAGCGAGGCTGTCATGGTCGAGGTTATTGTCTAGAGAAATAAAACTCCCCTTTTCTCCACTCTGACACCTTTTCCCCTCTCAGCCCCATTTTTGTTTTTAGTTCATGGGTTTTTCCACTGCAACTCGTGATAAGTGTTACTGCCAAGAGATGATAATTAAAATAAATAATAAAAAGGGATTGATGTAGGCAACTTTTTATTCTCTGCCACCTTCTTGTGAGGTTGTGATGGATGGCAGAGTATTGGTGGGCAGGTCATGCACAACCCTCCAGTTTTGTTTCACAGTGAAGGTAGAATCAGTTCAAATGTCCTTTTCTTTTGTGGCCCAAATCTACTAAATCTAACAGGCCTTTTTGTGTCTCACTGTTCAGTAATTGTTACAGCTTTTTCAAGAATATGTTGGTAAATCTGACAGTGTTTCTATTTTATGTGGTTGGGTTTTTTTGGTTGTTTATTGCGGGGTTTTGCCTTACAAAAGTGCTTCAGAACATAATTGCAAGCCCATCCCTAGACACTGTACAACAGTTCAGAGCTGTGTGGAACAGTCCCTGCCTCAAGTGGAGGATGCCATCTTTAAAAGAGAAAAGTTAAATAACGTGCAGTGGTAGCAAACTATCTCCCTTTTATTCCTCCTGCACTTGACTCTCTTCCTGCTAAATGTGGCAATACTGTCAAAACTTCTCATTCTTTTGGCTTCTCCCTGTCAGTATAACTGTTCCAGACCTTTCAGTAGCCAAGAACTCCGTTTTGTTTGCGGGTTCCAAATTTTTACTCATCCTTGCATCTGGTTTTGTTGCCTTAAACCCCAGATACTTTCAGATTGACACAATATTGATCACAGTTGCATTTGGTTAAATTTGAGGTTAGTTTACATGAGTCAGTGATGAAATTGCATGTGACACTTTTTTGGACATCGGGAGTTCATTATCTTTAAAATTATTTTTTTGAGAAACTTTATTCAGCCACTAAATATACTTTTATTAAAGCAAGCCCTTAGTATGCATAATTGAGATTTGGAATCATGGTGTTTGTTTTTCACATTTCTTGGAGTGTGCTTTCAGTTTAGCTAAACTAAACACCGTTCTATTTAGGGCATAATTTTAAGAATATTTTTTGTAATTCTGGCAGCAAATACTGTGACAGTATAATTATGCCATAAGCATTCAATGTTTATCCATCATAAACTGGCTGTAATCCCAGTTCTGGAATACAGCTTTCTTGTTGCTCTGGATTTTTCAAGTGAAGGGGCAATTTTGTCTTCAGAAATGATTTCTTAAGAAAATCCACCCTTTGGGTTAGTTACATACTAAAGCAGCTCGAAAAGAGAAGTCTGTCTCTCCTTCTAAAGTCATAAATGATTTTTGAGGTTTTCTTGAAGGAAGTTCACTTTTAAGGACAAGTTGAACCAGCAGATACTGTTCAGAAACAGACTCAATTCTTGCATATATTAAAATATTGCACTCATTTAACCATCTAAATTTAAAAATGGGAACTGCAATTGGTTAAACCAATACAGTCCAGTGTTGTTAACATACTTGTTAATCTGTGGATTTCAAAGCAAAGCAGGATGCAGTGGTACACCCTGGAGGTCCATACAGGGACCAGCACTGCCTACCCTGTTCTTCCCTGCCTGGCTGTGGAAGGAGTGCTCCCTCAGCAGGTTTACAGGTGATGCAAAGTCCAGAGGAGCAGCAGCTCATGCACCAGATGGTTGTGCTGCCCTTCAGAGGGACCTCGGCAGGCTGGAGAAGTGGTGTCCCAGCAATCTTGTGTGTTCAGCAAAGAGAAATGCAGGGTGCTGCACCTGGGCTGGGAAAGCAGCTCCCTGGAGAAGGGCCTGGAGCACCCCACAGTGACCAGCAGCCTGTCTTTGTGGGGAAGAAAAGCCGCCAGCTTCCTGGGCTGTGCCAGGCAGCGTCACCAGGAGGTGAGGGAGGTGGTGATGCTTCCCCTCTGCTCAGCACTGGTGAGAGGGCACCTCCTCTCCTGGCATCCCTGGTGCCAGAGACATGGGCACACTGGAGTGAGTAAGGGTTGGGGTGTCTGTCATGTGAGGTCAAACTGAGGGAAATCTTCCATCTGGAGAAGGGGAGGCTTGGAAGGATTTTGTCAATGTGTGTAAATACCTGATGGAGGGCAGGGAGTGAAGGGGATGGAGCCAGACCCTCCTCAGCAATTCCCAGTGAGAGGACAAGATGTCATGGACACAAATGGAGATACATGGCATTCCATTGGAATGCATTTACTGCAAGGGAGGTCAAACACTGGGACAGGTTGTTCAGATAGTTTGTGGAGTGTTCCTCCTTGGAGATACTAAAACTTGACTGGATACAGCCCTGAGCAACCTGCCTGAGCTGATCCTGCTGAGCTGGACCGAGGGAGGCTGGACCAAGTGGTCTCCCCGCGTGCCTTCCAGCCTTGTCAGTGTCATTGTCCTTCTGCTCTGATTGCATGGCAAGGTGAGAAAATTTCATCAAATACTGTCAGCAACAAGATATGTAAAAGATATTAAAATAAATGTATTATTTATTTCAAGTTGAGGACATCTAGAGCAGAATCCACTGGGAAGTGCCTTTTTTGTCTGCAGGCTGCCTCTGTCATCTTAGTTCCTTTTTCCAGCGGTCTCAGAGGTTGCTCCACCAGTTTCTAAAGTGGTGTGTTGGATGCTGAGGCTGGAGTTGCCATCAGGTGTGGGCTTGGTAGCATGAAATCGGTGGAGCTGCACTGGTGTGAGACACAATGAGTGATACAGCTGTGTCACCCTGAGATTTCAGAGGTGATTGAGTGCTAAACTACCTTTCTGTTCTTGTCTCCCCCTGTCAATTGTGTACTTTCACCACTGACTTTAAACTCTTCAGGAAGAAACAAATACTGAAGTGAAAAGGTACATCTGCTTCTAAAAGAGGAACAAATTGTCAGTGTCCTGCTGGTCCCACTGGAATGGTCAGGCTCCTGTGCACTCCCTTTTCTGCTCCTGGAGAGGGATGGCTGGGGAGGGAGGGAGCATGAGTCTGACCCAGCCCAGCTTTCCTTAGCTGTAGTGTTAAACACCTTCCTCTAGCTCTTAGGGTATGATACTGAGCTTGGATAATGCCAGCCAGATAAAAATCCAATTGTCTGTAGCAAACATAGCAAATGGCATCACTTTGTTGTAGCAAAGAGCAAAGTGTTTGTTGTGCCTTTGATCTCTAAAGTGCTCTGATGTGGTGAGGTCATCTTGAGGAAGCACTAACAGGCCTTTCCTTGAATTTTGTATTTAACTCGATGTAAAAGGAAGATGGAGAAATGGAATTGAATGCGTGCTTATTGTGATAATTAATTTCAGTCAATATTTAGCTTGCTTTTCAAATTTCCTGCACAGGACTTGGTATTAGAATGGGACATTGGCAAATGACTTTATTAGTTTTCACTGAAAATTAATATGTCTGTCAGCTTTTCACCGTGGGGCTCATTTTGCTCTCCAGATCAGTAAGACTGCTGGCTTCTCTTTTGAAACTAATTTTCTTTATATTTGCTTATGTGTCTTTAATCCTTCCAGTTACTGCTTTAGAAGATGTGGGAAGGGCAAGAATACTTGGTCCCTGAAGGTTGCTGTGAGCCAGTCACTGCTCGTATGAATGAAATACTTTCATACACCGTAAAACTTTATCTCAAAGAAAGTATTGAGAAGTTAAAATAATGGTAAATATTCTCTAGACTAACTCTTGCAAGGGCTAAATAGCCTGGCCTTGGTCCAGGAAGGCACTTAACAATGTGCTTAACTTTAAGCGCATTGAATATTCTTCCTGGCATGAGTGAAAAATCAATGAGGCTGCTCACATGCTTAAAATAAGACATGTGCTTAAGTGTCTTTCTGGACCTCAGCCAGAGCGTTGAGCCTGTGAGATGGGCTGAATTCTAACTGTGGGCAAAAGCCAGTAGTGTTTCATTTTGCTTGTCTTGTGCCTTTCTGAAGAATTCATTGATATTGTCTGTGTTTATTTTAATTGGCCTCCATTTCCCATCTAAACCCTACCAACTCCAAAGCTCTGGGAGTAAAATAGATGTGCAACTTAGGGCTGTCAAACAGCTTGTCAGGGGTAGTACTTAGACTGTATATATTGCTCTAGAGCAGGAACTGAGCTTCAGAAAAGCTGGGAAAAGATGAGGTGAAACATGATTGTTTTCTTTGGTAGCCAAGGTTTTAATATAGAGAGAAAACGAAGAGGAGAGAAGAGAAGGGCTGGTGACACGTCACACCTTTTCAGTTAATGTAGTTGCTTCTTAGGAAACATTTAAGAATGCAGACAGATGCATTAATAATCTGCTGGCAGTGGCTGTAGCCTTGGCAAGTCGGCTTTCCTACCTACTATTGATTTTTCTGACTCTCAGGCAGCAATTTGCAATGGGTAGCGTGATCCCTTACCCTCAAAATGGGCAGTGAGAGGAGTTGTCACGGCCAAAATAATTTTTACTTTCTAACCAACCCCTCCTGTTTCTTCAACAGCATCTTTTCCTGCTTAGGTGACGATTTCCACTGCTGACAACAGTGAATGATAAAACATACTATATTTAAACACAAACGGCCTCCATGGCTGGAGGTGCAGAATAACCCTCCACAATGCCCTGAGCTCTGCGCTGGCACCAGCTGCACTTGGGGAAGCACCCCTCAAGTGCTCTAAGTCTGGGGTGTTACTGCTTGGAAGTGCAAAGGCAGTGCAGCCACGAGCATCTCGGAGAAATCTTTGCTGTCAACTCCAGCTTAGGTGTCTGTGGAAATGGAGTGTCATTGTCCCCCTGTTGCCTTTTGTTTTTCAGCATCTAGACAGTGCTTGGCTTTCGCTTTCCCTCTCTCTGTTTACAGCTTCCTCCTAACATCACCAGGGCAGGGGCACCTCTTTGTTTCCTTATGTATTTGATTTATACAGGATGAGAGAGAAACTTAGAGGAGTTGAAAATAGAGTGGCCGGAATAAAGGAAAATGGAGCATAGATTTTTTTTTTTTTTAAAGGGTTAAATTTGTAAAACTAGAAACAATCAGTTGAATTTTATATGTAATTACAAAAGTATTCCTGAAGATGCATCTCCACAAGGGAGCAGCTGCCATTTTAGCAGATCTTTTCCACATTGAGTCTTGAGTTTGTTTGTAGGTTGTTGATTTTCTTTCAGCTGCAGAAGCAGCAAAGAGCACTCCAGGCTGGGTTGCAAGTTTGCTTCAAGGTAACTCACAGTGTATGTTTTTATTGTGTACTTGTCCTAGTGGCCATTTATTTCTTTAAACAGTGAATTTCTCTGTTAATTAAGTAGAAGCTTAATAGAATCACCTTCCAGATACAGAATTTCATCTGAGTTGAGTAAGGTGTGATTGAAGGTTCAGGTTTAGAAGGTGTATTCACATTCTGGGACAGCTAAAATGGTGAAACAATGTGCACCAGGGATATTGGAGCCAGAATTAGAACTGGAAGAGTGGATGGAAAATGGGATCTTAGAACTGTTTTGCTTTCAACTGTTTTCCCCTTAGCTTTTCTAAAATCAAGCTCAAGTAGTTCTGGGATGATATCTGTCTGCAGGTGTCTTCAATGTGACAGAGCCTTCTGCCACCTAGTGTTGCTGGGAGCTCTCCTCAGCAGGAAAATTTATTAAATGTCATTTTTATTAGCAATCCCCACTAATTTCTGGGCACTCTTTGTGAATGTTTAAAAAGGTACTTTCTGCACTGGTTTCAGAATCAGTTCAGTCAGTAGACACAACTTCTTTGGAGACAGATTTTGGGGATGCAGCTTGCAAGTTGAGTCGAGTTGTTAACAGTCCATGGAGAATTACAGCAGTTGTGGATGTCACTGCTCTGCTACAACTCTGTTGGTATTTTCTCTCCCTGGTGGAACTAAGGGGTTCTGCCTAACTCAGCACACTCCTGTTTGATATCTGTGCTTCTGCTCTTTCAGGATATTGGATTAGATTGAAAGCAGCAGAAAATTAAAATTAATTCAACAGGAATCATATAAAGAATAATTCAATTTAGACACTTAATTCATTGTCTTTTTAGAAGAGTAAAATGAAGATGCCCTATCATCACTGCATTTTCCCCTCTAGAAATTCTACCAGGGCACAATAGAGAAGGACAATAAAATCCAGAGAATTTCACCCAGATTTCACAACAGAATTGTCAAGCTGTTAAAACAGAAAAATAGTCTTAATGATGCTTTATATTTAAGCCAAATAATAATAGCCCCTACCATATGCTGACAGATAGGAGAAAGCTGCCTAGGATTGAAGGAGTGTTTCTTTTCCTTCGTTCCCCTGTAAAAGATATTTTCAGGAGAACAGGGCAATTGTTTTCCCTTCTCCCCCACCTGTGGGAGCTGGGACTGCCCTGTGCCAGAGCAGGGCTGTGCAGCTCCTTTGCAGTCGGGGTTTGAGAGCTCAGCCCAAAGGCTGCACCTGACTGGGGCAGAGGCTTCTCATCCTTCACCCATCTGTGGTTTTGAGGAGAAGCCTCACTCTTTGCCCTCTTTGCTCCCTGCCGCCTCTCCCAGGCCTTCCTGAAGAGCCAACGCCAGCATGGCTGGGAGCTGTAAACCTGATCCTCAGCATCAGCCTGAAATGCTGACCTGACCAGCAGCAACCAGAACCTGAGGCGGCCAAGGGGCTCATGCATTAGAGCACAAGTCAGCTGCAAGAGAAGGTGACCTGGTTTTCACCTTCTTTTGACCTGAACAATCTCATCTTCTTTAAATACTGTCATTCAAACTGCAATATTTGCTTTCAACAATTACACTTTTTACATTCTGCCTAAAGAAAATAACTTTGGGTTCTTGTTATCTGAAATGAATAACTAAGAGTTCGTAGTTATTAATTTGAGATAATTATTAGGTTTGGCAGCTTACTTATCTGATCAGTATCAGCAGCTAAAAACCCTCTAGAAATTCTTGTGCTGTTTTGAGTCACATTAAACTGGAATTGCCGTATGATATGAATTCATTGGTACTCAGTCAGAACAGAGGATACTGTGTCACAGTGAAAACAGAACTGACTTTCTGACTGGGGAAACTATTTCAAAGCTGGGGTTATAACCAGCTTTTTCTGTGTTCAGATGATTTTTCTTCCATCAGCAGTGATTTGGGGGCAAAGCCTGTGGCCGTGCCTGATCCATGAGTCACCCAGGGGCTCCCTGCTGGGACTAAAGCAAGTCCTTCAATGCAAGAAAAACTTTAAAAGCATTCTGGTCACTTCATTTTCCAGCCTTGGGCCCAAACTCAAGGTCCTTATCAGAGCTCCTGGAGCTAAAATACCTCTTGTCTGCTTGGAGCCGTCCTGGACTCTGCAGTTGTGTCCTGAGCTAGTGGGTGGCATCCCTGTCCATGGCAGGGGGGTTGGAACTGGATGATCTTTAATGTCTCTTCCATCCCAAATCATTCTGATTCTGTGATACAGTCACGACTGTCCTCGTGTTCTGTTGCCTCAGAACTGTGCATCAAGCAAAATGTACTAAAAAGGAGGGGAAAAAGTGTCTGTGCATAACCATCCTCCTTCTGTAGGTGTTCCTGACTGAGTGCTCTGTCGAGAAAGGGCTCCCTTTGCCTCACAGATGCATAATTTACATGGAAGCTGGTGCTGGAGGAATCTCTTTCATGTAGCTCTCCCAAAGCCCCAGTTCATCAATATGGATCTCTGGCTGTGCGCTGGGAGATTCATGGGGCTCAGTGGGGTGTGTGGAACACAGAGAAAAAGGCAGAGTGGGAGGAACAGGAGGGAATTTTTATCCTAAAAGAAGAGTTTGTGTGTCCGAAAGAACTGTCTTTCAGAATAAAAGTTCTGTTCTCCCTTCTGGCCTGCAGAAGGGATGCTGATTCCCAGAGTCTAGCCCAGGGAAGCGTTCCCCCAGCCCTGGGGAGACACAGTGGTGCCTTTAAAACTGAACTTGCCCTATCCTTACATAAAAAAATAAGCCTATGAAAACAGTCTTGACTTAGGTAGAAAGTTACAAAACAGTGGTTAACTTCCTCAGAGTTATAATAATTACTTAAACACATCCATGTTCTTCTGGTGCCCTTTGTCCTAAACACAGTGTGTGGGAGGAAGAGTGGAGTTGGAGGACAGAGGGATAGATGAAGAATCAGTCTATGCCAAAAAGAGAGCTGCTTTTCAATTACAGAAATGGTGGCTTAATGGTTGTTTTAGCCATTGAAAAGGAAAAAAAAAAAATCCAATATCACAGCTGAGAAAAGGCCCTTGTGTTCAATGACATTCTTCCTGGGGTCAAGTATGAGCAGAGCCTGATTTAGTCACAGACTAAATGTAGCTGCAGTTCTGCAGTGCTCCCGAGTGAAATCCATCGCAGTCCTGCAGAGCAGCGCTGTGCCGGGCTCCAGCAGGCACTGCAGTGTCCTTGTGCCCTGCGAGGCCGCTCAAGGCTGGTAAAATGCTTCCCTTGCAGTTGTTTGAGCACTTTCTGTGGGGGCTGATTGATTTACTGTATCTGGAAGTCCAGACCTGGAAACCTGAGCGAGGGAGAATGCCTTGAGCACGGTGCTGAGGCCGGGTGTTGAGAGGACAGACAGCTGGCGGGTGACCTCAGGAAGATGACAAATGAGGGACCAGGTGCCCCCGCTCATCCAAGAGCGCTCCCAGCCCCTCTGGAGTTACGGAAGTCACTCGCGCTGAAGGAAGGCTTCCTGTGAGCAAGGCTTCTAGAAATAAACACTAACCTCTTGTTACAGCTAAGTGCATGGGGGTAAGGAATCCAAGCAGCTCTTTGGGAAAGAGTTGAAGCAGGAATCCTTGCAGTGTAAAGGAAAAAAAAAAGTTCATCTGCACAGTAGTGCCTGTGCATATTTTGGAGCTGGCAGGAGTGTGTGGTGTGGAGATGTGTGGTGAGCAACAAGAAGCAAACTGTTTACTCAGCACAGTCAGTGATGGCTCTTCTCTGACATGTATGGAGCCAGCCAAACAAGTCAATATTTTACTGGGAGGAAAGTGAGGAAAGTGAGATGTGAGGAAGCCCCCCAACAATCTAAGAAAGAGAAGTCAGCATAGAATTTGTGTAAAATATCCTTTATAGAGTTGAAACACGTGGCCAAAAAGAACTTGCATAGCCTTTAGTTTTCCTTTGCTTGCACAGGATTTGTGTATTTCCCGGTTCTGCTTTCCATTTCCTGTTTTTATTTTAAAACAGGCAGTTGTGTGCTCAAATGAGGAGAACTTTCAGATAATCACTGTCTTGAATTCTCCCTGCAATGGCACAGAAACCAATAACCCGTGTTGCCTTAGACCAGCTGAGGTTATGCCTCCTTTCTCTAAGCCTTCCTTAGTGGGGTTGTGATGTACTTTAGCAGCTTCAGGGCTGTTTGTTTTTCTTTTCAACTGAAGAAAACCCCAACAAAACAAGATGACCTCTGTCATCACCTTAACTTTTGGAACTGTGTTCAAGATTTCCCACATTAGCTCAAAATCACCGAGTGCTCCAAAGACAGCAGTGGCTGTTCTCTTGCACTGGTGTTCACATTTTCTAAGGTTGGAACTGTTATACCTTGTCTGAAGTGATGCTGCCTGGTCAAATGGTAAGAGAAGCTGATTAAGTGTACTATTTGATTATTATCAAAAGGAATATGCAGACACCCACTGTGAACTGTAGGGGCCAAAATGTGTTTCTCAAACATGCACTGGATTTACGCATGGGAATTCTTGTTGAATGTGAACCTCTAGCTTGGATAACTCCTCAGTGAAAAGAGGAGGTTTATTTAACTTGTTAACATTTGTAACATCTCCAGGTGTAATTGGATTTACAGTTCCTTTTGAAGATGGGAATAGGTCAGCTTGCACCATTTAGGGGATTTATGTCCCATTTCAAAGTAGTTTTTATATCTACAGTCTACAGGGGTTTTAAGCGACAGTCTCAAAGTCTGTAGTTCATAGTACTTGGAGTTCATAGACTTTTCTACATGAAATAGTTGTATCAAGGTGGTACCTTTTTGGGTGGGGCCCCGCAGTGGGACTGGAGTTGTCCAAACCTAATTTTTTTGGCAGTGACTGCAGGTCCTGTCCCCGGGCTGCATCCAGCCTGCAGCAGAGGAAATGTGCAAAATGCATATCAGGGCAGAGGAGTACAAAGCTTCCTTTATTCTATAAAACCTTTTTCATCGTTAGTTTCCTGTTTTTACACTTTAAAGCATCCACTTCTTTTAAAATTATATCAGTTTCTGGGGGGCAGAAGGCATTTCTCCTTTTCCTTTGATCTCAATTTCTCTGTAGCTTTTCATCTTACCTCAAGGCAACAGCACTGGCTTCTCAGTTACTCCAAAAACAAATGTTTATGTCTTAAATAAATGCAAGTACCTGAGTCTGGTCTCACATCTATTTAAAAACCAGGGCAGCAGTAGAATTGCAGTGCTGGGAAAATGCTGGAGAACCAGGTGCTCTCTAAACTTCCTTTGCTTTAAAATTCTTTTTTTGCTGGTAGAAGAGTTGGGTTTTTTATGAGGAGCACTGAAGTGTATTTTGAAATAGCTGCCATTGAAAAGTTTCCCCCCATTCCACTCCCCAGTATATTAGCTTTTCAGTGGAAATGTTTGGTCTCTGGACTCTGGATTTCATCACAAAAAGAGGAAGCTTTCAGGGAAAGTAGTATGGGAAAATCTGATTCTGTTCTTTTCCCCACCCCAAGGAGGGCTTCTGTGACTTTGTGTCTTTGCATTTAAAGGTTTTTCTACTCCAGGGTTCACAACTGCACTCACCAGTTCGCAGGTAATCTGTAATAAACTCTCTGAGATGGGTCATTAGATATGTCTTACAGGTCAGGTCTGTGTTTGACCATTAAAGAGGAAACAGTTTATGTGAAACATCAAATAAAAATACTTTAGTTTTTATGTTAAACCCTCAGAGATTCCTTTATTGGTTACTGCAGTAGCTGACTGGAGGGAGCACTGAGCCCCAAAGTGCTGCTGGGTCACTGTTGCAGCAGGACACTGGTGGCTTTGGGCTTCCAGGATCCAAAATGTTTGCCCTTTATATAAAGGACATTTTAAGGGAGAAGAGGATGGAGGAAAAGAGGGGGGAATAACTCATCACTAATTTCTACCTTTGGAGTCAGAACTGGCTTTGTCAGCGACAGCTGTTTCATAGCTAATATCACTTTCAAGGCTTTTTTTTGCCTCTTTCAGTGTCTGGTAGCAGAGCTCTGTGCTGTTCCATCCTAGCTGAGGTGTGCTGTGGCAGACCTGTTTTGTTTTAATTTTAAAGTACTTTGTTTCACCACACACAGTTGACACATGCTCCTGCCCTGAGACACTGACAGTGTTTGAAACAAATTGCTATTTAGAAAAAGCAGATGGAGAAGGTTAAAAAGAATCACTAGGAGTTCTATATTTCTCCTATTGATTTGCTGGGCTGGGGCATTTCCTGTCTTTTCTACTGGGAAAGTTTATTTCTGGTAGAACAGAATTCTTCACTTAGGAAACCTAAAGTGGAGAAATAAAAGTTCTAGGAGCTCAAACTCTCAATTATGCTTTTTCTTAATCCTTAACTGTAACAAAAAGAGATCCATTAGAGTCAGAAGGCATCTGCTTTTGCAGAATTTATTGTAAGATGAAGGCAATAACTTTTCCTTGCTGGAAATGAGAATTGTGATGAGTAAGCGATGGTTCTGCGGCAGGTTCCTGGGGCATGGCTGAGTGAAATGGGCTGAGCAAGTTTGTGGCATGGAAAAGGGTCTGGCATTCATCTGACATCTCAGCGAGCAATTTCTGCTCACTGAGCCCTCAGAAAGCAGCACAGCTACACAGGGTTATTAATAATAACAAAATAGCCTGGCTTACTAAGCTGAATGTGCACAGCACTGCTGTCTGCAGGTGGGATTGCTGGGGCTGGGGCAGTGGTGTCTGTGCTGGATCCCTTGTCTTTGGCAGGATTTCTCAGTAGCCAAGGCTGTGTTGTGGTATTTAGAGTGACTTTTCTTTGTACCTCTCCACTACGGGCTGTGATCAGTCCATAAGGTGCCATAATCTGGGTGAAAATGTATTCTTTATCCCTCTGCCTTGGGATCTGTCATATTTAGACCTCATCATGCTTAGCCCTGTTTTCACATCCACACTGATTGCTGCAGTTGTAATTCAGAGAAGCATTGAAACAAATCCCAAACAAATAACAGAACTCCTTCAGTGATTACACCCATTAAATAGATTCTTCCCATTTTGTCCATGTGGTCTGGAGGGTGGAGGAGAGGAGTGGCTGGTGGCAGGTGCCTGGCTGCCATCAGGGCTGGCAGTGTGACCTCGGGCAAGGAGGGATTGGGTTGGGCTCGTGAGGAGCCCTTGCTGAGCTCGTGGCTGTGTTAAACTCGAATTCTGTGTTGGAACAGGCTGTGTTGGCTGGGGTTCAGCAGGAACTTCTGACACCAGACATAGCTGCTGGGTTTGTTAACATCTAAATACAATCATCGTACCCAAATAGTGTCTGCTAAAATGCACGAAAGACTGTTGTTTTGTTGATTTTTTTTTTTAATTTGAGGATCAGGTTTGTAGCTCCTCTGTGGAAGGATGAATTGCTGTTCTGGATTTCTTTGAGTACCAGCTTTGTGCCTTGTGTTTTTGCCCTGCCTTAGCCATATTAGTCTCTGAAAGAGGGTGAACCACACCATATTTGAATAACACCTAGTGAAGGCCTGTTCCCAAATGCATTTCCTGGGGCTATTTAATGGAGAACAGCAATGAACTCGGCTCATTTTATAAACAAATTCTGTTTGGCTGCACAGACCGACTGTGGTAGAGCTGACAGGTTCAAAGGAAAACAGAGCTGAGCAGAGGAGCTCAGTTTGTACCTGCTCAGGGACTAGAGAATAACCCAGGCCACACATTCCTCAGCAGAAGCCAGGCCAGACACAGTCCAGTTCCTTATGTGCCTCTCTCCCCTGATGAGACCCAGTCTCTACAAGCTCACGCTGAGCAATAGCTCATCCTAGGGATTGGTAAATCTAATGAAAATGCTGTCTCCAGAAAGGCTCAGGAATGCAGCAGCCTCTGCCACTGCCTTGCTAATGCTTCACACAGTTTTCCAGACCAGAGTATTTTGCTTGCTATATGCAACCACTATTTATTATTTAAATGATGGATCTGGAAAATTTCCCAGATCTAATGTCTGCTCCATTACTTTCTGTCTTGGATACTGCGGATAATCAGATGAGCAGTAAATCTATTCTGTGGAATAGAATTAAATTATTCTTTTTTTTCCCCTCATCAAACAACTTGTGAATGATTTTTTCTGTTCTTCACTCCCATAAAATACCTAATATTTTAAAAAAATCCTGTGTGCCAAACACACAGTTATTCCATATGTATCTCTAAGTGGTGCATCTGCAGAAGCACCCTGGGAGTGTATTTATCTTGGGTAGCAGGGACAATTGTGTAAAATAACCCCCAGCACTGGTGCTTTCAGTTGGGCGGGTGAAGGGACATCCTATGGGGTGGTTTGGGCTTGCTGGTCGGATGTTTGGTTCTTCTTGTTTGTTTAGGTGGGGGATTTTTGGTTTGTTTGCGTTTTGGTTGGTGTTTATTTTAGCCAGGTTTGATTGTGCCCTTTCTCCGTCCTCTCTGATTGTTTCTGACATCTTTCCCAAACTTCTCTGAAGCAAGACCACCCTGCTGAGCAGTGAGGGGATGTTTGCCAGTGGCCCTGGGCATTGCTGAGCTGCTGTAGGCTCCTCTGGCTCTCAGCAGTGCCAGGGGCTGGGGCTCCTGGGCTGTGCTGGGAAGGTCCAAGGGCTCACAGCCACTGCCACGCTGAGCCCGTGTCACTCTCCACAGTCCTGGTGAAGGGATTGTGACACAGCCTTGGGAAAAGTAAAAACATGAAGCAAACTCCCTCCCAGGAATGACCAGCTTCATTCTGAGCCTCCACACCGAGTGTGAATTACACCTCTTTCCTCGAAAACAGGAGCCTTTTTTTTTTTTTTTTTTTCTCCTCCCACCCCCTCCACGGTGATGAGAAACCAAAGGTCAGGAATGAGCCCCCCAAGGCTCATGAAGAACAAAATACGACGTGTTTTAACTGACGTGAAAGGTTCATGGGGAAGATCAACATCCAAAGGCTGCAGCCAAGGAAAGGGGGCTTGTTTGGGCAGAGCCTGAAGCAGAGCATAGGCATTGCTGGGAATGGGAGGTGTGAAATGGTGGTGCAGGGAACACACAGCCCTTTAGCCCTGCTCAAAAATAATAGTGCAAGCTTTTTTTAACTTCAGAGTTTAGTCTGCCCTCAGTAAAAACAAGTTACATTAAAAAACTGTGCACCAGAAAAAGCAAACCTCTTTTTCCTGGTTTCTGCTTATAAGATTTACAGGTACTTAAAATAAACCTATGAAAAACAGACCCAGTGTGCTGGAATTTGCTAACTAGTGAGAGCAATTACCTCCAGGTCCCAAGACCTAATGGAGCTCAGCTTTTTTGGAAATAAAACTTGGCAAGCGCTTCTTCCTGCTGCTGTTGTAAAGGTGTACATGAAAAGATGTGCTGACCTCTGCCAGAAACCCCAGGAATCCAGTTCAGAGGGATTGTCCTGTGGAGGGGGATGGCTGGAGTCAGGCAGCACAGATGGGGACTGGTGTGGAAAAGCCGGCAAAACATTCTCTTCTCATTGTGTGGCTTCAGCGTGGCAGATTCTTTGCAATTGCCTGGTGTACCACAGTAATTAAATGGGTCAAGAGCAGTAAGTTCAGATACTTAACAAGAAAATAAAGACCTCACTTGACAGCCAGCAGCGGGCCGTGCTTGTTTCACAGGAGTAAGGAGAATTAGGGCAGGTTGTGCAGTAAAAGGCGGTGGGAGCCTTTTTGGCAATGATTTTGTATTGCTTGAGAGATCACCTCCCAATTAACTACAAGTGCTGCAGTGGCTGGAAGTCAGGTTGTCTTATGAAACTAACGCTCCAATTTCAGATGTCCTAGAAAAAGGGAAACAATAGACTCTGTTTTTCTCCTTTCAGTGATATACAAGTAAGAGAAGATAAGAAAAGTAATGAGAAAGACACAACCAACCTTTGTTAATATTGAAATGTAAAATAATCCCATTTTCGCTGGACTGTTTCATGCATGAGGGGAAAATGAAGTTGTGCAATGAAATAAATATGATAGACGTGAAATCCAAGATGGGAATTGATTTTTATAAGACTCTCTGGTTTGGAGGGTAGAGGTAGTTTCACATCAGCATTTTGAAGGAAATTATTTGTTGTTGTCAGTGCCCATCGTTCCTGGCTGGGGAAAGAAGCTCCCGTTTCCACAGCAGTTTTAAAAGTCCTTTGGGAAGGATGAGATCTTCCTCTTAAAATATTAAGAGACAAGTAACAAGAATGTTAAAAAAAAATTGAAACCCATAAAAGGTGTTCTGCCACAAAGCAGGAGCTCTTTGCAGACCATCTCCCCTTGCAAATTAAGAGATGGGACCAGCTTTGTTGCTGTGTTTGTGGATTCTTTTGGACTGAGCACTATTAAAAGGGTTTATTTTATTATTATTTTGTGCTCTCCTGCCTGTGTCTGTGCTGATGGGAACCAGTGTCTGGCAGTGAGGGCCAGACTCTGTCACAGCTTGGTACAAAACACCTCAACTCAGTCACAGGAGGTAAATTCAGTCTCAGCTTCAGCATCTCACCAAGAATGCCTCAGAAACATTGCTCATGTCTGTGCATTGTGGTTATTAGGTGCAAGAAATACAGTTTTGAAAACTGTAATTAATCATTTCTCAGTAATCTCTTTTTCTATGCTTTTATGGCATCAATGGGTATGACTGTTTATTATGTCTTACCTATAAAATCTGACCTGTTTTATATACTCTTTATGGAAACAGTGTACAGTCATAAATTAAAAGATGCAACTGTTTTGGATATTTTACTGGTGGTCCTGTATTTTCCTGCCAAAAGTGCAGCTGTTTTAGGTTTCTCGGGATAACATTATAAAAGGCTGTGTGCGTTTTGCAAGTTTATGCTTGGATTGCCAAGCCAGAGGTGGAATGACTCAACCTTCCCAGGAGCAGCGTGTACCAAGTGTGGAATCAAAACAGCGGCTGAAGCGCGGCCCCTGTGAAAAGCACTTCTTGTTTATGGGGTTGTGTCTGGTGGTCAGGATTGGAGATGATCGTCGTGCTGGTCCTGCTGGGCTGTGGATCTGTCTGTTTGATGGGGTTTTGGTGCAAAACGAGTGGAGAATCTGTTTTATACCTGTCTCATGGGGTGCAAGAGCTGCAGGGTTACAGTGTGGAATGAAGCCATCCTTTAACAGGAGCTCTTGGTGTATGTGGCTGGGGTGGAGCCCTTGGAAGGAGCCAAGGGGAGCCAAGAGTGGCAGTGCCAGCACAGGCAGTGTGTTTGTGTTTCCATGTAAACTCCTGTTTCCATGTCAACTCTTGCTTCCACGTCAACTCGTGTTTCCATGTCAACTCAGCGGTCTGGAAGGTTTGGGGTAGAATTAGATGGCTCTGCAAATGGGTGATGATGCTTAATTAGCTGGGAAGTTTAGAACCTTCTTTAGCCAAAGTGATGGCAGCCTCCCACAGATCTAATTCCCAGGGTCAGTGGGCTCCAGGAAAAGGTGGGCTGAGAGCAGGAAGCTCAGCCCTGTGGTCCTCAGAGCAACTGGCACAGTCGGCTGGGGGGAGTGTCTGGCATGAAGTGGCAGAGCTGAAACCCTCCTGTTCCTGTGGGAGTGCAGGAAAGCTTCTGGTGGTGTCCTTGTCTTGGCAGGACCGATGGGAGTGAGGAAATGAACCATCCCCCAGAGCGAGCACAGAGAACACAAACACCTGGGTGCCCTTAGCCCTGTGCCACCTCCTGCTGTCCCAGTGCGCTGGTTGGGGCAGCCTGGCTGAAGGTGCATCACTGTTTTAACACATGGAATTTTATCCTGATGCATTCAGCGGGCAGTGGGCAGCTCCATCTCCTTGCTTTCTCCAAATGCAGCCTCGACCTTGCTGTCCTGTGAGCTACAGGGGCATTTGATGTGTTTCCTCTGCTGTGAAATAACGCTGCTCTTTGCTGCAGGTACCTCACCCACGTCCGAGCCGCCTCTCCGCAGGACCTGGCTGGGGGCTACGCGTCCTCCCTGGCTTGTCACCGCGCCCTGCAGGATGCTTTCAGCGGGCTCTTCTGGCACCCCAGTTAGCCAGGGAGCACCGGGCTGTGACCAAGGGACACCCAGCGGGGCGAGGAGCGACCCAAGGCAGCAAAGGTGGGGCAGGATCGCTGCCACCTGCACCGGCCGGGCTGTGCTCACTGCTCTGTGCACTCCTCTGGTGCAAAACCAGCTGTGTTTAAGTGTTAAAGGGAAAAAACAAACCCGTCTGCACGAGAGCTTTGTAAAATGGTAGATACATTCTTGTGGAGGGGGAGACTCGTTAGTCATGTGGCACTTTGCTGAGGGAGGCTGAAGCAATAAGCCACATCTAATGGAAGATGTGAATAACTCAGCTGTGTACGTTTGAGGCTTAAAGAAATACACTTGTAAATTTTTTTTAAATAAAGCCAGACTTTATTAAAGTTTGTGGTTTTACTCTTATTGCAGGGTTTTATTTGCACAAGCATTTAAATGCCATTTTGATTATAACATTTAGTGTCAATATTCAAGCCTACATTTTCTTCCCATAAAACTAGTTTCCCCAGTTTAGACAAGTGGGTTTTTCCTCCTGCCAGCTGGATGAGATGAGAAACTCTGGAAATATGCTGACACAACTCTTGTGTGGGATCCTTCCTTCGTGAGTCACTTGATTCTTACCTTTGCCTGGAAAACAAATCTTTAGCTCAAAGCCCTTCGGCTGAGGTGCTCTAGAAGCAATCTAAGAAGCCTCAATACAAGGCGAAGTCACTGAAGCAGTCAAAATTGTGGAGTTCCCTTTTCGGGTTTGCTTGTTTGTTTTGCTTTTGTATGTTTGTTTTCTCCTGTCTAGTTCAATTTGCATCTTTTCTGTCATAAACTCAGGGGCTTCTTTAGGCGGGCACATCCCTTTGCCTTTGGGGATGATCCCTGCCACCTGATCTGCTACTTTTGTATTCCTTCCCTGCTCCTTGTAATGGAACGTTGACCAACTGCAGCAGAGATGGTCTTCCTGTGGCAGGATGGACTTTGCCATGAGCTGCATAAACTGCAGGAGATGGGAAACTGCTCAGGACAGCGACCTTGGACCATGTTTTATAGGCCACCTGCTCATAGCTGTTGAATCCTGCTCTGAGGAGTGCACTAGATGGATGTATTTTTTCTATGCTGTAATAAAGAGAAGAATGAGATCTATTGCAGACTTGGTGTTTTCTTATTAAAGAAAATGGGGGGAGGTGGCAAAATTTCCATTGCCCTTTGAAATCCTGGTGGTTGTGCCCAGAACAGCTGCCGACAAGGAATGTTACAGAAGGCAGAGGTGAGGAAAAGATCAGATCCTTCCCTCCCCTCCTCTCCTCTCTCCCTTTTCTTCTCTCCCCTCTCCCAGGCTCACCCAGACTGGCAAAGATGTACCTCACCCATGATCTGTTTATACTCACTTTGTAAAGCCCCAGGTCATGCCCTAATGAGTGCAGAACTGCATAGGCGTATTAATAATTTCAATACACTCATTAACTGGTGTGTAGCTTGGCTATTATTTATTATTTCATTTCTTGTGCACAGAAAGCTGGAAACCCCCTGCTTATGAGTGTAGTGACATATCTGCAAAACTGGCATCTGAAGTTATGCTGCTGGAATAACACTGGCTTTCAGTCCTTAAGGGAACAAAACTTTTACCAACTCAAATCCTTCCCCCTGCTCTGGGATGATTTAGTTAAAATCAGTTATGTATTTTATAGGCTTGACCCAGAAATGATGATCAAAGCCTGGTTTCTGCTGGTGCAGTGGTGCCAAGCTCTAAACTGGGGCTGTGAGGCAATGTGGAATCACAGAGACCTGCAGCCTGTATCAGGCAGAGATCCCAGGGTGGGATCATCATGCCAGAGTGGTGGAGGGCCTTATCACTCCGTCAGTGTTTGTGGAGGGCTCCGAAGCAGCCACTTTCAGGTGTTTATGGAAAGCCAGAGGGCAGCAGCTGGAGAGCAGCAGTGGTGGCAGGAAACGTGCCAGGCAGCAGAGCAGCGGCGAGGCCGGGGCAGGATCCCAGCGCAGCAGTGCCTGGGAGCAGAGCACACCCAGGCTGGAGCTGCGGGGACTGGTGTTTAAGGCCTGTGCAGGAATGCTCAGGCTGAAGTGCAGGCCAGGGAGGAATCAGGATTCCAGGATACACGGGTGAGTCACGATGGCCTCCCTGGGGATGGATAAATGTGATCCTGCAGGAACCAGGCTGCAAGGGCTCGCTCCAAACATCGGCTGTGCAGCCAAGGGAAGGAAAGGCCGTCACACGGAGCCACGAGCAAAACAAATCCATGGCCCTTGGCGGTGTTTGGGTGAGAACCAAACATCCAGCGGGCTGCAGGCTCAGGGCTGGAGCTGCAGCAGCAGGGCCAGCAGGGTGACAGACATCTGGTTGCTGGGCGTGAGCTCGGAGCTTGGGCTGAAGGAAAATATCTGAAACCGAGAGGGCGAGCCGAGTTCTCTGGCCAAATAAACTATTTGTGGTTGACATTGCCCAACAATAGTTTGGAGGGGTAAGAAAAGGAAATCAAAGGCAGAGGCTTTTCAAATCCCTGCAGAATACAAGCAGCCGGCCAGAAAGATCATCCAGGGACTGCAGCAGGGGAGCAGGCAGAGGTGGGGAGAGCTGGGAGAGGGCAGAGGCACAAAAGCCATGGGGGGACACGGTTTCAGGAAGACAGAACTGTTTTTCAGGTGCTGGTTTCAGCCTGGAGCTGCAATGGAAGCATGAACTTCATCTGTAAATGTGCAAAAGGCATGAAAGTCTTTCTGGCTCTAACCATGGACAAACACAAAGTTAGGAGTCAGCTAGTCCCTAACTGAATCTTGGTATTAAAAAGCATTTTTTTCTCAAAACCTCAGGATATTGGGCTATTTGGCCCTTCTGGTATCTCAGGTTAAGCTTTTGAAAGGTTACCTTGCTTACATAAGAGCTGTTTGTGCATCTGCTAACCATAATCCAGTATTCTGAAACCAAAACATCTGTCAGGGAGAATCCAAGGCAGGGGTTATATAAGTCACCTTCCTAGACCTGACAAGACATAAAAATCTGTTCTCCCCACAACTTGCACATTATCAAAATGCCACAGCAGAGAACTACCCCAGGCTGTGCCCCTGAATTAGCACAGGGCATGGAACAATGGAGAGCAGGGAAGTACCAAAACACATTTATTATAAAAGATCAAAGTTTTAATTTTTTGTAGTAGCAACAATTTCAGTCGATCCCACAATGAGAAGAAAAGGTGACTGCAGGAAGCAAGGCTCCCAAAGGAAAGCTGCAACTCGATGGGAACACAGGTCTGCTCCCAATAACTCAAGGGATGAAACAGAGACACCCTAAATATCCTTTACACAAACTCAGGTAGTCACCATAGCTCTGGTCTTCAACTCAGTAACTTCTCTTCAGAAGAATCTTGGCTGGTACACAGACGTTTCGAGGCTGGTATTGCTGGAAAAGGTTAGAAAAAGTAAGTTATTTAATGTACAGTACACACTGACCTAACCACAAGCTCTGGAACAGGGAGCTCTGTTAAGAGATTTAACAGGAAGAGATGGGAGTCAAAATCAGGATTAACAGTCACAAATGAAAACATTACAGCAATAATGGGGAGTCTTTACTGAATGCCAAAAAAGTCTTTCAGAAAACCTGTATGGAGGTGTATTTTGACCTACATTTCAGTGCTACCCAACACCACCATAAAAGTTTCATGGCACTAAAGCTTTGTAAAAACCTCCTTTCCTCCAGTTCATCTAACTGCCAACTGCGAGCCTCCCTCTGCCCCCTTTGTCATGTAGTGCAAAGCCCAAGATCACTGAAACCAACCAGCTTCTACAAGTACTTAAGAACAAATGAACAGTTATAAAAACCCCCCCACAAAACAACCAAATTCAGCACTGAAGATCTCTAAGTGTTTCTATGTCTCAATTAAATTGAATCAGATACAGAACCTGATTGTGCTGATGTGGTGACTCCAGACCTGAGTCTGTGTGATCATAAGGAGAAGGTCAGAGCTGGGACCAGTCCCTTGGAAGTGCACTGATCTGGGCAAAAATGCAGCTCCAGTTCTGAAGTACTGAGCTAACAGAGACGTGTGCTTGGCATTAGATCACAGAGCCACTGAATATCCTGCACTGGAGGGCCCACAAGGATCACTGAGTCCCCATCCTCCCCCAGTGCACATCCTGAGGCATAAAGGTCTAGTTTATGGCCTGTGGGGTGATCCTGTCCAGTCCACCATTTTTCTGGGGAGGCTCATGCTGGGATCAGAGGAGCAGGCTGCTGTTACCAAGAGCGAGGAAGCCCTGCAGCTGCTGCACACGTGCAGGTGCTTGGTCCTGCCAGCCACCTCCGTGCTCAGCGCCACATCCACACTGCTGTCACACTCCTGCAGTGGCCCATGGGGCTGACCAGGTGGGACCAGCCTGAGGCAGCACAAGGTGCAGCCTGAAATCCCACTGCCTCATGGGAGCCTTGTTCCTTACCTTCATCAGGGCAGGGTCTCTTGTAGAGCACATCTGCTGGGATCTGGAAACTGAGGCACAGCATCTCCTTGTTGGGTGCCACATTCCTGACCAGGAAGGTGGAACAGCGTCCAGCCAAGGAGGTTCCCAGCGAAGCTTCTGCTCGTTCCTGGATGTCTCTGGCAGGGTTGCTGTGTTTGGAGAACCCGTAGCAGTGCACAGTGGGAAGGCCAGCAGGACTGCAGGGCTCCCCGACCAAGAGATGCCTGAAAGCATCCAGAAATTCCACAGCCAGAGCTGGCAAATTCATCACTATGTGGAAAGCGGTTTTCTGTCCTTCTTTCAGGAGCGGGAGCTCTTTGCTGAGCTCCTCCCTCACCGGCCCCCGCAGGAAGTCCCTGCCATCCATGTTGAACGCTTTTACCTTGGTGTCCACTTTGTTGAGCTTGCAGTTGTGCAGGAGCCAGGTGTAGGACTCAGGGTTGAGGTCGTTGGCGAACACACGGCACTTTCTCCTGGCTGCAGGGATGGCAAAAGGTCCAATCCCAGCGAAGACGTCAAAGAGGACATCACCAGCCTTCAGCAGCTCCACAATGCGGCTGTGCTCCGTGGACAGGCGTGGGTTCCAGTAGACTTTGGAAAAGTCCAGTTCATAGGTAATGTTATTTTCTTTGACCTGAAAGTCCAAAACATTTGCTTAAGCCTCTGTGTTCAAATGCCAGGCAGATTTAAGCATTACCAGTAATTGAGACAGCTAAAAACCAAGGTGCCTTATCTAAAGGTAACATGTACATCAGCATTGTCCCACTGGTAGCACTCATGAATCTTAAATAAACAGATCAACTAAGCAATCAGATAAACAGATCTTAAATCAACAGATCAACTCATCAGAAACAGCCATGTCCCCAGTGTCAATTCCAATGGCTGGCTTTATGTAGGTCTCAATCACCAGGTGGAAATAAAGCAGCAACTTAAAATGACCCTAAAAAAACCTGAGGGTTTTCAAGAGCTTTGTGGATGGCTGACAACTCCTTTATTGAAAGCAGACCTTGGAAAGATGCCTCAGCCCTCCTTTGTGGAGTGCACACAGTAAATAAGTGTCTGAGAATGATAGGCCCAAGAACAGGAACTGTCAGCCAAATTCAAAGCCACTGGGAGCCAGTTCTGCAGCTTGAAAAATACTGTATTTCATCTCCCAAGGTGACAGAGTCTGGAAACTGATCCAAACCCAAGCTTTGGGATGACCAATATCTTAAGAACAGACCTGAAAAGGAACAGTATTTTATTCAGATGAGAATGGGATGGAAGATAATACTCTCTTTGCACCAGCACGTGGAATTGTCTGATTCCAAAGTACAGTACCTTGGGATCCAAATCACCACATGGTTTGCTCTGCCAGCAAGAAACACCCCGAAGTGTCTCTGCACTCCTGGGTGCAGCTCCATGGTGTGCCAGGTGTGTGGTGACACCATCTGCATACTATTCAATTGTCACTGCTGCCTTGACATTCCAACTGCCTTCTCTCTGCATGAACAGCATGTTCCACCAAGCTATTGAACCTTTTTATTTGGTAATCTCATGTCTTCTCTTTTGAAAGTATAAAGCTGCTAACAGATAAGAGAAAATATTTCTGTAGAAGCAGTGGCCAAGTTTCCAGCTACAGACAAGAAACCCTATGCGAAGAACACTTGGCAGTTACACAGTGATTACACCTGATAAATGTCAGAGCAGAGGAGACAGGAGGTTTGTCTTGCTGCTGACAGGAAAGGAAAAAGGCAAAGGCAAAACGTTGCCTAAGTTGCAAAGTTGGTGAGATTGAAAACTACATTCTTACTTTCTGTATCAGCCACTGTACAAGGCTTGGTGAAATTAGTAAACTGCATTTTCTTACATCAAATCCACATCATTAAATCTAGGCTGTGAACTTGGAAGAATACATGTCTTCCTGATCCCTATGGCTGAGTTTGCCCTTGGCAGACCAGGACAAAGGAATGGAGAAGTAAGAGCCAACCCTTATGCTCAGACAGGTGTCAAGACGGGCACTGTGCAAAGGAATGGTCTCAGCAGCATCCCTGCATCACATCTCTCCAGAACATGCCGTTGGCTTTTAGCACATTAAATTTAAAATACCAGGGGGAAAGGCCTGTACCTTGGTCACCAGGTTGTTCTCTCCAGCAAGCACTTCCATTTCAAAATTCCTGTATGTGCTGTCAATAATGTTGGTTTTATTCACTACACAGGTGATTCCTGGATTCTTGTCCATTATAACCTGGCCTGAAAGAGAGAGTAAGAGAGAATTCTCATTAAGGGACCAGGACCTTTTAATGTTCTACAACAGCCACCACAACAAACCTGCTGTTTACAGCTAAATTACCAAAAGTAAGTGTGTGCTGGAACAACCTCCCTCTAATGACCCAGGGCTGCAGCTGTGACCTTTCTAAGGCACACACTTCATCCTGGCCCAGGGCTCAGTGCAGTGAGAGCACCACACTGTGAGAGAACTGTACCCCTCAGTACATATCTTATTAACAATACACAAATACCTTCCTGAGAGGAGCTGTTTCACCTACCAATCAAGTGTCTGTAGGGCAGCTGGTGATCCCTGAGGTTCAAATGAGCAATGTGGCCAACACGGCTGAATCCAGAGGTGACCTCTTGACCTTGGGGGAGGACGGCTCGCAGGATCTCCTCCGACTTGAAATTCTCGTAAGTCAGCTCCAGGTTATACTTGGACACCTCAGGCTGGACATTGAGCTGTCTCAGGACCTGTTGCTCTGACTCTCCTAATGAGAATTCCGGTATTTTATGAGGATCCAGGATAACGAATCTACTGTCCTCATCCTCTGGATCCTCCACCACCCGCTTGAGGCCGGGACGCTGCAGTACTGATTGTTTTAGGGACTTCAGCACACTATTCACAATTTCTTTCTTGACTTTAAGAGCTGGAACGACCACTGTCCTTTTGAAAGCCTCTCTGTTGAGCAGTGTCATCCCACGCACTTCAGGATGTGGCAAATACAGTTCTGGATTAGTTTTATCCTCCATGGTTTTGGGCACTGTGAAGAAAGTATTTTTTTTAACTACTACAAAGAGCGCAGGTATTCTGCCAGAATGTTGTGCCAATAGCATCCAAATTGCTGGAAATGATGTATTTGATGCAGCTGTCCTAAAATGATTAGTTTTCAGTAGTCTGGCACAGTATCCCAATCTCCACAAAGTCCTAGAAGAGAAATTATTCATTTTATAGACATTATGTAATCATTCCATTTAAAAGGCTGCAAATCACATGGATTTGCTGTTCTCTTAAACCAGAATTTCCATCTGTACCAAACAATCCACAATAGTTTAGTAAAGCTCTTTATTATGAAATATATACTGCAAATTTCTGTTATTTTGCAAATGTACTTTTAGATTCAAACGTTAACTGACTTCCAAGTGGCAAGATAATCCCCTCTTGCCAAAAAACAATGACCTCTCTTTGTTCTAATAAATGTGATATTAATCTCAGTAAGTCAAATGGAAAGATTTCTACTGTCTTGATCCTACTGTTGGATCCCTCCTGTGTCTGGCAAAATTCATTACCAAGCAGTGGTTGCTAGAAAACAATTATTAGCAACAGTGGTCATGATCACTCTTTGGTGCTTTCTGCCTCCCATGCCTCAGTGTAAGGGATTACAAGCTCTGTAAGATCTTTGCACCATGAGGTGCATGCCAGAAAGGTCATTATTAAATGCAATGTTCCCCATAAGGTCCAGAGGAGCATTAGTAATGTCTGTTCCTGCCACTGAGCCCCGGTTCATCCATGGGATGGGAACTTGAAAAGCGGCTTTACACTTCTCTAAATGGTTTCCTCCACTAGAGACAGACCAAAAGGGCCCAATTCTCTGCCTTGGCACTGGCTGCTCCAAGGCAGGAACCAATGGTTTAGGCGGTGCTGGAGGCTGGCATTTCTCCTGACTTTTTGGGAAGCTTGTTTTGAGAGAGAGGCTCTGAAAGGAAACTGGTTCTCTCGCCTGCCTCCCTCAGCCCTGCCCCTCTCCAGGCTAACAACAGGCTGTGTGTTCTCTCCTTCACAAACCTGCTGTGCCCAGACCCCGGCAAAGCTGCTCCTGCTCCCATTACCCCTCTCCCCGCAAAACCCAGCTCCTCACTGGGACTCTCTACATCTCCCAGGCAGCCCCCTTCCCTAAGCCAGGGTTTTGGCAGAGCATAGCTCCTTCGGAAAGACACACTGCATTCCTCACGTCTGCTCCACAGGAGAAATCCCTCATCCAGAGGCCGGAGCATCCCCGTGCTTCTCCTGGGGCATCTTCCTGGGGATGGAAACGGATGGCCTGGTTCTCAGAATCAGAGACTCGATCAGGTTGGAAAAGACCTCTGGGATCATCGAATCGAACCGTGACTGAAAACCACCACGGCACCGGCTGCTGCACCCAATCTTTCCTTAAACACCTCCAGGGCAGTGACTCCACCACTTTCCTGGACATCGTTGCAATGTCTGATCACCCCTTCTGTGAAGAAATTCTTCCTAATGTCCAAACTAAGCCTCCCCTGGCGCATCTTGAGGTCATGTCCTCTCATCCTCTCGCTTCTCGCTACTGGATTAAGCCCACAAGATAAAGCCGCCCGCAGCGCTGGATTTGGCTGGAGACCACGACAGCCACCTTCCAAGGCGCATACGGAGAGACACCATCCTTTCCCTCACCACCACGATCCCCATTTATCCCGTTCTCCCCTCAGGGAATTGGCTCCCCCCGCTCAGCAGCCCCCGCCCCCGCCCTCACCTCATGCCGGGCCCCGCGCGCCGCGCGCGCGCGTCATCGCCGCTGCGCCGAGGGGGCGGGGCCAGAGCGGTGACCACGCCCCCAAGCGGCCCCGCCCCGGTGTCCCCCAGCGGGGCGGGCACGGGCTGCAATGGCCCCGCCCCGGTGGCGGCCACGCCTACAAAGTGACCCCTCCCCCGCTTGGCCCCGCCCCCGGCGCTCCCCTCGGAGCTCTCGGCGGGGTTGGGGGCGATGGCGGCGGCGCCGCCTTCGGGGTCCGGGCGGGT